>JAPFBL010000134.1:375000-822500 GCA_026182355.1 Hermatobates lingyangjiaoensis | reverse complement strand
TGTTCATCGCGTTTTGGAGTCTTCTTAGTTAATTTTTGATATCTTTAGGATGATTTATTTTGTGTTTGGCTTTGAGGGTATTTACTAAATATTTTGCAATCCTTCTACTATTAGCATCATACATATCTTAAAGCAATTGCCAGATACATATTTTTTTTTATAGAAATGAATCCTATTGATTTTGGGGAATATTGTCATCACAGAAAGGGTACTTTACACAGGAACAGATACCAATTTTTTCTTAGTATCTTGGTTCGATATTTTTCATTTACTATTGTCCTTATGAAAGTAATCTATACTAAAAATTTCATTAATTTTAGTTTATTATAGTGGCAGTATAACACTATGAATGATACTTTTATTTTCTGCTTATATTCACTTGTTGGATTTATTTATCTAAATCTGATTAAAATCTCAGAGTTAAATGTAAGTAATTTATTGAAAGTAAACTTGTTTTTGAATTTAGAGTAATAATAAATAACCAATTATTAATTAAAGTTATTCATTTTTTATGATATTAATTATAAATTATATAACCACTTTGTAATTTATATCAATTAAAATAAAAGTATTAATTTTTGTCAGCATTAGTTATTAAGTTTATTACTGATGAGAAACTTGTTCTGATTTTTCGTGTATCATTACATCAATTTAAGAAAGTTTATGTTGTTTATGAGTTTATAGACGTTTTCATTCATCTAATGACTAGAAGTATTTAGAATTTGTTATAAAAATACAAAAACGTATATTTTGATTGTGTATGTTTAACATATTACTTTATTCATTATTAAGTTGGTTGGGTTTTGTGTTGTTGCGATGACATGTTAGTTATACACTGAGAGAGCGATGCGTTGATATGTGCTGAGGTGTTAGAAGAGGGTGTTTGTCAGATGGGAGAGAGAATGTTTGGATAGGATGCTGAAGGAAAGCCAGTAGTCGAGGAGTAATAAAGGACGGTGATGGGAGGGACTTGCAAGACGTAAGATGGGAGGGTAATCTGCCCCGGGCACCCTCTCTCCTAATTGTTTCGCTACTCCCTAATGTCGATCCTATCGGCCTAATTGCCGCTCCCCGCCAGATTGGCCGATCCCCGCTAATCATTGCTTTGTATACATCCCATCTTGATAGAACCTTTTTATTCTAAAGGATTTCCTCTTCAGAGTTCAAATTATTGAGATCGGAGTTATTTGATTGGTCAGATCGCAATGATCTTGAGTTACTTCAAGACCAAACATTCAAAATGTATCATATAATCGTCTTAGAAGCCGGATGGCGCTCAGTTCTCCACTTATAAATACCAATATTTAATTTTAAAGGCGTACATTGAATAGAAAACTTGATTATTTACTATCAAAAATAAAATTTTGGTATTTTTTCTTCCTAACAATAAAAAGTAATTATTGTTGATTGATTTTCATACTATTGTAAAAATTTACAATCTCATCTCCTACGTTTTTCTTAATTTTGTCCAGTTTCAGAGTTCTTCCATTGTCAAGAGAAATTGTTTTGTTTGATTTTGAAACTTAATATAAAATTATCTCTTTTAAGATACAATGTATATTTAATATAATAAATTACTTTACTCATATCATTTTAATAGAAAAAGCAAAAATCCTTTCAACCATTTCACTTATATTTGTATTCAAATAAACCATATTTTATTTAATACACTGGTTTATTAATACCATGTGTTTCGTTATTAATTTAATAATTTAATATGTATAAACTAATCCACCCACATATTTTGTTTATTTTCATATATTTGCATCACTACTACTCGCATGTAAATTTAAACCTAAATAAATTGATATATGAACACGTCTGAAATATTTATGAGTGAAACATGTCTATCTATATAGCATACGAGTACATAGGTACATAGGTCTCGTACATAGGTCTGATATTAAAATAGAATGAAATTGTATATAGTTTAAAGTTTAAAAAAAAAGTTATGAATTATCATAATTCTACCTTTTAATGGAACTTTACGCAAGAGAATATAGTATTTATTTCCTTTTCAGTCGCAAATTTTATTTTTTATTTGTAAAAGATTTCCTTTTACTTACTAATGTTTTGTGTAAACAAATGTCAAAAGTGTTCTAATTAACTCTAAGTAACAGAACGAGAAGTCCTAACCTAAAAAAGTTGTTTATTTATTTGGAGAAATAAGAGTTGTCACATTTACTTATGCTAGTCCATGGAACCAGGGTAGCCCAGTGGCTTGTGTGTTTCCCTCTGGACTGGTAGATCTAAGGTTCCATACTTATTAGATATCAAGTTATTTCGTTTGGGCATCTGTTTCAAATATGCTTACATGTGGCTATCTATTCAGCTTTGGGTAGCTAAAACAATAACCTTCTTAGTTTTATGCTTACCATCTTATGATTACGTCTGGATATCTATTCAGCTTTGAGTAGCTAAAACAATAACCTTCTTAGTTTTATGCTTACCATCTTATGCTTACGTCTGGCTATCTATTCAGCTTTGAGTAGCTAAAACAATAACCTTCTTAGTTTTATGCTTACCATCTTATGCTTACGTCTGGCTATCTATTCAGCTTTGAGTAGCTAAAACAATAACCTTCTTAGTTTTATATTTTTTCCGTATTGCCTTTCTGCTTACTTTTATATAAATAAATTTGAGCGTTACATATAGTATTACATGGGTTAAATATACGATCAATACAATAATAATTATAATTGTGAAATCTGGAAAATTATTAATTTAATTGTAATAAAACCTGTTTATATTCATTATGGTAATGACTATATAATAAATAAATTAAAAATGAATATATATTCAGCTATGGTAAATTGGTTCAAGGTTCTGTGCAATTCAATAATTTATAATATATTCTTTAAATGTTTCATTTAAATTAATGAGGCGTATTTTGCTGGACATTCATCTGAAGGAAGTTAAACCATTTAAATAAGAGACAATCTTTGTGATTCCGTCTGACATCTATCAGATATTAGGGAAAATGTGTCTAGGTTATTGGGGTGTCTCCGAATCGTATCCACAGCAAGCGCCAGTTATAATGAACTTGAGAAGATAGTTTTCAAATGCTGTATGACCAGTCATATATTGTAATAATATATAGTTTATCTGAAAATAATTCATTGATAATGTCTTGTGGATAGTAGTGAAATATTTGTTTACATTAAACAATGGATACATCTTATCTGGTATACTGGTCTTCGAGTCGTTTGACCGGTTCTGGAGGTTGTCCATTTTCAAGAGGAACTCTTACAATGGACAAAACATCAATTCCTTGATGTAAATATTATTTTGTTAGAAAACCTTAGTACTTTCCGCCAATGTTATTATCTATTCAAGGATAGCACTGCAGTTGTTTCTTCAAAGAAACTACATATCTTGCTTTTCTATTAGGATCACTATTTTTTGTATTTTATTATAATTTATTTTTTGCATATTTATTTTCTTCCAACAAAAGTGAAAAAGTAATAGTTGAGGCCAGTTCTTCAGGTTTAAATTAAACTCTTATATTATACACTTATATGTATATATATATATATACATAATATGTAGGTACATATACATATATATATTATATATATATATATATATACGGAAAACATCTTAGCCATGTTCCATATTTCATAGACTATATTCCATGTCTACGGAATACCTTTGTTCCCGTAGACCACGAAGCGAAGCAGCATTGAGTGTGGTTAGCAGGTGGATGGGTTTCACTACTTGCTGATAGTAATTGGTAATGCAATGGGTTTGAATCAGAAATGTGCTATACCTTTAGTCTTTTGGATTACACATATAACGTAAAACATTTAGGTGTGTCCTCGTTTGATAAAAAGAAATGTTATATGTATTTTATAATTTTATTTTTTGTCGAACTGCATTTTTAGTTTATATTTTCACTTTTCAATATTTTGTTTATTAGTCTTTATTAAACTTACTATTTATTTATTTATTGGACTCCAAGAAAGGTTCAGGGTGCCTTGTGTGTCCATAACACTCACACAAAGCCATCGAGTGGATCCTATAAACAGGTGTCCTGTTATAGTGATGGCTCTGTTATGGAGGGACTCGGTGACACCGGCTGCTTTCGAAAGTATCTTAGGTGCACTTTATCAATTCTGCTTGGTCCATCATCTACGATTTTCCAAGCAGAGATACTAACAATCCTTACGTGTGTATGCAAATGTAAGGAAGAAGGCTTTAAGCATGGATGTATACGAATCTGGTCAGATAACCAGGCTGCATTGAAAACGCTAGAAGGAACTCAAACTGGTCGGAAGCTGGTGATTAAATGTTGGGAAAGGCTGACTGACTTGGCTTGTTACAATAATATGTTAATTGGTTGGGTCCTTAGCCATAAAGGGATCGAAGGAAACGAGGAGACTGATAAGCATGCCAAAAAGGCAGCTATCACCACCTTAGGCAGCTATCGATCTTAGAAATTAAATTACAAGATCTCAAGTAATTAGAGGATGGCTCGACTTTATGTTCGTGTTACGAAGAGAGCAGAGGATGGTTTTGAGATCCAGGGTATTTCTCCTGACAAAAATGTTTGGTATGTATTTCCAGAGGAGTCAAGGGATTTACAGGTACATTCTATTCTGTTAAAGAAAAGACCAATAGTAAATGCAATAGCTGTTATAAAAAAAATAAATGGTTATAGAACAGTAGCCGTAAAGATTGATGAAGAAGTTCTTAAAGAATATTTTGATTAAACGGAAAATATTTGTTTTCGACAATTCCCCTTAGAAGAAAGTCAGTTTGTGTCAGCTTCTTCATCTCATGAGCTAGTTCAAACGGAGTTAGAAGACCGAATTCGCCAGTTAGAACAACAGTTAAAATTAAATTCAACCCAAAATGAAATAGAATTGCATCACGTAGAGAAAAAAATTGTTTTGAGGATGAATGTAGTCGATTTCGGATAGTTCTAGATAGTGTTAAAATTCAAGCTTTGCGATTCTTTCTGACTGGGACTCCTAGAGACTGGTATGAGACCAGCCTTACAAAACTTGGACTAACCACTTCCTGGGAAATTTGGGAGAAGAGTTTTCTTAATGTATTCATAGATAAGGGTTGGACTGTTGTTAGGAAGGCATTCAACTACAAATATTTGGGAGGGTCCATAATTGATTATGCTCTCATTAAAGAAAAACTATGCCTTGAAGTTGAACCAAAAAGTACTGAAATATCTCGAATTAATCAAATAGTTTTCGGTTTACCGATAGAAGTACAAGAAGAACTTGACCGAGAGGAGATAACTACACTTGACAAGCTATATACAAAACTCCGTAAGTTAGAAGACTCATTTAGTAGAAAAGGGAAAAACAAACCTGTAAGTCCTAGTTTTAATAAAAAGTCCTTACTTAATCCTTATATAAAAACTGAATCCCACCAGAAAACCGAACCTCAGAGGAAACAATGTTCAATTTGTAATAACCTTGGATTCCCGAATCGGTACCATCCAATATCTGATTGTCGTAATAAAAGTTTTACTACAAAAATTAAATCAAATTTAGTTCACCATCAAACAGGCGACATGGATGTACTAAATATCGACAATGACAATTTAAACTGACCAGCCGGGCGAAATTAGATCCGCTGATAAAATTAAATGTTAAAATCAATGATGATATAAAACTAAAAGCTGTTTACGATTGCGGCTCTAATGTGACATTAATTAATCAACGAATTGCTGATTTGCTTCAGTTGAAATTAATAGAACACCAGAGTCTACTAAAAACTATCAGCGGACGTAATTTCACCTCAGCCCGGGTTAAAATTAAGCTTCGCATTGGAGACATAGTTGATTATATTATGGTATACGTTATAAAAAATGATAATTTCTCTTACAATATGTTACTTGGTACAGATGTTATAAAAAAATTTAAGTTGATTCAAAACGAAAATTTAAAAATATTTCAACGCACTAATAGGAGGGAAATAATAGATCTATTGGAAGATCGATCCAGCTTTGATTCAGATATTAATCCGCAACTTAATGATGATCAAGTGCAACATCAATATAAGACTAACGTTTCCGATGAATATAATGAAATAAATTCCAATGACACAATAAATTTAGATGAAAATGAAGCTAATTTGAAACATATAGAAAATTGGGATAGAAAACAAAAGGTTTTACAATTAATTAAAACACACAGACAGATTTTTGCGAATAATAAATTTGATATTGGTAAAGTACGATCTAAAGAAGCTGAAATCAAGCTACTGAAAGATGAATATGTCATCTGTCGACCATATAAATGTTCAATTCCGGACGATGAAGAAATAAGAACTCAGATCAAAGAATTATTACAGGCAGGTATTATTGAAGAATCTGATTCACCATTTTCTTCACCTGTAACCTTGGCTTATAAGAAAGATGAGGGAAGAAAATCACGCTTATGTATTGACTTCAGGAAATTAAACAAATTAATAGTTCCAGAATGTTATCCATTCCCTACAATTCAAGATGTCATCCATAAGGTTGCAAACTGTGAATATTTCTCTGTTTTAGACATTAACTCTGCATTCTGGTGTATACCTATGAAAGTACAGGATCGAGAGAAAATTTCCTTTGTCACAAATTATGGCAAATTTATGTTCAAAGTTCTTCCTTTTGGGCTGAAGAATGCTCCAGCCACATTTCAACGAATATTACCCTCCTTAATTCGCAGAAATAATTTGGATGTGTTTAGCTTGAATTATATTGACGATATTTTGATATTCTCTAGAACCTGGGACGATCATATTCAACATATTGAAAAATTTTTACAAGTAATCACTGCGGAAGGATTTAAATTAAAATTAGCCAAATGTTTGTTCGCAGCTAAATCGGTAAAATATCTTGGATCTATTATTTCAAAGAACAAAATCTCACCAGCTCAAGAAAATTTAATCTCTATCCAAAAACTTCAAAGACCTACAGACAAGTCCAGTGTACGTAGTGTTTTAGGCTCTATCAATTACTATTTAAAGTATATAGAAAATAGCAGTCAAAAATTAGAACCATTACATCGACTGTTGAGAAAGGATGTGAAATTTGTCTGGTCGGATGATTGTGTGCAATCTTTCAATATGATCAGAGATTATTTATGCTCGAAGCCCATTCTGGTTATTTATGATCCAGGGAAATCCATATTTATTGAGACAGATGCCAGCTACAGAGGCATTGGTGCAACTCTAAAACAGCCTCAGGAGGACGGGATACTACACCCTGTAGCATATTACTCACGGAAGCTTTCTAACAGAGAAAAACGCTTAAGCATCATTCACCTTGAATGCAAAGCTATTAAAGATGCAATAAAATTTTGGCAGTATTATTTAATTGGACGCCACTTCACGATCTGTACTGATCACAAACCATTGGAGAATTTAAAAACTAAAGCAAGAACCGATGAAATTCTTGGAGACTTAATTCTTTATCTATCACAATTTGACTTTAATATTATATACAAACAAGGCAAAGAAAATGTCCTTGCTGATATTTTGTCCAGAAATCCAGTGTTGGTATCCTTTGAGAATGAGGATGCCATTAAAGTTGTCAATTTAATCGATTTACCAACAATGGTGAAAGACCAATCTGAGAATTTTGCTGACTTAAAACATTCTAAACAGATCGAATATAAGCAGGGATTAATACTGAAAAAATGGAAAGAATAATCAAGAATTCTTATTTCTCCTACCCTAGGAAACGAGATAATCGAACGCGTTCACAAACGCTATGGACATATTGGTCCGGCGCATATGATTTCTACAATCCGACCACACTATTACTTCAAAGGGCTCGATAAAGCTATACACTCCTTTTGTAAAAATTGTAAAATATGCATCGAGAATAAAGTTTGACGAAGTCGAGCTATCGGATTACTCTCCCAATTCGGCCCAGCTACAGAACCATTTCAAATTATGTCACTGGATAGTGTCGGAGGTTTCTCTGGAAACCGATCAAAAAAGAGGTATATGCATATTTTAGTAGATCATTTCACCCGCTATGCATGGATCTCTACTACAAAGGGACAGAATGCTCAAACATTTATTGTTTGAAACATTGATCTAAGAATCGATCTTAGATGTAATATTCATGGTCGTGTAACCTAGTAAGTTAAAATGCCATTTTAATTTTTCATTATGATTTAATTTTATAGTTTTTAAATTAAAAAGTTACATTAATAAAATGAAGGAACTTGATTTCTAAAGATCAACGCGTTTTAGAAATGTTGTTTCTTTCTTATCTTACATCAGCCTGATGGGAAAAGAGATAGAGGGCAAACAGTATTGATAGGTGATTACTTTTCTATCTCCTCCTGTTCAGCATATAACCTGGGGAAGGTTATTTCGAACACTAACAGGTCGAAACGCCTTTGTTTTGTAAAGATTTTTTACGCAGAAACTATTTAAATTTTTTGTTGGTACTACATAGTAGCTTTAGGTACAACTAGTGAAACTAACTATTCCATAGACATGTATTTAATATAGCAAAGTTTCAGCGTCTCTCTGATATTATGCTAATTATGAAACTCATAAACTTTTAGAGATATTTTCTTATAACCATATATATTCTGAAACTGCAAACGACGCTATTTGGAATATTATGTTTTTTTGGAAGGGGTAAGAATGAGGTTCTGTTAAAAGTTACACTTCAAGGGAAGATTGCGTCTTCCTTATGATTCTACATTAGGAGTCCTAAATTTCACCTAACTCAGTTGTGCTTAGAGTAGGGAACTTTACTGAGTTCTGAACATCATATAGGCTCGGTACCGATCGTTTAAAGACCTCTTTGGGGGCAATGTTTTCAGATTTTTTTACTTCCCGCCTAAAAAGAAAAAGAGAAAGTGGAAGCCGGATCTCTCAGTCCGGGTTCGAAGTCTCTCAGGTCTCTCAGTCTCATTTTAGAGCTCGTAAACCAACCACTGGGCTACCCTGGCTCTTTATGCTTCATTGAAATATTAGATGCTTGCGTTGAGTTTTGACAGACACACCAGCAATTTGCATCTTTGGATATATTTTCTATCACTTTAATGGGCCATACCACCAGAGTGTAGACCAATAATAAACTAAAACCAGCCTTGATATCACTAATTAAAAGCTTCTGTGTGGGTAACTGTTTAGAGAACGAATATTTTCAAAACAACTAGTTGACTAGAAGTTTTATGACCTACAACTGTTATTTGGATCACAGTTCTCTTGATGTCACCCCAGTCCAAAGAAATCTTGAAAATTGTAAAAGTGGAAACTGAAAAATGGCATGAAGCAACAAAATATTATATTGGTGATAATATTTTTACATTCACCTGTCAGTAAAATAGTTATTCTTACCAATCAAGTTCTATATTAATTTTTGTTATTTAAAAATTTGGTAACGTTTTATTCGTTTTCTCTTCTTTCCATTAGTGATAAAATGAACTGTAAAGAAATTATTTGTAATTGTTAAAAATTATTCTTTTAAATTTATGCGTAAAACCATTATTTCATTGACCAATTTTTATCGCTTAGTTGTACTAAATTTTGTCTATTTAGTACATATTCTCTAGAATACAGAAATGACAAAACAGGTATACCAGTAGTTTAAAGAAAATATGTTGTCAAATCAAGTAGTATTTTTTGTTGTTTACCGGTGCGAGCCAGTAAAAGTTGCTAATTTTTTTTTGTAAATATATAAGTTACATTCTTAATGCATTTTTATAACAATCTTGGTACAGTTTTGCTATCAACATTACTCTTGTTTTGCATGATATAGTTTTGACTATCGGAATGTTTTATTGATCGAATGTTGTTTGACTGAAAAAATAATATACTATTTTCAATAAGTTGAAGTAAAGAGTGGTCCATAGGGCTATAAAAAGATAATATCAAAGGATAATATTTAATAACGAGTTGATGAGGAGATTAGAACTGACTTAGAGAAAAAGCTGGCCACAGAGGCCGTCTCCATTGGTCGCCTGTCTGCTTCATTATGCAGTCTCCGCTCTGCCTTTCTGTTTCCATTATCTCTCTCTACATTACTATTATATTAAAATTCCATTTAACCGGTGAATGCGCCAGTTACAGTCTCCTCCTTCTTTTTATCGCCTTTATATATATTTTCCCGTCATTCCCTTTAGCTTGGTTTTTATTTTATAAGAGTGTTGTAAACGATTCTGATTCGGCGGGACAGGCCGGCCTTTTACGGCCCTCGACTAGACACCCCTAGAGTTTAGCATCGTCGTTTAGAATAAAGGTCGATCTCCTCCTCAGGCACACTAACCTTCTCTATATAAAAATAACAATCCACTTAAAAAGAAAACCATGTCCGTATAAAAACGATTCTGATAAGTGCTAGGATTGTTAGTCCTGCCTGTCAATCCTGAGACATTATGAGCATGACAGAATCTGGCAGTACCTGATATTCTTTCCAATTTCTTGAATTGATAGTTAAAATAAACGCTTGAGTGATATAATAACCGGATATGATGAGATACATCAAAAAGGCTATAAACCTAGAAGCTCTAAACACAATTTTTTACAAGCTTCATTTACACATTAAAAAAAGTCATTTGAGTCCTTCATTCATTTCCACTTTTGCTATAGGTTCTATAGATAAATTAATGTAGTTTTCAAATATAAAATAACACTTTATTTATTTATGTAGTATAAATAAATTTAGTACTAAATGGTTTCATAAATCATTCAACTTCTATTAACTAAATGTCTCCTTCAGAGTAGTACTATACTGCACATTAGTATTATAATAAGTCATTATTACCTTATCATGATAATGATATCTTAATCATAATAATTATATTCTAATGCTTTTCCTCCTAAAATATTGCTCTTCATTCTCCTAGAGTTCTTAACATTTAATGCTGAAAATATACACTGCAATATAATTTCTAAACACGTTTCCTCCAACTGCCACTACCAACAGCTTTTAGTAATTTTCTGGAACAAGATTATAATATAATAAAAATTGCATTCAGAATAATCGTGTTTGTCTAAACTGACCATCAGATAATTTGTTTTATTTTGGCTGTATTAATTTTATAAGTTATAAGAAACGAAATCATTGATCCAAATGAATTTGATACGTTATTATTACTAAACTGAGAGCCTTAGCCAATGTATGCGTTAGATGACTTTTCATCTTTAGTCCTTCATAAGGAGACCACCGTATTTGAGCACTTTTGAGAGTTCTAGTTTAGTATATATAACAAAGAAGCTACTGAGACCAACTTTCAATCTTCTTGAGATAACAATAAGGACTGTTTTACTTGATTTCGAATAACCCAAAATGGAATGCACATTCTCAAAATCAAACTTAGACATCATAGAAATACCAGGAATAAGAAGAATATTGGAAGCAACAGTTCAAAGAAAATGTGGAACTCTGCTTCAACACAATGCAATAATAAATGGACAAATGTGGGAGTAGGATTATGATAAAGCTTTGGCTTACTGGCAAGGTCTTGGAACTAAGAAGGTATTAATGATAGAATAGCTCTAATATAAACAAAACTGTTCAGTAACAGCACAATATAATAGTTCATGTGTATGCACCTACTAGAATATGCCAGTGCCATGTGCACCTTTTTTTTTTGATCTGGCTGGCAGAAAACAGTGTACACAAAACTCAAATGGATTTTGTATCAACAAAGAACAAAAAGTTAATAACAAAGTGGATTATTACAGATAAATTTTACTACCTCTGAAATCGTAGATTAATTATATTTCAAATATCCAGTACGGAAATGAGAAAGATATGTAAAGCTTGTATTTAACGAAATGGAAGAGGAAAAGAGAAAAAAAAAACTAACTTTCGCAAGTACTTTAACGAAATAAATGTGATATTGATGTGCAAACAATGTATGTTATATTAGAAGAAACAATTTTAATAAATAGTTTAACAAATACATTTATTACATTAAAATTATAAATAATTAAATTATAAATAAATAATAAATTATAATAATAAACCCAGTTAAATTTACCAAAAAACTTCAATATAGCAGATGATCTATTAGTCCAGCATGAACATTCAGTTTTCAGCTTTATTGCTCTTTGCAGTAAGTGAAATTTCATTATTTTTTTTTATAAATTGTTCCTTTTTTTGTTCAAGTTTCTGAAAAAATTCCATTATTCTTTAATGAGCCTTTTAACGTTAACAAATTTTTCTGAATACATAAAATGTGTCATAATACCTCTTTGGTTAATGTATTTTTTAATAAACCTACCTCATCAAATCCCCGTTATAATGCTCTATTTTTAAGTATTATTTCGTTTTGAACCGTCAAACAGTTAGGCTTATATTCCTCTCGCGAGCTTTCAGATTGGTTCATAAGTCAAAATTTTTACATTTTATTGAAAAAAAAAAATATTTTCAGCTGTTATAAATATCTGAGTATTTTTTCAGTTATTGCTTTGTTGCTTCTATGATAATGCTAAAATTTCAAGACTCTAGAGCTACTAGTGTAGAAGAAAACAATATATTGTCTAAAAACACCTTTTTTAAAAACATTTTTGTTTCAAAAAATGCGACTTACCCATCATACATAATTGCTCCCAAACAATACGGCACATCTACACTATGAGGCCATTTTTGTGTAAAGTATTAATTTGATATATCAATGATTGTAGACTGTGGCATCCCCACGAACTTTTGGATACACATCCACGGTGCGGGTGTTTATATGTGTTACAACGGATAAAATGGATATATAGCCAAATGCAACAAATGGAATTATAAAACTAATTATCCATGAGTTTGATAAAATTTCACTAAAGAGTTTGATATTAGGTTTACATAATAAACATATTAAAATAACCCAAAACCTAATTGATTATCAACGAGAATGATGTTATATTTACTTATAGTAAAGTTGATTGCATGCTACTCCAGATTTTTATTATTCTTGTACCTGTTTTTAGTATTGTTCTGAGAATTTGGTATTGATACTTGTTAAATACGATTTTGAGTTCACAAGCAATTAAACACATTGTAAATCTCCTATACAGGTGGGTTGCCACAGCAATGTGTTTGTGTTTACGGAATTCACAATCCCAGTTGCCTAACTCTGCTCACACTACAGATTAGTTTCCTTTAGTCAGATATTCTTGTTCTGGTGTTTAGTTTTCATCAGGAAACTGTTGATAGGCATTTTACTATAAGTAACCAGAGTTAGTTTGCCAAATGCATTTTTGCATTTAACGCTGGTCTTGTTATATTCAGTATCGTTCCACCGGTTTTGTATTATTCAGAGCACTATTCTCGTAATGTACATTAAAGACATGTTCTTGTGCTTCTTTATTAGCTTCTATGATTCATTTTACATCTAGGGTAGCTGTTAGGTTGAATAGCATATACTGCCAAAATACAATTTAGCGGGTAAGAATAAAAAAAAAAAAGAGGAAAGTATCACCATTGGCTAAGAATCACAAAAGCTCTCCTGATACGAAAATTGAAACTACATATCAATATTCAACTAATGTCAACAAATAAGTTTTATAATTATTTCAATCCTATGAAAAGGAGTAAGAAATTTTCAAGGTAATTCACTTAGATCTTGAGGCCTATTGATCAGGATTAAGAACACACAATCAACTACTTTAATTTAATCTGTACGTTTCTTATAAATTGGAAATGTGGAAATATATTATTCATCTCTTGATGATAACTGGCGAATAGCTGGAATGTGACGACTAAAGGGAATGTTTTGTATTATGTACATAAAGTAACGTAAGTATTATTCGCAAACATTAAAAAAAATAATTAAGAATAAAAAAAATAAGAGGAAAGTATCACCATTGGCTAAGAATCACAAAAGCTCTCCTGATACGAAAATTGAAACTACATATCAATATTCAACTAATGTCAACAAATAAGAAGCAAAAATCACCCAAATATGATCTTAGTTTTAAGAATATATATATATATATATATATATATATATATATATATATATATTGATAAAAAATCTCAACCGTGAAGTAGAAACAAACTAAAAGTTTATCAAGACTCGGTTAGTTCTTCAGGTTCAAATTAATCTCTTTGCTAACGTTTTCGTTTTTGGTTTAAACCTTTTTATATGGAGTTACAAGACAGAGAAAATATAAAAACTATACAATCACTCAAATATCAAACATACATAAAAAGCACAAATAGTTACAAATAAGAAAATACAATAGAAATTTTTACAATAGGTTAGTGAGAGAACTTACAGAAGTATTCAATTTTGAAACAGAAAAGTAAGTTTTAAAGATAACTTTTTATCTTTATAAAAATTAGTATTTTATAATAATAATAAAATAATTATAAAATTATTTTATAAAGATAACACTTTGTGGATTTAAGTAACAACTGTCTAGTTTGAATGAAGACGAGACATTAAAATGAAAAACAGCAGGGCAAGCAAATTTCACCAGACAACCAAAAAGTGGTTGTCTGGTGAAATTAATTAAACAATTTTGCATCGATCAAAAATGTTTAACTTATCACACCCAAATAACGCATGGCTGGTTCTTTCTAATATATGACATTTCCAGAGTTTTCCTTCTTTGTTAATCCATTTCTTTGGCTATTATTTCAATTTCATTAAAATCAAAATTATAGCCTTCATAAACACTACATGCTGCAATGCAGTGGATTTTTTTTCTTATGGAATATGGGTGCTGGTAAGTTTTTTCTTTCAAATAACGACAGGTTACTTCATAGTAAACATCGTTACAGTCTTTACACTTTATTACATATATAACACTATTTTGTAATTCTTTTGGAATCTTCTCTTTTATATTTGAAAATAGAGAGTTGACTTTTCTTTTGCTATTAAACGCTAAATGAACTTTAAGTGTCTTTTAAAAACTTTTTTAATTGTTTACGATAATCCTTCATATATGGATATTTAAAAAAAACTTCTGATCTTGAACTTCTAAGTCAGTACTTGTCCTGCTAGGTGACTCTTGTTGTTGTGTTAAATATTTTGACCAAATAACGTTCAATCAAATTTCCTGGATAGTTATTTTTCTGTAGTAGCACTTTTACCATTTTCTTATTTTTATGTTCGTAGCATGATGTACTTACTTTTTATGACTTTTTTCACCATATTCTTAACGAAATTTAATTCCTGGTTCATAGGATGGGAAGAATAATAATGCAGTACTCTTCCAGCACTGGTAGGTTTTGTGTACTAATCGGTTAAAATATTAGCATTTTCTCCTCTTATAACTTTTGTATCGAGGAATACGAGAATGCCATATTTTTCTATCTCACATGTAAATTTAAGTCGATTATGATATGAATCAAATACATTTAAAATGTTATCTAATTCTCCTTTTTTCACTAATTGGAAATAAATCATCGACATAGAGCTTCATAAATTTCACTATTTTCCCTAATTCACTATTACAATACTTCAGTAATTCAACCATTACTAAATTAGCAAAAACCGGTGACAATGGAGAACAATAGATAAATCCATACTTTTGTTTATATGTAACTCCATCAAATATAAAATATCGGACTTAGCAAATAAGGGTTTAGAATTGAGAAAATTTTTGTTTTGAGATGGCAATATGTGGTTAAATTTTATCTTATTGCTTATTTATTAAATAAAAAGCTAAATCAATTAGTACGTTAGAAAAAAGAGATTGAACATCCATGGAAATCATTATTACATTTTCACTTAGTACTTCATTTGTTAAGGTTTCTTTAAATTTTAATGAATTTTTAACATTGAATTTATTAGTGAAAACAATAAAATGTAGGTATTCTCTACGTATTTTAATAGCTCATAAGTTGGGTTACCTATGAATGAGACAATTGGGTACAGTGGAAAATTTGTCTTATGTAATTAGACATTACGATTAGTAATTCGTCTTACTAATCTATACATCTTCGGAGCTAACCCATTGTATGACTTCATTATTATTACTTGAAAAATATATGTATATATTTTTCCATAATTTATAAACTAAGGTTCATTTAAATATTTTTCATTGAGTATAAACAGAAAAAAATAGCACAATACAGTTTAAATAAGTATTGTACATGGATACAATATAAAAGATTATTGTATTAAATCTATTGAAAAAAATGAAGGGCTTCTTATTTAGAAATATTATTACATTAAATTGATTTACCTGTATTACTAATTTAATATTTCCTTTGATGTAAACTAATCTAAAATTCTCCTTATAGGAGTACGAAACTTAAATTGAAGGTCCATCTTAATTGACAAAATCTCTCCTTGCAAATCAGTTTGCAAAATCTGTTCCACATTCCATCCAAATGGAACATCATCTAATATGAAATAAGATGTCTTCAAGAACTTACCGCTTCTGTTTTACCAAACTTTGGTAATAAGGTTAGAGAGTGAATAATTAGTCCGAGGGCTTCAGGTTAAAGTGCTTGAAGAGGAATATCAAATGATAAGATCATAACAAATGTCAAATGCTTTAGAAGTCATCAATGTTACAAGTGGCATAGTTAATATTTTCGTTTTTTCTTTAACTTTCCAAGATGTGTGTTTAAAAGTAAAATGAAATTGCCTTCTTATGTATTAATTGTATAAGTATTATCCGTAAAGTAATGTTTGTGTTACAATTTAAAAAATCTGGATTGGACTACACTCAAAATTACTGTAAGTGAACATAATATCAAACCCATTGTCAATAAATTTAATTGGGATTTGTTTTAATATACCTATATAGACATATTTCAAAATCCTAGACCATCAATTTTTAAAACTTCATTTATTTTAATCGGGCTATGTCCTTTTTTTTATAATATGATAATATGTCCAGTCATAATAAAAATTGTTCTGGAATATAACCTGCCAAGTTACTGCAGATAGAACTATGTAGTTTTCATTTTTAGTGTAATATTTCCTCTTTCAATAGTGCAATATTCAAATCAAGAAGTACTTATTGTACGAAATTTTATGTTTGAGAACATCAGAAGAATGGATCTAATTAGTACCAGTTTTAATGATAAACATCAATCTAGCCACATGACACAAAAGCTTATAAAAATGTATTTGTTATAAGATTAAAAGACCTGTAAATCCCTAAAAATAAGGAAAAACGTTTTTCAGGGTTGCTTAGCATAGTAGTAACCAAATAAAAATTCTGGATTGGCCTACACTCAACTTTACTATATGTAAAAATAATATCAAACATGTTGGGTGTATAATATATAATGTCCCATTAGGCATAATATAAATGTTTAAATTGGAGATGTCTTTCATTCCTGGAAGCATTACATATAGTGATTGATCTACTTATCAATATTTATGCTTATTTTCATTTACTTCCACAGTCAACTTCATATTTTAACAAAGAAATATTTCAAAAAATCTTGAAATTTCTTTTTTATATTTTTCAGTTTTTTGCGTTCAATTTGCTCTCATTTTATACATAAACATGATCTCCAATGTAGATACATAGATCTACTCTTCTTTTATTTTCTTGGAAACTTTTGTATGAATTAAGGAAAAAATGCTGTCTTTTTGTTGATATATCGTGATGTCAGTTTGATGTGTCAATTATACTGTTTGATGTGGCAAATGCTATACTGTTATCTTTTCAATAAATATAATGGCTGTACCGTAAATGGTATGTCAGTACTGAGCGGCGCAGCATGCAATGTCTAAAGGCTGCTAACAGGTGTTGAATAAACAAACAAATAATTATAATAACCCATACTTTGTTAAAATGTGTGTGGTTCTGTTATATTGAGTAACGCAGTCTTCTGCAATAACTGTCTTGGCTCGTGTATCTCTTCCATTGATATTATATCGTATCCTCTAAACTAGCATTTAAATAGATCTTCTACTGAACCGGTTGGAAGTTGGTTCTGTTATATTGAGTAACGCAGTCTTCTGCAATAACTGTCTTGGCTCGTGTGTCTTCCATTGATCTTACATCCTATCCTCTAAACTAGCATTTAAATAGATCTTCTACTGAACCCGTTGGAAGTTGGTTCTGTTATATTGAGTAACGCAGTCTTCTGCAATAACTGTCTTGGCTCGTGTGTCTTTTCCATTGATCTTACATCGTACCCTCTAAACTAGCATTTAAATAGATCTTCTACTGAACCCGTTGGAAGTTGGCTCTGTTATATTGAGTAACGCAGTCTTCTGCAATAACTGTCTTGGCTCGTGTGTCTCTTCCATTGATCTTACATCGTATCCTCTAAATTAGCATTTAAATAGATCTTCTACTGAACCGGTTGGAAGTTGGTTCTGTTATATTGAGTAACGCAGTCTTCTGCAATAACTGTCTTGGCTCGTGTGTCTCTTCCATTGATCTTACATCGTATCCTCTAAACTAGCATTTAAATAGATCTTCTACTGAACCGGTTGGAAGTTGGTTCTGTTATATTGAGTAACGCAGTCTTCTGCAATAACTGTCTTGGCTCGTGTGTCTCTTCCATTGATCTTACATCGTATCCTCTAAACTAGCATTTAAATAGATCTTCTACTGAACCGGTTGGAAGTTGGTTCTGTTATATTGAGTAACGCAGTCTTCTGCAATAACTGTCTTGGCTCGTGTGTCTCTTCCATTGATCTTACATCGTATCCTCTAAACTAGCATTTAAATAGATCTTCTACTGAACCGGTTGGAAGTTGGTTCTGTTATATTGAGTAACGCAGTCTTCTGCAATAACTGTCTTGGCTCGTGTGTCTCTTCCATTGATCTTACATCGTATCCTCTAAACTAGCATTTAAATAGATCTTCTACTGAACCGGTTGGAAGTTGGTTCTGTTATATTGAGTAACGCAGTCTTCTGCAATAACTGTCTTGGCTCGTGTGTCTCTTCCATTGATCTTAAACCGTATCCTCTAAACTAGCATTTAAATAGATCTTCTACTGATCCCGTTGGAAGTTGGACAATATGCTAGGAAATATCCAATATCCTGATTTGATCTCTGCATACAAATCAAGGCAATCTTAGCTTGATGTGTTTTAGCTATTGCATCTATTAAATTTATGAAGTCTTTTGCACACTGGCTTCTAGTAATAGAGATCCAAGCGTGCCTGCTAAAATGGATGACTAAAATGTGCATGCATTTCTTCAAAGATTTATTTCCACGCATTAACTGTGTGGATGAGATTACTAGTAGAACTCCTTTGCAGAACACAACCATAAAATAATCCCTATCATTCAAGCACGGTGTGATTTGTTTTCAATACGTGTTGCACATCTTCTGTATAATTCAGTTATTGCCTTATATGTATTATTAAAGTAATAACACGGTCCTCCTAACCCTCTATTTATTCACGCAGGAGGCGACAAAATTTGAGTACGTCGTCTCTTGGAGAGGATGTTAAGCCGTCGGTTCCGAGCCTGTACGATATCAGGTACTAGTTAAAGATCCCTACTCGAAATTCACTTGAGTTAGGCAAAATTTGGAACTCCCAATGTATAATCTGTAGAATCACCGATCAAACAAAAAGCCGGTAAACGGCTTACGTTATCACCCGCTAGGGGATCTGTTTAAACAATGACATGATCGTGTTATTACTCTCTTTTATACTACGCCATTTAGATGTGCTCACAATAGTCTTAAACCTTTCTTATAATTCCTAGACCAAACATTTTAGACACTTCCCTTTTAGGTATACGGCCGTGTTATTAAAGTAATAACTTTAGTTACATTCAGTTTGTGAATATAATTATCATTATCAATTTATAATGATATTTATAAATATTTAAATTTATGATTGTAATTCCATTTCTGTGCAGTGCTTTTTGCTGATTTGAACTCAACAATATTTTTTTTATTTTGTACTTTCCGATAAAATTTACTACCTGAATTATTTCTTTATATTCAAAGTGTTCTAAGACAGACTGACGAGACAATGAATTAGCCATAATATTGCCTTTCCCCTTTATATAATCTGAAAATTAAACTGAGATAGATAGTGAACTAAGCCTACAAAGATCACATCTATACGTGATTTTCCTCTGGCATTTTTTGATATCTGTGATCGCTATATGCACACAATTTTCAATCAGTTAGATAATATTTTCAATATTTTATGGCACTTTGGTCGCCCTGCATTCCATATTTATCTCCCAGTGGAGGAATAGCCACTGGGTGTAAGAGGATATTTAAATGTGGGTACTTGAAATCCTGACCAAGTCCTTTTTGATGAGCGTCAGTTTTGATTATTCTTTCTATAACTATACTGGTAATATGGATGGAGAACAGATGTATACCTAAACAATATTTAAACATTTTTCACATTCATCTGGCTAGTGGAAATTTCTCATTCTATTCTCAATGTATTTTTAAATGAAAATGTAAACCCATAAATACTGTAAACTCCAGATTTATTGGCATAATTTTCCAGTTTTTTTATTGTGGCTACATTTTTTTGTTTGGTCTATAATATTTTACTCTCTTTGATAAAGTGACCAAGATATTTAACTGAATTTTTAGTGAACTTACCTGTTTTAATTTCAGTTTAAGACCTTTATCATCCATAAATTTTAAAAAATTTCCGAATACTATTCCTGTAATCTGTTAGACTGCATGAGGATATGAGATGATCATTTAAATAGTTTATGTAAAAATCACCTGAAATCATTTCTTCATATAAAGTTGGAGAGAATGTGTTAAAAATTAACAGGGATATTTATCAATCCAAATGGCAGACTTGGTGTTAATGAAAAATTTACTCTTTTTTTATAAGGAATTGAGCATTTGTATAGTCGAAGAGTAAATACTAATGTCCAATTAACTTTATTTCTGTTTTCTTGAAATTTACTCGTACTTCACAAGTTTACCTTCAGAGAAAATACTTTTGGATTTGTTCATTTTATTTGTTGACATCTTTTATCTGATATAGATTTCTTAGAGCCACATCAATTTGCTGATTAACGTTTATTTTAAACGGTGTATGTTATTTCTGTGCCTAGAAAAAATTTTTTTTTGAATTTTTAATATTTCGATTCATCATTTTTTCAACTTGTTACCCGCTAAAATTATGTATTTATTTTTGTATAAATGACCAGGTTATATTATTCTGAAATGAACATATTTAACATTAGGATATTATGTAATGCAGAGTATAAAAAAAGGGCCCAAAAACATACCGGAAGTGGACATTTTTTTGAAATCAATTTAAATATCTGATAAATCTGTTTTGATTGATCTTATTAACAAATTTTCTAAATAAATTTAACGAAATCCGACAGGTCAGGAGGGACACATGAAATTGAGTTCTGCGATAATCGGAGTTTATTTACTGTTTCAAATATCTTTATCATCATGGCATTATTTTTATAACTGAGTAGTGTTAAATAGTTAACAGTTACAGTTAAATTTATGCAAGTTATTTATTTTCTAGTTTTAACAGTTTAGAAAAAAAAATATTTAATCAATTTACCAAAATGTTCTACGATGCTATTTCTATATGAAACAATTTAAACCATAAACTAGACAGCTTATCCTCATGTAACGAGCTATTTTTATACAAAATCACAACTTCTACACAGAATCCTAAACATAACATTCTTTTCTTTCCTTCCACAATTATTAACAAGTCTGTTTTCATATGTAATATTTCATATGTTGGACAAACAGGTAAAAGTTGGCTTACTAGGGTGAAGCAACATAAATATTCTATTAGGAGACAAGAAGAGTCAAGTGCTTTGTTTCAACATGTTAATGTAAACAATCACTCGATAAAATGAGAGGATCCAAAGAATTAATATTTCTCTCTGCTGAGGTTGAAAGAAACTTAGTACAAAATGCAAAGTTCTTCGTTTAGGGAAAGTTCTTCATTTTCCTCTATACTTTTTATTTACTTCTTTTTATTTACTCTTTTAACACTTTCATTTCACGTTATTTGGCTTACTATAATTTTTTCTTTTCTTTCCAAATGACTTTTCGTATTGTTTAAAAAAATATACTACTCTTCCATTTTTCTCATTTTTTTTTTATTTATTTTCCCTAACATATCACTTGACCGACTCTTTTTCTAGTTGAATCCTGCTAGCAGGAAGCTAGTTTTGTAATGCCGAATCTATCAGTCTGAAGATCGTGAATGCTGAAACTGTGGTTCATCTTAATGAAATATCTAGATGTGCAGAGATATGATGATATGTAACTCTTCTTCAAATCAAAACAAAAGTAGTACAGAAAATACGTATGTTCGATTCAAGTAGCTTATTATCAAAAAAATAAGTTTATATTTATTTATGTATGCGAACAATAAATTTGCTTGGCTATTCTTTGCTCTTTTCTATGTCTCTTTTAACTAACTAGGGTCTTATCTTTTACAAATTTGTGGTATTTGAACATTCCTACAGTGAAGTGACCTGACGACAATTTGTCGTCATTTGAATGAAAAACGCTTTCATTCATTCTTATTTCATATATAAAGTGTGAAGAATGCAATTTGAAAAAGAAAAAGTTTTATATATGTTTAAAGTCTATTTATACAGTCAGTTACACTATGAAATATTCAAACCCTACAAAATTATTGCTTTATATAGTCTTTGAAACCAGTATTAGTCATTATTTTATTTTTTTTTTTTAAAGAATTAAAACGGAGGAAAACTTATTCTAGTAGTCTCAGTGTAATGGTCAAGGTACAGGGCCATTTACGTAAAACTCAGATTCAAACTAAAAACAGATTTTTTTTATTTTTTTTGGTATGCCTTGCCAAATAGGATTGGATCTATAGCACTCTAAATTTGTCTACTGTACACAGCAGTTCGTATATATCTATAAATAAAGAATAATCATAATATCACTTCGCTGTTGTTAAAACTGCATTATATTTTCTTGGAATTAAGAAGCATTAAAAATAGACATTTTCTGTGAATCTTCCCTCTTTTATTTAATCTTGTGACTAACAATATTTCAATGTGGAAGGAATTAGCTTTTCTACTGATGGTCAAATGAAGTTATTTATCATCTTGATTCTATCTTAGAGTGTGATTAAGTGTTTCTTTTCCTTCTCTCTGACACCATTCCTCGCTTTACATAGACTAGATTATTCGGAGATTGTTTTTATTAATAGTTTGTGTAACGATTACTCTCAAAAGGTGAATTATATGTATTTGAACCATGTCATATGCAGTTTTGAGGTCATATTCACCAAGCCATGAGGATTTTATCAACATTCCCATGGTGAATTTGATAAGAATGTAAAAATTGTTAAGAATTTGAGGAAAATAGGTGTAGAATAGTTTTAAGGGCTCTTGTGGGAAAAGACCCAACTGGTATTTCTGGCTAGGTCGTAAGAGAGTTCCTCGGATAAATGTTTGGAAATTATAAAAAAACACATACACGTTCTCTCCCTCTCACTCTCTCTCTCGCTCTGTCTCACACGCACACACACACACACACACACACACACACACACACACACACATACACACCATGCAAACAAACATTATAACAAAAATGTATTAAATTAATTATTGAACCTCAAGGCACCAAAAAGTTTTGAAATAAATTATTTTCATTGCCACTATGCTATAAAGTAAAAGTAATATATTCTCAGTTCTGGATATTATGAAATCCGTATGAAACACAAGTGAAAAGACACGTATATTATAATTATTTTAGTTTAAATTAATGGATAAAGCTTTTTTATATTAATAATTGCTTGCCAAAGAGTTTGAATGGAGACATGGGCTCTTTTCTTTGTATTACGATATTACTGGAGCAATAGATGCTCACAGTGAACCGAGGCTCACAGGGGGTCCGGCTCGCTTCAAGTGCCTCCTCCCCCCGCACTCAACTAACCTTGATTAATTACCAGCCTTGACAAAAAAATCTCTTTGATAAGTCATTTCCAGTCACTGGATGAGTTAAACTTCTATAAGGCCACGGACAACAGAAACTCTCTTTAATTGGTGTAAAAAAAGATAAGAAAAAATATCAAAACAAGTTTCTCCCCAATAATAAGAATTAATAGAAGTATTGATTAAAAACGTTAGTTTTTAAAACAGTTTGAATAATTAAAATTTCTATCTCGAGATTTTGACTTATTTAAATTCTATGAAGATCCTAAAGTCGTTTTATTAAACAGAGAAGAAATAAATAAAAGTTATTTCAAATGTTAAGAACAATAAAAAGGTATTTTTTAAATAAAATGTAAAAAAAATTATGATTGAATGTGAAAGTTTTTGAGGAGACCAAATATCGTTATTTTATTTACCAGTTTGATTTTTTTTTACTTATAATGAAAGTTGAATGGAGGATGCCCCAGATTTTATTTAAAGAGACCTTATTACATAGTCCATTAAAAATAAGTATCGAAAGGGGCATAGGAAATAATTTAGATGGCATTGGTTTGAGTGACGTCATATGCAAGTCATTGCTCCATTGGTCAGTAGTAATTAGACATCAGTATTGTTTTTTTATTCACTGCACGAATATTTGAAAAATGAATCTCTCAATGAAAATATTGCCTTTAACATCACTCCAAATTGTATGTACGAAAGTGTTCTCAGCTATTTATTTATTTATTATTGTTGTTAATTTTTTTAATATTAATAAGGAATGAAAATAATAAGCTATTTACTTTGAGATTATTTTCCAACAATATGGCGGCTTGAAATCTAGATTAGTATCCTTAGACTTAACTATTTTTTCTTCTTTTCAATAATAATATGTATCAACAATTTGAATATTCGTGTTTCTTCAAATTTCAAAGAACAAAATATAAAACGTATATGCTCCATTTCTCAAAAAAGTTAAATATCTTATAAGAAATTAGTTTGAATAAATAGTTTAAACTGAATATAATTTTAAATTTAAGTCAAGTTTAATTACATTTATTAAATGTATTGCGTTGGCTGTGCTTAAAACGTTTTTGTTTCACTGAAATAATAATCCAAACGCAGAGTTTAATTAGAATGATACAAATAAATTGAAAACAACAGTCTGTAAAATATACAAGTCAAACTCTACCTCATAATATACCTTTCTTTATGTGGTGAGATTTGTATAAAAAAGAAAATAAGATAATTCAATTGAATAGACACTGGTTGCATTGTCAAAAACTCTTGTAATTTAAAACCAATAAAGGTTGTTCCCAGTTTCAATTATACTTATTTCAACACTTAATAAAGCTTGCCGATTCATTCAGCGATATGAATGTATTTTGAAAGTGTTAGTTTAGTTTACTTAATATTAACAATTTCATGAAGTGAGCACCAATGATTACTGAATTATTTTATTAATTCATTAATCAAATTTATTTAGTTTTGAATGAAATTGCTCTGTGAGTGTTTAGTCTCTTAAATTATTTGTTTGAATTAGACAAGGAAATAAATTACAACCTTGACCTTTTTTTTAATTTCTGTTTTTTCAGGTTTTTCTTTTAGATGTGTTGAGTTTTATTATTCTGTTTATTATTAAGGTTCTAAAATATGGAAGAAGTAACTTCAACGATAATGAATTTAAAAATTATTTTGTTAGGAAGATACTTTTAAGTGTTGTAATTATTTACTTTAGAACAGTTAAAAGAGTAGATTGTTTGAATTTTAACAGTTATTGATATCCAAATTGAAACGTTCCTTTTGGATTACAAATATTCGATAGCAAGTTGTAATAAATGCATTTATGACAGTTAATTGTATTAAAATTGTTTTGTTATTCCGTTATATTATCCCGTTAATATAAATTAAAGGGATCGATTGGGGAGTTGTTACTGTATTATAATCTGAGAATATGGAGTCATCCACACTCTCTTTGTGGTAAGTACACCAATTATCAGAAATAATGAAAAATCAATTTAATTAAGTCATTATTTTTGCAGATATTAGATTTTAAAAAAAATAATTATCTCATTAGATTATTAGAATGAAATAGTGCTTGATGTTTATTGCTTAGTATAAAAATTTCAGCACATTCTAGTCGGCAGAAGGGTACATGTTTCAAAATGAACTAGTTCTACAAACGCTTTTTGAGATGAGTGCATCGAAAGTTTAATACACCATGAGTTTATTTATTTAGGTTTACTAATTGATTAATCATGAATAATTAAATTAGTAGATAATACCGTCATACCTCGTATGCAGTGGTAGCAGTTGGTCTACCTGTTTCGAGACAACTACTACCCCTGTATAAAAGGTATAACAAACGCTTGTATGAAAAAAAGGAGAAATGAAAAAAAGGAATAATATTGATGGAAATTTTAAAATAAAAAAAAATTATGGCAATGTAGCAAACAGTTCATTTTTTATATATTTTTTCACCAAAATAACTGGTTTTCATCAAAACCGCACTTAAACTCTTTTATAGGAATACTAGAAAACGTACCCGTCTTTGACGGAATCAAAAATTCTATTATACTTGGTATTCCAAAATATCAATTATAGTATTATACTAATACTACAATTAGAAGTTATAGAATAGTAGAAAATACCATTATTAGTACAGTGCTAAACAAATGCCTCTGTATACAAAGATTAGATTTTAAGTTAGACATATACAAATCTACAATCAATGTTTCAGCTTTATATGTCTTATGGTGGCAATATTTTGTGGACAAACCGACAGACAGAAATTATTCTAAGGGTACATGTGGCTACTGTGAAGTATGAAACGTAAAGAAAACTTGAAATGAGTTAGTTCTAATTAACGTGCTCCCAGTCAAAAGCTATCACGCAAGCCACTGGGCTACTCTGGTTCCATACCTTACTTTATTACCAGTGTTTATATTACGCAAATAATAAATTAAAAAAAAAAATTTTTGTTGTATTTATTTATAATACATTAGCACTACTGTCATCGGCGAGCAAGCAAGCTACTGGCTACCCTGGCTAGATCCCTTTACTTTATTACCATTTTTTATATTATCCACATTTTAAATTCAAAAAAATATTTGTTTGTTACATTTATTTATAATACATTTGCACTATTGTCATCGGCGATCACGCAAGCCACTGGGCTACTCTGGTCCCATACCTTACATTATTACCAGTGTATTTATTAAGCAAATATTAAATTAAAAAAAGTTTACAGTTATATATAATACATAGCAAACGTACCCGTCTTTGACGGAATCAGAAGTTCCGTCATTTTTGGTATTCCAAAATTTCATTAGAAATTATAGAACAGTAGAAAATACCATTATTACTACAGTGTTAAACAAATGCCTCTAAATACTATACATTAGCTGTCTGTCCTTCAGGTTCATGGTAGAAGAAAGAGTTGAAACCTCTGACCCTTGAGCAAGTAAACTACATTTGACCATGTGAGAAAAACTTGGTTTCGCTACCTTGTATTCCTGCGTTAGATGAAGTCTCCCTTTGCGACTTAGTTAACGTGATTGCGAAATAGACTCTGACCGGACTTTGCAATCATTTCAACGTAAACAGACAGTGGCTCGGAATCAATGGTATATGTGGTATACACACAGACTCCCCAATACCACATCCAGTCATTATGTCCGCCTCTATGGCATATCTGTGTAGAGCACGAACTCAGAGTCGTGTCCCGTTGCACAGTTTGAAAAAGTTAAAATAAAACCAAAAAAACTTAATAGTTTGATTTGAACCTAGAAAACTATCCAATCCTGCTAAATTTTTAATATGTGTGTATAAAAGTATGATATTAATTTCTTTTTTAATATTTTTTAGACATTATACAAATTTAAAGTGTGATAAATATCTCTAACGGTTATAATTTTGATAAAATATGTCTAATAGTTGTGCTTAAACATTGTACCCAATATCTAAAAAAATATTTGTTGGTAAATGTAGTAGAAGAATAGGTATAATTATTATGAAAGGAAAGCGTAAGTAAAATTGAAATGTAATAAAAGGAGTACTGATGAGGGATGTGTGTGGAGGAAAGGGTCAGCTAGCCTGCGACGACATTAGCATAGGCTTTAGGGCAGTTAAAAGGGACGGATAATGAAGTCACAAGGGAAACGTTGTCAACACTCAGTTGATGAATGAGCTGTGGACTGAGTGCGTATTTCGGGATGGTCCAGTCAAGAGGGGGTTCAGTGTCGATTTAACAATGCAGCCTTGATGAATCACAGCATCCTTTTGTCCAGACAGCTTAGTAGTGGCTGTCATAATTACACTTCCTTAATGGACACACTCGCACACACACCACTGAATCTTCCCATATCTTTACCAATTCACCTTATCCAAAGTAATGAATAAAATATGCCCAGAAGAAAGCAAATAGTCCATCTTTGGTAATTGACAAGGCGTTGCTAATAACACTCAGTCATAACAAACTGCTTCCTTAGTTACTAGTTAGTCATAATCAGTTTCCACTCTCCTGTCACAGTTATCTGCATACAATTTTCGAAAATCAAATTTCTTCGCCTCGATAAGCTTTATTTTCACGTAGGTAGCAGATGATGTTTTTCTTTAGTAATGGCAGTGATACATTAGTGTTATTCACATTGACGGTTAAGTAGCCAAATTTGCATTGAGCAGCTTGCTTTCAGGGAATATTATACAGAAAGTTATAGGAACATTACATGAGAAAATTTTTATTTTTCTGGAACATTACGTAATTAATAGTTCACTCATAGTTCATGAAAAGATTATATCATTCTATTTTTTTTAAATAAAATGAAATTTATTTAAATATATACTATTTATATATGTATATGTTTAAATCGCAATAGAAAATGGGAAAAAAAGACTAAGATCTTTGAAACGTAACAAGCGGCTTTCGTCAGAGTCAAACCCAACTGATTGGATTTTTGTTGGGTTTTTGACTTTGACGAAGACCGCTTGTTACGGTCGAAAGATCTTAGTCTTTTTTTCCCATTTGTTATTGTGAGTTGAACATTGATTGTTGTGTCACGTGTTTATCGTGAAACCTTGTTATATATACAATTAAAAGAAACGGTCCAGCGGACTTTTTTTAAATAAAATAAATTCAAAACGAAGGAAACACACAGAAAGACACAGACATAACTCACATCGATATTTCGACTATCGTCATCATCAGGAGGTGTGAGTTATGTCTGTGTCTTTCTTTGTGTTTCCTTCGTTTTGAATTTATTTTATATATATATATTTACACAATAAAGAAGTTGTTTGAAATAATTTTTATAATAATATTCCATTTTTAATTCAAAGTATATTAAATAAAAACATTTTTTTCATTAGTGGTTGTTTTGTATTTTACTTAACTACAATAATTATATTTTTACTATTTCACTACAGAAGAATTATGGGTGTTAAATAAAAAAATGGGGGTTAAATGTATAATTTTTACCCCTGAAGCAGCACTGATGATGAAAGCATAAAGTTACAGGTATAAATTAAAAAAATAACATACAACTTACAAAGATTCCCAAAATCTAAAACATTATTTAATAAATGTTTTTGATTTTGCATAGTTTTAAAAGATTCACGATTAGCATTCACGATTTAGCAACTTCCAATATTGTCACTAATAGAATTATCTATTTGAAGTATTTTGTATCCAAATTTTCCTTATTTCTGATCTATATTATTGCATATATGAGTCGTTCTTTTTGAAAGTGGTTTAAGTCTATCCTTTTGCTTTTTTAAATGTTTCTTTAAGTGATTAATAATATCCTATCTCGGTTTAAACTATTACTACAACTACCACTAAATATACTATCTTCTATTCCTATCTACTATTATCCATTGTTAGTGCTATTACAACTGCTACTGCTACTAGCACTACTATCCACTAATAGCACTGTTACGACTATTACTACCAACCATTACTACTTTTTCACTGCTTCTTTTGCTAGTACTGCAAGTCCATTGTTACTACTATTGCAGGTTGTTATTTGTCTTTTTCTATTGTTTGAAGTGTCTTTTAGATCTATTTTCTAGAGCTATTTCATATCAACAGGAAAATTCATGAAACATGCTAATCTAAAATTAAAGTCATCTAAAAAAAATGTTGATATTTTTATCTGAAAAAATAAATTAGATGTTTATTAGATTATTAGATGTTTAAGCTATATCAAGGCGAAAGATAATTTATTTAATAAATGTAAATACTGGAAATGTATAATTTTATGAATAACTAAAGAACATTAATAGCTATTTAATTAAATTTTGATTATGATGATTTTTTGTATGCCATTTTTCTGAATACATTTCTCTAACAATGTGATAGAATTAGAAAAGTTTCATAATTTTTATAATTCTGAATATTTTAACTTAATTTTGAATATTATTTGTGTTATTCTGCTGGCAGGAAATATTTCTTTTGAGGTGACAGTAGAAATGTTTTTGCGAGATTTGAGTGTTATCTCTGTTCTTGAATGGATGGTTGCATGTGCCTACCTAAGCATGGGCAGTAGGAGGTCTATCATTTCAATCGAACAACCATATCATACACCTTTGCTTTAGATTGGAATTGACTTTCAACACTTCATTCATTATGCAAATAAATTTATTTTTTCTACTATTCTTCAGGACAGTAGTGTTCTAATTTAATACAAAAATATTTTGAGCCATCTCAACACTTGAACACTTGCTCTTGAACACTGCAGTAGTGTTCTACTGCAGTAGTCCACAAGTACTGGATCACGGACCTGTAGCGGTCCTTGTCTTCCTTAATCCATATCAGTACGCAAACAAAGTCAATTACATTCTTTTTTTGTTTTTGTCTTATTTTTAATGAGATCGAGGGTGTGCTAGAAATGTCTGATTCCTCAAGAAAATGTGTTTCCCTATTGATTCTACGTTGGGGCCCTCAATTTTTCCTAACTCTAAATTTGTTTAGAGTAGAGATCCTTAAGGAATATCTGAATGACAATTTAACGTCTTTCTAAGGGACAACGTGCTCAGATTTTTTCACCTCTAGCATAAAAAAACTCGAGTGCCAGAGTGAAAATTGAACCAGGTGCGTACTCCCACCATTCCAAATGGGAGCACGCACTGTGCTAACCACGTTTTAATGACATCATTTCCCTTTTACTGATTTTCAATGTCTGTAAGATGTTTTATTTAGAACTATGATTCTTATTTCTAAAAACACGTTACTACTAAATGAAGCAGAATAACTGTCTAAAATGGAGATTTGTGTTGCTTTGCAGTTTATGTTTGTTTTCTACATTTGGATAATCTAAGTAAAACTTTTTTTTTACTTTTTGCTCAATAAATGCTCTAGTCAGCTTATTTTGTCTTGTCTATTCACTATACGTTGAAGCCTCGTTGATGAAGAAATATTTGACATGAAATCTTTCTATAGAGAAAAATGTTGAGGAACACAGATCTGGTATTTAGAATGCTTGTCGTTAGTACCGCTGAACTTTAGTTCAAATCCTGCAATCCACTTTTTATGTCAGACATTGAAAAACGCTCTCTCTCGGTGAAGACGTGAAGCTGTCGGACCCAAAATTATTCGACGTCTGGTACTCGTTAAACATCCGTAGTCTAAAAGCTAAGGTGAGGAGAAATTTAGGAATACATACGTAGAATTAACTCTTATATCTTCATTCATGACTAAAATGAAAATTAAATAAATAAACCATACTTTTTACATTTAGATCTAAAAGTATAACAAACTCAATACCTATAAGGTTAATGTTGAAAGATAATGTTTTATAATGTAATAACTTTCTAAAAAGGTATCATTGTAATATTTTATTTTTTTCTGAATTTCTTGTAATATAAATTGCTTGATATTGGTAATACAGAGGTTAAAGAGTAACTTAACACTTTTTAGAACCAGCGATAAGACTGTAGTTACCAAAAATTACACGAACAGTAAGTAAATGCTTTGTTAGCAATGTTTCTTATTTGTTTGACCAGAATGATTGTGTTTATTATTAAATGCATATTATTTAAGAAGATCGTGGCATCTTACACGTACATTTTCTTCCTCACTTAACCTGTTTCGGATCTTACCCTTTGATCTCGACCCTTGACAATTGACATCAGGTTAAAGTATACGTCTTTCATAATTAGCATTTTTTTTTATTTTCTGCATTAAAGCTGATGCTCCCCATTAAAGTATTCTGTGTAAGTAAACACTTAAATTCAAACTTGAGTAGAATAAAATCTTTTATTTTGTTTCTACATCGATTCATTTCATAATTTGGATAAATCTAAACTATTGATAAAATTCATTGATGCAGGATTTTTTATTGTTAAAAAGAAAAAAAGAGAAAGCAATTGTGTACCTTAACTATCAAAAGAATCGATTCTACCTGACAGTAACCGTAATAATAAGATATTATTACCTATTCTATGAATATGTGAAATATTTTTAAATATTAATTTTTTTCGCTCTCTCTTTGTACTTAAAATGTATAAATACGAGTATGTATTATATAATATATTATATTTTTATAATATTTCTTTAGTGTACCAGATTTATTTGTTCGTTTCTGGTATGCTACCTCATTTAATTTAATGATTAATAGTAGAATAATACAATAATAATGTTTTATTATATATATATATATATATATATATATATATATATATATATATATATATATATTAACATTAAATTTAATTTTGCGCATGCTTAAGTATTCTTATTTGGAGACATATTTTTACTCTTTATTAGTATGAAGTTCTTTTAATAAGCTTTTTAAAACTAATTTAATGAATTATGTACACTGTGTAGCCCTATCATTAAGAAAGAGGATCCGGGTGGAATATGTGGAACCTAATAACATACAGAGGCACTCACGTCAGTACAGCCCGCCTCCTAGGGAATATATATCTACATAGATGGAATCTCTAATAAGATTAATGAGTGTTGTGGAGTTTAGGGAGAAAGTTAGCGGCAGAACGTGAATCTTATCAATCAAACGTTCGAAAAACTGATGTGCCTGTCCAGTGGAGAAAGGCCACACTTTCCGCATCCCTTTACCTCAGACCTAATAATTCATCCTTCTACAAAGAAGCATTCGCTCATGCCTGCTAAATTTAATTATAAAATTACACTTTAGAAACAATAAATCTAACAGAAAATCATTTTATATCACTACTTTAATATAATACTATATCAATATATCAATGTACAGAAGGTTTTGTTGGTAAAAATTAAATAGTATGAGATTCAGACAAAAAGAGAAAGTGCAAAAGTATACAGGTTCATTAATCTCCAATGGAATAACCTGTTTGAGCTGCAAATTATTTAGGTGTGTATACATCCGGCTTGGTAGCCATTAATTAAGCTAAATCGATATAGGTGCTGCATTTCATGATTTTCTTTCATTCCCCTAATTTAAGCATAGAGTGAAACTTCTATAAGATATTATCAAATGTCCTTTACAGTTCAACTTACGTCTCTTTCATAATAAGCATTTTTTTTTTTATTTTCAGCATTAAAACTGGTATTCCTCATTTAAGTATTCTGTGTAAGTAAACACTGAAATTCAAACTTGATACAGGATCTTTTGTTGTCAAAAAAAAAAAAATAAATAAAGCAAATACGATTTTTGCTTTATGTACAAAGAGTTTTCAGTTTTTGTTATATGAACAAAAGTATTTTTTCAGCGTTTTGAATTAAATGATTAAGCTGTGCTTGATAACGTAGTCCTTAAAAATGACAGTATATATCATTAGTGTAATAATTTACAATTTCTATCTTCCCTTTTTAGTTAATGTTTGCATTTATGTTGCACATATATAAGATATTTTTAAAAAGAAAAACGTTTTGTTTACAAAAAGAAATATACATAGGATGTAATTGTCTTTGGGCAGAGATTACTCTTCTTCTTTTCTCAAAGTAGATTAACACAGCAGGATAGATTTTATAGTTTACCAAAAATTTGTGTTTTGATATATTTTTGCAGTGAAAAATAAAAAAAAAATATTAAAGTCCTATAAAATAATGCTCTTATGATATAATATTGTATTATCACATTAAGCCTGAAATGATCCATAATTCCTTGTAATTTATTCATGAATTATATCTTACAAGCATATGATAAGGTTTAACGATTTGAAGCCTGTATGGTTGCAAATCCTTGAGAGGAGTAACAAATAGTCAGTCTATGATCTAATGAAAATCTATCGCTTTGCGGTTGACCTGAGAGTTCACTTCCGTTTGAATAGGAATATCAGATAACTGGCTACAAATGGAAGTTCATACCTAAGAGCTAGCAATTATGAGTTTACTCAGTTAAAGTATTTCCCATTTGAAGATAACGCTGGATCTTCTTCTATTCTTTTCATACAGGTAGCTCACAAGTCTTAGACACAATTGGACCAAGGAGTCTTGAAGTTTTTTTAATTGTATTAATTTAACTATTGCTTATTACTTTACTATAAGTAAAGTATAGTGATCGTGAAAAAATTCGATCTCGAGATTTTGACGGAATTACATGTTTTGAGGTCCCAGAAGTCGTTTTATGAAGTTTTTGCGATGATGTCTGTGTGTGTGTGTGTGTGGGTGGGTGGGTGGGTGGGTGAGTGTGTTAGCATTCCTTGTTACCACGCTTCGGTCCAGAATCTTTGATGGATCAAGTTGATATTTTACACAAAAATGGGCCCAATAGGGAAGAAGATCCCTATTGTTTGGGAGGAATTATGCATGATGGGAAAGTCACTTTTTTTGCCAAAAACCGTTTTTTTAAAACATTTATTTCTCCTAAACTGATAACTCTAGAGTTTTGAAATTTTGACATTATCTTTGAGGTTACAAATGGAACAAACGAAAAAAATATTCAGAATTTTAAAACAACGGGAAATATTTATTTTTTGATAAAATGTAAAAATTTTGACTTATAATTCAATCTCAAACCTTGTGAGAGCAATACAAGCCATACTGTTTGACGGATCAAAATGAAACTATGCCTAAAAATAGAACATTATGTGGAAAATGAGTTGAGATATTTTTTTTGAAAATTACGTTCGCTAATGGGGCGTTACAGTACGATTTCTGTTTTCAGAAAATGTTTTTTTGACGCTAAACGGCTGATTAAAAAATTATGAAAATTTGACCAAAAATGGAAAAAAAAATTAGCAATTCATAAAAAAAATTCATGAAGTTTCAATTACGGTAAAGAGCAATAACGATATAAAAACTGTTTGTTTATCCTAGACTATGAGAACACCTGCTATACTTGTCGAATTTTTTATATTTTTTTACATTGTTTACATTGACTTAGAAATTTTTTGAGCGAATCCACTGAGATAAAATTGATATTTATAAAGGAACAATTTAAATTGTTTATTGACTTATATGAGTTGTATGAGGAATAATATTGTGCAGGAAAATGGTAACACTCACTCAGTAAAAATTCGTATATATGTTATTTGACAAAGGGGAAGGAAAATGATCTTATTAAATACTAAGAAGCCATAAAATTCAAAGTATAATAATTCCGTAAAAAACCAAAAATGTAAAAGATAAATTGCTATCTTTCGTTTAGAGATTAATAAATGTAATTATCGTACATCTTTAATTATAAATCATCTTAAAACAACATTTATTCACTGTTTATAATGTTTTCCAGAGAAAAAAAGGGTATTTTCCTGTTTTAAATTTGAAAATTTTACTTTAATATTCAATGTAGAAGGACGTCAAGTAAACGATGTAAGAAGTCCACTGGCTATTTGAACAAAAGTCATGTTCTCTTGTAGGAGAATGTTTCGTATCAAGAAATGTTCACATTGGTTTTTCAAAAATGTTATTACTGTTGTAGTTATACTAATGAAATTATTTGCATCAGCTGTGTGATGTACAAAAATAAGCATATATAGTGATATGTCCTTCAATCACTATCTTTACTACCTCAGGAATGAAAGACTAATAATCATATCCCATTTAGATGTTTACGTTATGCTTAAATGAGACGTTATGTGTTATATACTCAAAGAATTTGCTATTAAGTTACTTATAGTAAAGTTGAGTGTAGCCCACTCCAGATTTTTTTTTTTGTTTTCAGGGTAAACGTTCTATTACAATCTTTTTTTGGTATCAAAGTGAATTAAAGGTTCAAAATAACTCTTTCAATAATTAAATGTAGCTTTAAAAATAATAACTGACACATTCCTTTTATTTTGTGGAACGCATTCATGAACTCATGTTATCAAGTTTGAAAAAAAACTATTGATTTGAATTAGCTGTACAAAGACATAGATTTGACTATATACATATATATTGTAAAAAATACAAAACAAAATGACAGATTTTGTTTTAAATTTGTATGATATTAGCATTAAATTTGATTTTATTGTTAGTGCCAATTACCAAAATTTTCGGAGTAAAATTCAACAAAAATATTTAATTACTTTCATCTCTGAAAGTTGCTGGAGTAATTTCAATAAAATAATAAAATCCTTTGAAAAATTATTTTTTCTTCTTTAAATAACATCATATTTTACAATAAATTATTTCATGTATATTTATATGATAAATATTTCCCGTAAAATAATTACTTCTAAGTTTCTTAACTACATTGTGGGCGCAGTGGTTGACAGATAGGTGAAGAATATTACATTGAAAATGTCATGTTATAAATGAATGACATAATGTGTTCTTAGCTGGATAATTCCTTCAAACTAATTCCTTTCTGACCTTTATGCTAAAATACCTAAGATGAGGTACCATCTCATTAATAAGTTAAAGGAAAATTATTAACAGTAGTTAGGAGCTTTAAGACGGAGGTAGATCTTAATATTGTGAATTTTAAAATCAACAACAAAATCTTTAACCGTCTAATACTATAAGAAATATATTTATAGAAATATTTATAATGAAGTCTACAGTACCCTTTGTAGTTGTAATGTTCTGATTGATGGACATCATTTTTTTCTTTTTCCTGAGTTTGAAATAGCATTACCCATTGTAATAAATAGATCTTCATTCAAGACCAGCTGGTAAAGGGATTTTCGAGAACAATGGTTTGTTAAAAGAAGTATTTCCAACCGAACTAGACAGAAAATCGGAAATCAGTATAGTGATTCGAGATAAATGACGTATAATAAAGGTATTGCATACAGCTATCCTGATGAGGTTACATAAGAAGAGAGACGAATCAACACTATTGGCAAAGATCAATCAAAAGAACTTAAATCTTCTTTGTTTTTTTATTGATATTATAGTGACTTCTTGATTATATAAAGTACCTAGTAAAAAGATTTTAGGTTCATTTCTGAATTGTTTACTGCTATTGATACGTTGATTATTATTTCACATGATTACGTGAAATCCTGTTATACATATAACTTGATAAGAGTATTGACTTTAAAGTAGGATAAAATCAAAAAGTATAAAAATATTATCAGTTTTTCAAGTTTATATCAAAATTTCAAAGCTGAAGTTTTGGTTTTATGTAAGTTTGCTTTATAAGTATACAATACAAATGAAATATATATTATCACACAGCAATCGTTATGCTTACCATGGGACCAAAGAAAGAAACTGTCGTCAATATAACGGAGATAAAGGGAGGTAGAAGTTGATAAATGGATAAGAAATCCTGTTCTAATTTGGCGATGAAAATGTTAGTGTATGAAGGTGCCATAATCATGCCCATATTATGGAAATAGATTTTACTTTTGATAGTCACATGTCACAGCTACCTCAACAACAGACTCTCTGCTGTTCTAAATGTCTGCTCTTGTACAAAAAAAAAAAAAAAAAAAAAACTGTGTCTGCCGTTTGGAGTGCACCAAATGTGGTTTTTTTCTACCTAGGTCAAGCATCTACCAAGCTGTCTTCGTATGAACGGTCATAGAGCTTCTGTCAACAACCACTTCCATCTTCCCATCGCCATTCATGCTAATAGCTACGGACTCCTCTTTATTGAATGTTATAGGTTGCAGTTTCTGCAACAAATCCCCTCTGATTGTAAAGATCTTACTCTACAAGCTTATTTGGCTGCTCGGGGCGCGTAGTGTACCAGGGCTTAATCTAAAAATATAATGCTCTGATTGATCTTATTTTTATTATTTAATTTTTTATAATCTAATACATTTTATATTTAGTTTTTAATATATTATTAGTTTTAATAATTATTTATTATTTCTATTTCCATTATAAATATTATATTAAGTTTTATTTTATAATTTTTATTTTTAATTTCTATTAAAGCTTAGTCTTTTTACTTTTATTTATGCACCACATCCTCCGTTCATCCATCTCTTTTTCTTTTATTTATTACTTCTTTCATATTCCCTACCATATACTTAATTCTAAATTGCTTCTTGCCCAGCCTTATCAGTAGGAGAAACAAGAGAGAGAATACAAGAGCACAGGTGAACATATTGCACAAGAGACCAAACAATGTTCCCGTATGCACACCCGGTCACAAAAAATATCATAGACAAGAATCAATTTAAAATTAACTGCAGGATAGTGAATAAGAAAAAAATAATAAATAAATGGACACCAAAAGGATAAAAAAAGGATGAGATTAAAAAGTAAAAATGCTAAGCTTTAATAAAAATTAAAATAAATTAAAAATACATCTAAAAAAAAAATAATGTAACTATATATATATGAATAATAATCAAAATAATACTTAATGTAATAGATGGACTAATTTACCACAATGAAACAATTTTTGAAACAATGCTCCAAGGCCTTTCGTCAACACATCGTCAGAGAGCAAGTGGACTAAAAAATAATAAAAAACTTGTTAAACTGGCTGATTGAAGTTTCCAGAATTGTTCGCAACCCTGAATGTGTTTAATGATGAAGAACTCTTCATCTGTTTAATTATTCCGCTAATCAAAACTTCATCCAATTTATAAGAGTCCTAGGCTATTGTTCATCAACTTTTCATAAAAGTTGAAAACTATATATATATATAGTTTATATATATAGTTAAACTAATGTAACAATATATATATAATGTAATATGTAACTATATTAATAAATAATGTAACTATATATATATATATATATATATATATATATATACGAGTATATGAATAATAATCAAAATAATACTTGATGTAATAGATGGACTAATTTACCACACTGAAACAATTTTTGAAACAATGCTTTAAGGCCTTTTGTCAACACATCGTCAGAGAGCAAGTGAACTAAAAAATAATAAAAAACTTGTTAAACTGGCTGATTGAAGTTTCCAGAATTGTTCGCAACTCTGAATGTGTTTAATGATGAAGAAGTCTTCATCTGTTTAATTATTCCGCTAATCAAAACTTCATCCAATTTATAAGAGTTTTAGGCTATTGTTCATCAACTTTTTTCTTCTTCTTTCTGAAGACATATATATTAATTCATTTGCTTCATTCCAGTTAATCACATGATTACTGTTTCTTATGTGCATGAACAAGACACTCTTTTCGTCTTATCTTCTGATGGAATATTTGTGTTGTTTTAGCCTTGTAAGAAGACCTTTACTCGTCTGTCTAATGTAAGACATTTCAGTCAGTTTGTACAGTCAGTACATGGTATCCTGTATACACAACAGTCCTTTCTTTTTGGCTTATTATTGACAAGTCTGTTAAACAAGTTACCATCATGTCTGACACAACAGAAACGTCCAACCTTTTCATAAATGAAGGTATATCTTTCAAACAAGGACTGTATGGAATGACTGACAAATTCCTTCTTGTGAACTGTTCTTCATTATTTAATATCATCATTTTTTAGTTCACTTGCTCTCTGACGATGTGTTGACGAAAGGCCTTAGAGCATTGTTTCCAAAATTGTTTCATTGTGATAAATTAGTCCATATATATATAAAAATAAAACAAATAAATGTTTAGTGTTTTTTGGGTTACTCTATAATATATTTGTGTATTCAAATTTTCACAGGTATTCTATTTCTTGAATGGTCTTTTAAGAGAAGTTTTATCCGTAAATAAAATAAATAAAGGCAAATATAAATGTCGCGCTGATGTGTGTGAAGTTATACTTCGAAATGACTTTTTAATTTCTATATTAATGTAATTATTTATTATATTTCAAATATTATACTTTCATGAAACATAATATTACGATTCAGTAAAAGCAATCAAATTTTTTGTAGTTTAATTTTGATATAAAAATTATTAATTGTCTTCGTCTGAAAAACTATAGGAATAAATATTTAAAAGTTTGAAATATTTTATGAAGTAGAAAAGAGTAATTGGCGATTGGTCAAAAGCATATTATTTGACATGTTTGTTGAGAGGCCTTGGAAGAAGAGTAAACGAACCAATGGTAGTAGGCTGTTTATTGAAAGCCTCAAGGGACGATCTATCGTGTAGCAATCTAACGGACAATGGCAGACAGGCAGCTTGCCTCATCTGATACCAGTGTTTCGATATGAAATCTAGATTAAATCTCGTATTCTTCACATTTGCAGTTAAAGAAATTCACCAGCATGATAAAACTATAACACATGTGTCTAAATAATTAATCCTACCAACTTTTGTCTAACTATGTAATTGATAATAAGTAACATTATTTACTTATCTGTCATAATTTTCATAATTATATTCATAAGAACGTGTTTCTTTCTTAGTGAACGTTTCTAGTTAACAAGAACCTTGTGGAACATGAATATTTAATATTATATTTTCGTAGCAGCAGTTATATCATAATCTTACAAAGTTTCAATTAAAACTACGATATGATTGTAATTCAGTCGAGGTTATTATTTTCAAATGAATAATAATATGATAAGTATGAGGGTAAAAATTGTAAACCATATGCTTTCGAATCAACACCCATACCTATGTACTTCCTACTGAATCTTCTTTTTCCAGTAATGAACACAATATTTTAAAAATATTTCTTCCTAGAATTTATTCAATGTATAAATTACAAGCACAAGGGACTATACAGCGATGTCATCATATTCCTTATAAGTTCTACTTTTGAGGAGAAAAAAGAATTTCGCCAGCCTTTCATAAATTTTGCATGCTGACATTTTTGGAACACGTAATCTCCCATTTACCGACTGATTATGTAATTTTACAATCGTTACTAACCTTAACCTTAATGTTTGCCAAATGATGTAATCTTTTTTACTTTACTCTAAGTAAAGTATGGTGACATTGAAAAAATTCGAACACGAGATTTTGTCAGAATTACATGTCCCGAAAGTCGTTTTATGACGTTTTTCCGATGATTTCTGTATGTGTTTGGGTGAGTCTGTATCCTAAGTTTGTGATTAAGCTACGGTCCAGAATCAATGATGGATCAAAATCAAATTGATATTATACAGAAAAATAGGGCTCATAGTGTAGACCACTCAAGATTTTTTTTTTACTACCACAATTGTTATTAGTACCTTAATGAAGCATACTTCTACTTGATCTGTGTTCTCTATTCTCGTAGTGTTTTAACCACTTTTTCTGACCATAAGGGATCATCTTCTTCATTGAATGTTTCGATAATAATCCAAAAATATTCAAGAACACTTCAATACTAATGAATTAGTTAGAGGTACGAGTAGATAACACGTATGAATGAACAGATGCTGACGTAACATTAATACTGCCACCAAATACTTTTTTCCTGACCTAAAGTAAGTTTCACTACTACAAAATACACTGGTGAAATGTAGAACAATTTTTCTTATTATTAATATACTTTTCATTTCAAATATTTACTATAACTCCGCATATTAAGATAAAAATATCTCACGAAAAGTCCCATGACTTTCGTTATTCCAATATATAAGAATAGTTATGCTATAATTGAATTCAGTTCCTTAAAAAATGATTAAATATTTCCCTCTAAACTTGTTAGGAGGAAATATTTAACTATTGCCAAGCTGTACAAAATTTAGCAATTATAATTCTTTTGATTTTTGCAATAACCTGATCACACACATATACCCATGCAGATAAACCAATTTACAATACCTATTTTATTGGATTATTGAGACCTCAAAACTGTATTTGTGTTGGAAGATCTACGTCAAAATGTTGATCTCCTATCTCCTTAGTACTTTCCGATCTCTTTATTTCTTGTACAGGATAAATGAATGTAAAAAAAAGGGACCAAAAATAAAACAGATGCCACAAACATATACTTAATTTACTGAAAAAACATTCAGAACTAATAGCTTGCAATAGGACTATTTATAAAAGGAATCATAAGCAATTAATTTATGGCTAGCAACAAACGTTCATTCGCAAATCCTGTAAGCAATTTTCACAGTTATTTCTTTATGCCTGATTAAACAATTAGCTCAGACCATAGTGATGGTTTAACAAGTTGCCATTTTCCGTTATAATCCACCCATAAAATTATTTCTTACAATTCTAATGCTATAGTCCAAATTCTCCCTTCTTCTAATATCCCTGTGAAACCCAATAATGTCTCTACAGAATTTGCCAACAGCGTTAATTTAGTAAATTATTTTTTCTTTTTATTTTTATAATTTTACCTTCATTTACCCTCTATACAAAATATGTAGTTGTGAAATTATTACTTTCATTACGTTCACACGTGTGTGAACCGGATATCTCAAAAACAGAAAGATTTATAATAATAAAATTTGATGAATAACGTAATAAATTGTTTTACCGTTTCCTTGATTGTTTTTTCGATTGTTATTAAACATTTTCTAAGGATTTAATGATAGACCCATATGACGTATGTATTCTAAAACGACATAAAAGAGGCATCTTAGGCATGTATCATTTATTTTATGTATTGCATATCGTATTTATGTCTAGAGATATGACGTCATAGTTATAAGTAGGAGGCTGTAATTTGAATGAATGCGGCTACCATTGTCCCTAATTAGTAGCATTAATGTAGAATTAGCTTTAATGCAAGAGCTGTATGTATATGAATTTTTGGAATCGTCATCATATTATCTTACTATTATATACGTGTATACTAGTATTTTAAGCAAAGAAACGTGTCAAACTATTAATTGCTAATATTATTTTTTTTCATCTGTATGAAACTAATTGATTTTAATGAACTCAATAAAAGTTGCTTGGTTTGTCACACCAAAGCTCTAAATCTTTAGTAAAATGATTTAGTTTTAATAATAATGATATTGACCACTATTAGATGGGAGAATGGAGAGGAGGATACTGTAGAGCACTGTAGAGGATACTTTTGTGCCTCTGATGGTGTCAACAGTTTTTCTGAGACATTTATTTTGAATTAAAGTTGACTCAGGAATTCAGTTTTGTGAACTCATTTTTCGGTTATATTCTGTAATTAAGTAAAAGAATTGGGCGTAAGAATTGGTAGGAGGAGAAAAGACTTGCGAAGGGTCGAGGAGTTTTTAGGCGGATGGGATTTACGAAAGAAGAATGAATTTTGGAAAGAGATATCAAGATACCAAGGAGGAAGGGGAAGAGAACTGTTCGAAGTGGTGGGATGATATACTGATCTAAACTGGCCTTCCATTCGATCAGTTGCATACCTCATCAGTATTTATTAGTAAGAACGGTAGATTAAGAATTAATATAATGAAATTTATCTTCGTATTCCATGAGCAAAGTTTGTTTGTTGATATATTTGTAAAAATTTGGAGGTAGCAAAACATACTAATGCTACATCATAGAACTATACTAAAAAACAGTATCATAGTAAGATTTTGAAACATAAAGGTTGTCAAATATTCGTTTATGCTTCTCTTCTACAGGCAGAAACACTCATAATAAAATTTTGAAACAGAAGTCAGGAGACGTTCTTGATGAGGTTCCTCATAGTGATGATCTAAGAGGGCTGAATTGGTTGGCAGCTCCGTTTTCTATACGAATGTTTTAGATCTTCATGGACTAATTATTTGATATTTTGGACTAATTATTATGTTAGTTGAGTAAGCAGCCATTTTGGTTTCAATGACAGTTTGTTCAACAGGTAAAAAGTGAAATAGAAGTACTGCATCTTTCGGGCCAGTTTATAGATTGCTAGCAAATACATTAGGTTCTAATAATGTAGTAGTGCAGGTCTTGTTACTGCTGCTATGAAAGTCATAGATAACGTCTTTGACCGCTTCACAGCACCACACTAAACAAACAGCCCAGCAAGAGCATTTAACACCCACGAAGAACCAGGAGACAAATTTGGTCTGGGGTAGAGGAACATAGAATCTTCCATATTTAAAGCACATAACTGGTTCATGTTCTTGAACTTGTTCAGTGTAGATTTTATGTTACCAAATAATCTATTACAGGAGAACATGGCTTTTGTTCCAATAGCCAGTGGATCTCTTACATTGGTTATCTGACCTCCTTCTATATTCAATTTTAGAATAAATTTTCCCATTTAAAACTTGAAAATATTTCTCTTTTGTCTGAAAGATGTTAGAAACAAGTAAGAAATAACGTAATTTTAAGATAATTTTTAATTTAAGATGTAGGATAATTTCATTTATTATTTTTCAAAGAGTGTTTTTAATTTTTAATTATGTTTTTACATATTTGATCTTGTATAAAATTGTTATATTGGAAATGTTATGGCATGATAGTGCTTTTTAAAAAAATCACATTTCTTTCCTTATGTCAAAAATTGTAAAAATCTAATTTACTCAGTGAGTGTTATAATCTTCCTGGAATCTATACTCTGTTATAAGGTTGTTGTAAATGGTTATTGAGAAAAAATATATTAGTCTGGGCATTTTTATAATTGCAAAAACACATTAGTAATATGACAGTTTGCATACTCAAATCAAATTAAAAGCTGGCTTTTCAGTATAATTTAAAACTTTTCTAGCTAGAAGCTTGACATTTTTAAAAATAGTAGATATGAACTATTAGACTAGAATAGTTAAAAAACTGGGTATTTGTCAACAAACATAACTCCTCTTTATTGAGAAAAGAATCCATTCCTTACAATTCAATATTACCCAAACTACATGATTCATAAAAAAAAAAAAGAAATAGAGCTGATATCAAGTTTTGTTCAAGGGTGTAACACATAGAATGATTCGTGCATTTTGTGATACAAAACCACCATCCCATGGAAAGCATCAGAAATTACTCATATATGTTTGATTGGCGTTGGTTTTTTACAGAAGGAATTGTATTCCTCTCACATCTGAAATCATTAGAAGTTCTTTCATGAAACCTCTAAGCAAAATTTTCTTTTTCAGTCGATTTACTCAAAAAATTTTTAGGTCAATATAAACAATGCAAATAAATGTCAAGGAATACAAGTATATCAAGTAAACAAGTATATCAACATTCAGTTTTTATAGCTCTATTGCTATTTACCGTAACTGAAGTTTCATGAATTTTTTTTATAAATTGTTAATTGTTTGATAATTTTTTGGCAAAATTTCATCATTTTTAATGAGTCGATTAGCGGCAAACAAACATTTTCTGTAAACGTAAAATGTACTCTAACGCCCTTTGGTTCATGTAATTTTAACAAGAATTGCTTCAGCTCATCCTCCACATATAGTCATATTTATGGGTATAATTTTGTTTTGATACGTCAGACGGTATGACTTTTATTGCTCTCATAAGCTTTCCAATTGTGAAAATTGACTAAATAATTAGTAGAAAAAAATTTTTAATAACAGATTTTTGTCAAAAAAAGTGACTTTTCATAACATAATTGCCCCCAAACAATAGTGCAATTTTGTTCTACACTATGAGGCACATATGTTTTGTAAAATATCAATTTTATCCATCAAAGATTCTGGACCGCAGCGTGGCCATAAACTTTGGATATATACTCACCCACCCACTCACACACAGAGATTATCGAAAAAACTTCATGAAACGACCCCTGGGATCTGAAAACATGTAATTTCGTCAAAATCTCGAGATTGAATTTTTTCACTATCACTATACTTTACTTACAGTAAAGTAAAAAAAAAAATATTTCTAACGTTTAACTATGTAATTTTTATCACTGAAGAATATTTTATTTTTTCCGTTGAAATTAAGATCTCGATTAAAGTAACGAGTAATGAAATTATCATTCTTTTAAAATTACAAAACAAAACAAAACGACCGACTTCTACTATGCCATTAGTTTTAGGACTGCTGTTGTTCCGTTAGGATTTGGTTATCCACCGGAAGGATGTGCCTACTAACCCAGGACTAGGCCTCACCTAAGTCAGTACCAGTTTTCAAATCCACCTACCAACTGATGGACCTTATCCAATGGTAAGTGTCGAGGGTTAATGGTGACTGGTTTTCGCCACAGGCACACCTGAATCGATGAAGACCCGTTGTTTTGGTCGCAATTTCTTGGTCATATTCACAAATTTCTTACTGTTCTTTGGGCTTAAATTTGTATGAAATATTTTGGCTTATGATGATCGCGAATGTTAAAATATAAAAGTAAATTTTTTTTATTATTAACTGTTTATTTTCTGTCCTATTGGATATATATAAAAGTTTCGCAGAAAAACAAAGAAAAACACTGAGATAACTAATATTAATATTTTTATATCCGTCGTCGCCAGAAAAAGATGAAGTCAATTTGAAGTAGAGAATGAAGGTTTTAGTAATCTACGTGTTTTGAGTTTAGTTGACACTTAAAAAAAGTAAGAAAAGAATATTTTTGCAAAAAAGCACAAAATAAGATAATCTGAATTGAAGGATTTAGGTTTATACATTAATTATGTATTTAGTATAGATACATAAATTAAACATATACAAGTGATAAAAAAAAGTCAGTACTATGTTTAGGCTACGTTGTCATATGGTCCAGTCTAGCTCCCTCTTGTTGCTCTGGCGGCAACCCTAGAGAATTTAGCCCTTCTGAATGAGGAACCAGAGCTATACCACTAACGGCAGCGTATACGGAAATCCGAAGGGATTCCACAGAGCTTCCCCACTCCTGTGGTACCGACTGTATTTTAAGAGTTCTCAGGTAGAACTCCAGACTTAGACTGCAGGTATAGTCAGTTATCTTGAAGCCTTCGCCTGTTTGCCAGTCTACGATATCAACGTAATACATTACCCGCTCTCTAGATTATTCTTTGAAATAACAAAGGAATTTGGAATTAATACTGTACACCCGTCAATTGAAATAACTTACCGTATGAATAAGACCGGTGCCTTATGAATAAGAATTATTCAAAATACCGGTGCCTTATACCTTAAGAACGGTATGAATAATAACGTTAGATGGCCTGGACAAAAAAAAAAAACAGATTTGTTAAAGCACGCACACTAATATGTTATACTTTCACCCAAAACCTTTTTCTAAATGAAACAAGAAAAGTTATATGCGAAAATTGTATGTGTGTGACAGCTTGAAAGACACAATGGACTACAGGAATAGGTAAGTGTTAGATACAACTATTTCGCAGATTTCGGTAAAATTATCAATAAAAATACTGTGGTCAGTAGTAATATGTAAGTTTATTTCAATTTTGAAATAAAAATATTTTGTAGAGAACGTTTAACATTTAAAGATTACTGATAAGTACCTGGAAATATATGAGAAGTAAATGTCATTCAAGTTTACTTTATAGATTGTACATTTTTAATATATGGACTTTTCTATACTTCAATCAGCTCTAACAACATTAAATTGGAAGAATCTTCCACATATATTGGAAAATGATAGACCGTTTAGGTAACCCCCAATCATCTACATTTGTTTGTCGGACAACTATTATAAATACTGTTAGTGGTGCCCGTTAGAAAATGTATTTTTTGTTGCTAGTTCATTAGGTCAAAATTGTTTCATTTATTTACAAAACAATAATTTTGAAGGGATTTCAGCACTTTCTATAGCTTTACACCCTAAGTAACCAAATGGTAGGCATATTTATAGATCCGGCCCTGCAGATAAATGTTATAATACTGAAGGAGTCTGTATTTATTTGGCATGAAATGCAATATAGAATCTTGTCATTATGGGCAAGTTTAATACTAATGACAGGCATAGATGGAGTATCGTTTAATTATAATTGAGTAATGTAGGCAGTGTATTTGTTGGAGGGAGCGAGAGTTGTGTTTCCAAGGTTACGTCTTGATCATTGTTTGAATACGATAGTTTGTTTGTCAAAGACGTCCCGAAAGGGAAGTGGAGCGACTAACACGATGAATGGAGATCAAAGGCAAGTCTTCCTTCAATCATTAGACATAATTACCTTGCCTTACAGTGGGAGAGCACAAGGCTAATCTTCTTACCGGCGAAACACACTTAATGAATTGTCTTATTTGCTTCAACTCGGCTCAACAGTCCTCTCCGACAAAACTCCCAATCTATTTACATTAAGACCTTCTTTGAAAAGGTAAGGACTCCCCTGGGTTCTCCTTTCCTCGCCCTCACAGTCATAGTAATTCGATTAATTTTCCGCTCTCACTTCGCTGTTAGTAGATACTGCTCTCCTACCTTAAATTTGAAAACACATGACTACAAATTAGAAGCAAGTAGAATGAATGACAAACGTATATGAATTACATTAAAACATTCTTGTGAAATAATTTAATAGGCTAAAGTAAGACATTTTTGAAATGGTAATCAATATATTTTTAATAATTATTAAAATCAATTAAAAATTCATTTTAATTCAAAGAATTGGTTCAGTAAGCTTAGAAGTATAAAGTCACTGAAATAATTTAATGTTTATGGGAAAAATATATATAACAAACATTCAAAATAACTAATTCATATTTTTTATGCTCATTCTAATTCATGATTCATAATTCATACCCTTGTAGGTATGATCGAATAAAATTTTATATTATTTACTGAAATAAAGAGTTGATATACCGTACTTCAATTTTAGATTTCATTACACTTAACCTAAGTTACACTAGGTATTACTTACGTCAATTATATTTGCTGTTAAATAAAAATTTAACCCCGATTGGATCAATAAAATAGCATAAAATCTTTATCATGAAATTAAGAAAATCAACTGTTTATTATAAAAGTGGATTATTCAGAAATCTAAAGGAGAATAGTTTTGCAATCCTGCTTAAATAAAAAAATATATATTTGATTGAATAAATATTTCTATTTCATATACATATAAATATATATATCGCGTTATCTTTGGAGCAGTGCACATCTTTCTACCATATGACAACGTAGTCTAAATATAGTACTGACTTTTTTTAATCACTTGTATATGTTTTATTTATGTATCTATACTAAATACATAATTAATGTATAAACCTAAATCCTTCAATTTAGATTATCTTATTTTGTGCTTTTTTGCAAAAATATTCTTTTCTTACTTTTTTTAAGTGTCAACTAAACTGAAAACACGTAGGTTACTAAAACCTTCATTCTCTACTTCAAATTGACTTCATCTTTTTCTGGCGACGACGGATATAAAAATATTAATATTAGTTATCTCAGTGTTTTTCTTTGTTTTTCTGTGAAACTTTTATATATATCCAATAGGACAGAAAATAAACAGTTAATAATAAAAAAAATTTACTTTTATATTTTAACATTCGCGATCATCATAAGCCAAAATATTTCATACAAATTTAAGCCCAAAGAACAGTAAGAAATGACTTGGGAATATGACTAAGAAATTGCGACCAAAACAACGGGTCTTCATCGATTCAGGTGTGGCTGTGGTGAAGACCAGTTGCTAATGGTTGAAAGGCCTTAGTCCCATTTCTGAATTTCGTGCTGTGATTTAGGTGTTGATGTATATATATATATATATATATATATATATATATATATTGATAAAAGTATCGACCGTGGAATAAAAACAAAACTAAAATTTATCGGGACTCGGTCAGTTCTTCATGTTCATGAATCTGAAGAACTGACCGAGTCCCGATAAGTTTTAGTTTTGTATATATATATATATAGTGCGAGAGAGAGGGAGAGAGAGAGAAATAAAGAAAGAAAGAGACAGGGGATGTTTTTAATGTATTTATGGAACTGATCAAAAATAAACAAAGGCAACAATAAAGAAGAATTGAAACCTGTTTAAACAAAATGGTTAGCTATGGGTTAGTGGTAAGAAGTAGATGCACGAAGAAAATGCTTGATAATATGCCAAAATGTAACAAATGTCATCATAAAACCAATGAATATAAGGGATGTAGTGTTTGAATACCGTATGTATGCGGTTGTTAAATTTGGACACAAGTAATTAAAAGAGAAGAGTATGCTTAGCGCCGTCAGTGACCTCAGTGACATACACAAAAAATATAAGTGAACATCAAAATCTTTTATGATGAGGAATGTAAGCTGAAAATGTAAGGATTGATTAAAGTTGTATAATGGCAATATCAAGGCGCTATGAATGGTATTACTACTCGTACAAACTGGATAAGTGAAAAATTTGGAATGGCCTACACTCAACTTTACTATGAGTGAACATAATGTCAGACTTTTTGGGTTTATAATATATAATGTGTCATTTAAGTATAATATAAATGTCTAAATGGGAGATGTTTATTAGTCTTCTTTCCTGGAGGTAGTACAGATATGGATTGATCCGTATATTTAACAATATACCATATACGCTTATTTTTGTATATCACACCACTGGTGCATATAATTAGTATAACTACAGTAGTAATAACTTTTGAAAAGCGAAAGTGTAGATTTCTTGTTCCGAAATAATCTGTTACAGGAGACGAAGATGGCTTTTGTTCCAATAGCCAGTGGATCTCTTTCATAGTTTATCTGACCTCCTTCCACATTGAAGATTTAAGATAAAGTTAACCATTTAAAACTGGAAGTAATTCCTATTTTCCCTGAAAAATGTCAGAAACATGTAAGAAAAAATGTCTTTTTATGATGATATTTAATTTAAGACGTAGGATAATTTCATTTATTATTTTTCAAAGAATGTTTTTAATTTAGGATTATGTTTTAAATTTTTAGTCTTTTATAAAATTATTATGCTGAGAATTTTATAGCATGCTAGTGTTTTTAACAAAATCACTTTTTCTCTGCCTTTGTCAAAAATCATAATTGTCCAATTTTCTCTAAACGTGTGTTAGCTTTTTCCTGCGTGCAGTACTCTGTTATGAGGCTGGAAATATAGATTGAGACAAACTATATTAGTAATTAACCTGTTTTGCATACTCACATCAAATTCAAAGCCAGCTTTTCAGTATAATTTAAAACTTTTATAGCTGGATGCTTGAAATTTTTGAAAATAATAGATCTGAACTATTAGACCAGAATAGTGAAAAAAACTGAATATTTGTCAACAACTTAATGAGAAAGCGTCCATTACTCATACATCAATATTAGCCAAAGTTAATACGATTCATTAACACAAAAAAATGTACATCTGATACACACTGATACACAAAAACTTTGGATACACATCCACCTACTCACCTACAGACACGCACACACACTCTCACAGACATCATTAAAAAAACATCATAAAACGATTTTTGGGATCTCACAACATGTAATTCCGTCAAAATCTTGAGATCGAATTTTTTGACGATCACTATACTTTACTTATTGTGAAGTAAATAAATGAAGGTGTATAATGAATGACTATCACTCAAATCCTGTTCTAAAATGTTTCTAGTAAAATGAAGTCCTTATAACAAAGCAGGTATAAAATGTACCATAAATAATTATACAAAGGTTTTTAAATATGTTGATGCAATAAGTTCAAAAGTAGCTCTGATATAAGTTGATGATAAGTCCTTAGTGAAAGTTCAGTCGGACATAAAAATAACAGAACAAATATTTAAAAGATTTGTGAAGCCAGTATGTATGCAAATGAGTCCAGCATGAAAACTGGGATTAAAATACCTGGGACCCTATAGAATCATATGCAAGGAGGCAAATAACACCAACAATTTTGAGAAAGTTAGCGCAGAAGAGCCCGGCCTGACGACTTCAAAGGCGGAGTCATTGATAAAGTGGTGCTAAAATTGATAAAGATGGGTTTAGCCCAACATGCAGTTGATAAATCTGACTGGATGAGCTATTGCAATAGTTTTTTTCTGGGTAAGTTGGTTTATAGCCCTAGACACATAACACACCACCACATACCACATATGCACTTCAACTCAAAACTTAGACGTGTTTCAAAATGACAGCATCTGTTGTCATAAGGAGGAGAGGTTCATAGTCTTGATTTCCCTTTCAAGTCATAAACATGTGATTTAAATTATTGTTTATTTTATGTTCTTCCATCTATGTTATTGTGTTTTATTTTTTTTATTGGACCTTTTAAAAAAATTATCTGTGATCTGTCAGTTTTCTTGGTTCAATTAAAATTTTCAAATCCAAAGTTCTTGTTTTATTTAAAACTTTTACTATATGTAAAATTAATCATTTCTGAATTCAGAACTCTACAAATTTTTCATTAGAGGAGGATAGGATAGACCTTCTGGTAGACTGATGAAACAAAACACAAATATCAAGAATTAGTTCGTTGATATTAATTCTTGATATTTGTTGTTGTAATATCCAGTGTAGTTGGATCAGATAAAAGAAACCTTTTATCCGATTAACATTATTACTCCACCAGTAAATTCATAGTTTTCTATTTTTTTTTATCAAAAATGATTACTTTGTCTTAGTAAAAGTTTTTAAATAAACGAAATGTTGATATTTCAATTCGACCTTTATATTATATCACTCAGCCTCACACAAGTATTTGAGTGTAATGCCGTAGGACATAGTGGACCTAGCATTAACCTTGGGAGCCATGTGAACCCAAGTTGGGAGCCAAGAAGTGAGCCTTTTAACTTCTTGACCGCAAGATTTCACAATTAACTCCTTTAATAGAAATCAACATTTAAAATACAGTAAAAAAATCGGAAGTGGGACCAAGATCGTTTGACCAAAATAACTGCTCCTCGTTAACTATGGTTCAATTCAAGTGAGACTCTGATGGAGAGTAGTTTTTTTTACAGTGGTTCGGACGAGAATGTATATATATATATAACTAGGAAAAGGAAAGGTGAGAAAATATCAACAACAGAATTGAAAAATATATGGCTAACATTTATTGAACAGCCGTTATTCAGAGTGCAAAAGAAACAAGAAAAGGTGATAGCTGGCAAGAGGGCGTTTAGACTAGACAATGAAGCATATACCCAATAATCCAGACTGACGCAATAATCCAGTGGCTGCTACTGAAACAGCTATGCAGCAGCTATTCCAGTGGCTCCCAAGGTGAACGCTAGGTCCACTATGCCCTGCGGCATTAAACTCGGATACTTGTCTGAAGCTTAGCGATGCAAGTAAGGTCGAAAATCATAACTGCAAACTACTATTCTCTTTTACCTTCTAAAATCACCATTTATAAAGAAATAAATTATTGTAAATGATTTCACTGAGTATTTTTACTTTACTATAAATAAAGTATAGAGATCGTGAAAAAATTCGATATCGAAATTTAGATGGAATTACATGTTTTGAGGTCGCAGAAGTAGATTTATGAAGTTTTATCGATGATATCTGTGTTGTGTGTGTGTGTGTGTGTGTGTGTGTGTGTGTGTGTGTGTGTGTGTGTGCGGGTGAGTATGTATCAAAATTTGTGGCCACGCTATGATCTAGAATATTTGATAGATCAAATTGGTATTTTACACAAAAGTGGGCCTCATAGTGTGGGTGATCGCTATTGTCTGGGAGTAATTATGGATGACAGAGAAGTCACTTTTTTTCTTTTTTTTTGCCAAAAACCTGTTTTTAGGTTTTTTTCTCTTTAATTACTAATTATAGAGTAATTAAATTTGGTATTATCATTAAAGCTACAAAAGCAATAAACGAATAATACCTTCAGATTTTAGAAATATGAGGAAATATTTTTTTTCAATCAAATGTAAAAATTCTGACTTATTCAATCTGAAAGCTTGTGAAAGCAATACAAGCCATACCGCTCGACGGATCAGAATGAAACTACACCTATAACTAGAACAATATGTAGAGGATGAGCTTCATTAAAATAACATAATCCGAAGAGGTGTTAGAGTACATTTTCTGTTTCTGGAAATTGCTTTTTAACGCTAAACGGCTCATTAAAAAACAATGACATTCTGACAAAAAATCGATCAAACAATTAGCAATTTATATAAAGAAATTCATGAAATGTCAATACGGCAAAGAACAATAGAGCTATAAAAACTGAATTTTGATCCTGAACTAATAGTTTACTTGATATACTTTTCGTATTTGTTGACATTTATTTACATTGTTATATTGACTTAGAAATTTGTTGAGTAAATCGGCTGACACAAAATGTATGTTTGGAGGTTTCATGAAAAAACTTTTAATGATTTAATAACTGAATATGAGATATAAGAGGAATAAAATTCTTTCATGCAAAAATTAATTCCAATCACACTTATAATTTCTGATGCTTTCCATGGGATGGTGGGTTTGCCTCACAAAATACTCTAATCAATTTATATGTTGTTCTCTTGAACAAATCTTAATATCAGATGTAATTTTTTTTGTGACGTGATTTATAGTATCATTGGGTAATATTGAAGTATGAAGAATGGACTCTTTTCTCAAGAAGCAGTTATTATGTTTTTGAAAAATATCCATTTTTTTCACTATTCTAGTCCATTTATTCATATCTATTATTTCTAAAAATTTTAGGCTTCCAGCTGTAAAAGTATTAAATTATTCTGAACAGCCAACCGGCTTTGACTTTGATTGGAGTATGTAAAACTGGCTAATTACTAATATATTTCTTCTCAATACACATTCACAGCTACCTTATAAAAGAGTACTGCACGCAGGAAAAAGATAACAATCGCTGAGAGTAAAGTGGTATATATGATTTTTGACAAAGGGAAAAGAAAGTGATTTTTATTAAATACTAGGAAACCATAAAATTTCTAGTATAATAATTTTATAAAAGACCAAATATCTAAAACATACTTCAAAATTGAAAACATTGTTTGAAAAATAATAAATGTTATCAACCTAAATCTTAAAATAAAAATTATCTTAAAACGACATTTTTTCTTACATTTTTCAGAAAAAATAGGGATATTTTCAAGTTTCAAGTTGGAAAATTTGTCTTAAATATTCAATGTAGAAGGAGGTCAGATAAATTATGTAAGTGATCCATTGGCTATTGGAACAAAAGGCATATTCGATCTCCTGTAAGAGATTTTTCGGAACAGGAAATCTACACTTTCGCTTATCAAAAATGTTATTACTTCTGTAGTTATACTAATGATATTTTATGCATCAGTGGTGTGATATACAAAAATAATCATATATATTGATAAGTGGACAATCACTATCTATACTATCTCCATGAATGAAAAACGAATAAACATCTCACATTTAGAGATTTATATGATACCTAACTGGAACATTATATATTATATACTCAAGAAGTATGATATTATGTGTACTTATAGTAAAGTTGAGTGTAGGCCACTCCAGCATTTTCATATTATTATTAACAATATTTTTCTGAAAAATCTAATTTTATCAACGGGTACCGACACAACAAAAAATAGGTAGACAAAATACGTACAACCTCTAACCCTGAGACTTTCTGTGTAACTCAGCTCCAATGAAGTTAGCCCATCTGGAAATCAACTCTATAGTATGCCTTGATTAAGAAATCTGTTGATACAAGAACTGAAAAGATTGAGGGACTGTATCAGGGGTGTATAAGAGGAGAACATACCTTTGGAAATCCTTAAAGCACTGATCTGCAATTAAAGAAGGCATTTGGTTTTATTTATATAGAAACTGTCATAATTTTGTCGTTGTAGGAGATGTATAGGATTGGAAATGGTGCAAATGGCTACTTTTTTTGTAGGGTATGCTTGTCCTGTAATTGGATTGCTGAAAAAATTAAGAAAAGTCATAATAGAGTAGGATTTTCATCGGAGTCTAGAGCATGGTTTAGACTGTATTAGTGCCTGATGGTCTATTTAGTTGTGTGTGGAGTAGGAGGTAAGAGATTTCGAGGGTTTCTTAGTCGTCTGAAAGTAACGTTGAGTAGTTTATTGAGAAGGCTGTTTGTAGATTGATGCATTATAAGAATACTGAAAGATGAACTAAATATATTTACATTATTGGGAATACAGAAAAGTAGTTTGAAAATCTAACGGTACCATCGTTGGATTGGGGTTGTTTAGCAGAGCAATATGGTTTGTGGGGGCTGATAAGCTATGACTCTGAGGTAGTCTTGTTTCTCTATGTAATACAATAAAGTTTCGTTGTATGAGTTCATATTCCCAAGCCTTAAAGGTGTGGTTTTCCTCTCATAGACAGAAAGAAAAAGACAGCGAGAGAGAGAGAGAGAGAGAGAGAGCGAGAGAGAGAAAGTATGGTGTAATTTTTTCATACCAACGGAATGACTGCTTAAAAAGAAATTGATATTGATATTTATTATTTAGCCTGCAATGAGTTAAAGTAAACGTGGTTTTAAAAAAAATTAAACAAACTCTTCAGTTTAGGTTCAAATGGAGCAAATATCATTTATAAATCTCAGCCTGATTAATGACAGTACTTTCCGGGATGAGATGAATAAGAGTTCCAACCGAAACATATAAAGATTTGCATATAAGAGTGTATTTTTTGTATCCATTGTGGCATTTTTTGAAGGTGTATTTTATTAAATAGGTAAGTGTTGGATTCAATTATCATCTGGATTAGTTGGAGAAAGTACTTAGAAAAGGAAAACTGTATGGAACGGATGTCAAAGTATGGTGGAGAGTTTCTATTAGAAATATATTTGGGATTCTACCTTCCGTAGAAAATAGATAATTAATTTTTTTGTGTAATAGAAACACTCATAAACAGGCAATGAGGACTCATCAATGACTTTACTATTTAAAAGAAGTTACCTGTATGCCTCAGTTCAGTATTCAAAATAAATGTGTATGATTTTGTATCTTATCAGCTGTACAATAATAATGTTTGGGTGGTTTCTTGGAGATCTTGATGCACGGAGTTGTGTTTGGTGAGATTTGGACAATAGTAGTAGGGGGAATTTCGATTTAACAGTTGAGTGACGCAATCGTTAATAAAATCCTCAATTGGGTGTAATTGCATCAATGAAAATGGATAATGCTTGTTGAGATGTCGGTAAATGTAAAAAAAAAAAGATATTCGATCCGTTGATATTTAAGGTGTTTGAAAACTAATTTCCTATTTATGCAATTTCTGACTCACTATATGCATTATAAGAATGAGCATGAGAGGAAAGGAATAACTTGATAATTATTTAAAATTGATTTTGTATACCAGCATTTTCAAGTGTTCGAGACCCACATCATCTGATTTCAAGGGAATTCTCGTTTATATGCCTTCTCCACGTTCTTTTCATGTCTTTATTTCGATATAATATACTTTCTTCTTAAACAGAATTAACCAAAAAATGTTTAATTCCCTATCCCTTTAAGTCCCTATCTCTACTGTTTCAATTGAGCATCCATTGTGCTTCCAAAGGAGTCGAAATATGATTCAAGTCCCATTTTACATCAAATAGTCAATATTCTCTTGATTGCTGTAATTGGTAAAGTTAAATCCGGTAATATTGTGACTAACCATTCAAAAATTTCTCTAACTTAACAAAAATAAAGTACAACTAGGGCTGCTACTATAACAATGGTAAAGCCCCTAGTGGGAGCATGCAGCTCTACCAATAGCTGTATTGGCTTTATATCCACGGGTTCTTTGAACCAGGGGAAAAAATGCCACTTTAAAGGGGAAAATATACTTTAAATCGTTAAAATTTTTTGACAAATCATACCTAAACCCTACTGAAGTGATATATGCATCTACCATGATAATTATTAAATTCATTAAGAACTTTAACATCTAAAGTGTTTTATTAAAGACAATGTTTGAAACTTTGAAAACACAATGGAACAGTTTGGCCTCTTTGCGTACGAGTCCTTAAGATAAGTATCTCTACCTCACGATTATATACTTATGTAAAGTTCTGAGATCAATAATAACAAATCATGACGAAAGTCAACACGGTGGTTAACATTAATAAACAAGTTTGTAAGATGATCTGCTACGAATCTAACTAATATAAATATAAATGTGTGATATTAAAATTAGTGTTATATTCTGGAATCAACTATTTTTACATTTAGGAATCATAGAAAAAAAGTCTTCATAAAGTTTTCTTAACAAAAAACAACTCTGAAGACATAATACTTCTTCATACTCTGACTTCTTCAGGTTTATCTACTTGTAGGAAAGGGGCAGAAACGAGAATTGGCTACCTACTTCATGTCAGATAAACCTGACTAAAAAAACCGCATGTTTTTAACGCGCTGTTTTTCATAAGCAACTGAAGTTTTATTGTTAATTAATATAGAAGTTTTGTTATTTTCATGCTTTAATATTATTTTACATTAAATTTTATAAATTTACTGGTCATAATGTTTTGTACCATTAATGTTAGAGAACTTTAAATGTGCAAAACGACTTATTTAAACCAAATGAAAATATTGATACTGATACAATATGTATTATTGATTTTATGAAGATGAAAGATAATTTAAATGGCATCTCTTTTATTTAAAACAAATAGTAATTTTTATTTATAATAACACAAACATTTGGTGACTGAATGTAATAGAAGTTTTCTTAGAGGGAACGCCAGAAGCAATGGTGGATTTGAAACAGTCGGAAGTTGGTTTTATTACTTAAACCCTATCTCCCCTTGTTTTGATAAAATGGAAGTAAGATCAAGGGCGGTTGAGCCATGAGAGTTTACTTTGAGAACTAATGTTCTGTTTGGCTTGCTTTGTGTCAGTCCTTTGCTGCTGTTTGGCTTATTATGCTCGCAACCTCTCTTCTTCAACCCTTCCTCCTGCTTGGCCCTCCACATCAAACAGTCCGCTCTCTTTCCGATTCATCAACTCCATTCCCATTGTTTGCATTTCCAACCCCACTACCATTTCTTTATTCACTAAAAATAACAAAACTTTCTACCATCAATGAATTTGCTTCCCTTTATGTCTCCTCTAATCATGATGAAAACCCTGCCTAATATGGTCCTAATTCTTTGTACAAGCATTCGTCAGATTATTTAATACATTTAGTAAATATATAATATATAAATAATATAATACATATATAACATGCAATACATATCTTGAATATATCTCTGCAAATTCAAATAAATATTTAAATTAAAATTTTATAATTATTTAAAGTGTACAGATATTTTTTCAGGAACAATTTGTACACATGAAGATAAGTCACAATAAAATTAATGTGACTAGAGATCATAAATTCTCCACACTAAAAAAAGTAAATAAAAAAGCTCTAAGTATCTTTCAAGCACTTCAAAAGTTCGTAGGGATTTTCGTTTTATAGTGTTTATTGTAGTGAATGTATATATATGTGAAAAATCAGTCCATGAGGACAAGTCTAATTACACTGAGAGGGCACATACTGATTATCAATGACTCTTCATAATCCGTAGTAGAAGTGCCCCACCCAATCGTAAAGCAAGTATGTTTAAATATTATGTTTTCAAAACATAGAAGTAATTTATGTTTGTGCTATATATATATATATGTATAAAGATTTCACATAAACCTTTTGGCTTTCTTGATTCTATCAAGGCTCATCAGATATAGCTAGTGGGTAAAATAGAAACAATAGGCAACTCATATAAGTCATAGCAGACTATTACAGTAAATAGGAAATAAACAAAAAAAAAGGCAGAAATGTAGTTAAATAGGGTTGCTTAGTATCAGTGTGCATTACTGGATATCTTAGTAGTGTGTCAACTCTGGCTTAACCAAAGTAAACTGGGAACTTAATATCATATATTTACACGAGTGTATAATATGTGCCATTATGTTCAGTAATTATATATATAAATTTGACTATAGAAAAAGTAGTTGGTAGAACAAGTTTGATATTTCTAGGACTTTAAGTTGGCATCACTGGGATGAGATCTGATTGGTTAGACATCTTTAAACTTATAATTATGTTTAACGGTGACAAGTCCATTAGAAAATTCTACATTAGTTGAACAACGTTTTATGATTTGTTTTTTACTTGGTGAAAGTGAAAAACCAAACTATATATACTTTAGAATGGCCAATACTTATATTGAAGGTTGTATGAATCGCGAGAATTTTTATAAGTGTGTAAAATCGTTTATAAGTCGTCTAGAATAAGTAAAGAAAATAAAAATCATAACACAAAAATCTGACAGGAAAGTCACGTTAACAGTGTTTTAAGAAACTGAAAGTGATGTTTTGTGTAATTATGTCGAAGAAGAGTGTACAATAAACAGTCATTACTACTGAGATAATATTTTGAACAAGGTATAGCCAGCCATGAGAGAGAAACAGTTGTGGCCTCAGAGGAGTGGTGTGCTTCTCTGCTGGGACAATGCATGGCCTCGCTCTGCTCGACAAGCCAGTTAAACCATCGACAAAATAGGCTGGAAGGTCTCCTTACAGCCCCAATTTAGGAGTACATGATTTCCATTTGTCGAATCTAATGAAGGAGACATTACTTTGGAACAAGTGCCAGAATAACGATCATGTCAAAAAATGTATGGGAAATTGGTTTAAACAACAAGGAAAGAGTTCTTTTTACCCAATACACAAAGCTGGTAACCCGTTGGACAAGTGCATAACGTCAGTGGGTAATTGGAGTGGTATTGGAGAGGAGGGAAAACCCTGTTTCATAAAGAGAAACGGTTTCTTTTTCAAGAGCAAGTCGTGTCTTGAATTACTGATTGATCCTCGTAATATAGAAAATATATTTATATATTTACGGTTTATAAAAATATAAACCGTCCAAATACATAGTAGTATAAAATAATGTGTGTGAAACCTGTATTTGAACTCTCTTGTGAAAATATCATACTGTTGGTTCGGTTGCAGAATGAAGGTTTAATTTACTGCGTCAGATCACCTGTGCCGTGATCAGAAGAAGAGGAAAGAAAAATAATTGTTATTACATAATGATTAATCTCTGACACAGCAGATGGTTGTTTTTGATTTTTTCCATGGTTTTAAAGCCAGAGAAAGCTTAAATAATCTTTAAAGCATTCGAGATGGGCGATACATCTGGGTAACTTTGAAGAATTGAGTGAATTAAGTCCTTTAGTCAATAAATGTTGAGTTGTAAAGTATTCTTTATTAATTTTTTAATATTTCAGCAAATTAATATAAACATGTAATTTTGCTTAATAGAAATCTGATATTTTGATTCATTTTAAGCTCATTTGGACTCTGAAAATGGGAAATTATCTATGAAAGATTTGTTTTGCTAATTATTTAAAAGGGCAACTATATTTAAAAACTTGCAATCCTAAATTGCTGATTGATAGATAATTCTTTTAACCTGAAAGAATAAACTATACATTTACCCGCTCTTCACAAGCAAAATTACATTTTGAAATTAAAATATCTGGAAAAATGTATAAATTAGAGACTCTACTTTTGTTATTCAGACTTATATTAATTAATTTGAGTTAAGTTGTTTAGTTCTTTTTTATTTGTTTCTAAATATTTATTTCAGTTGCCTAGTTTGATTTTTTTCAGATTTGAGTTTAAAAATATATATGGATTTTAAAAGTTTATCGATTCGGTTTGATTTCTGTGGCCCTCATTATTACACAACACTCTGCATTAGATGAAAGAAACAATGGCAAAACATTTTCTTAAGAGTACACACTTTTTGATTATACATTTAAGTTCAATTTTATATCATATCGTTTTTTTGTGGGTTTTCAATGATGATATTTTTTTGTATTTGTTTTGTTCTGTGTCATAGATTTATTGAAGAGCATAGCTTTTTTAAAAGGTATTCAGTGTTGTAAGTTTTATTTCTAATTTAAATGCTCAATCAAGGTAAAATTTGAACTCTAAACGACACTCTGAAAAGTTGGTTCTTTGCAAAGTAAATGAAAAGTAAGAATCAAAAGACCAATCACATGGGAAGCATCAATGGAATGTTGATGCAATACTACTTCTAATCTGTTCCATTGCATAACCCGTTCTCGATTGAAATATTCCGTAGAACCATTATTATTGATTCTACTTTTAATTTTAGATTGTGAAGCGGCAATCGGAAAGTTGTAAGCGGGTTCAGAAATTCAATAGGAATCCATCAGACTCTATAGCGTCATCAGTGATCAACCTATCAGTACTATAATAAGTATGCCTGCTACCAGGAAGTTATACGAGAGCCTTTTCATTGATTAATAGGCAATCACCATTCTTGATAGATAAAATCACTCGCCTTCTTTTCGCTTGATGCCTTGTATTGCTGAAAATTTGTTCCACTAAAGAGTCATTTACACTTGCTAATGGTAAATTATTGCTTCAGCATCATATTTATTTATATTTAGCTCCTCGATTCAAAAAATTTGTTTAGTTACCAAAATTTTAGTAGATAAATCTATCAAGTCTCTCTGAAATTTTCTTTTAATTTACATTTTTGAAGCATATTTTTATTCTGGATTAAATAGTTTAGTTAAATTGACTTCTTCCAATCAGTTCAGTGACCAATAATATCTTTAAAAAACCTGTGAATAGGAAAAACTTCATAAAGAGGTAGCACTGAATCACCCAGTATTATGAGGTACAGGTTCTGTAAATGATAGGAATAGTAAAGGGGAGGGAGTGCCGCCTGTTGTACTCTGTTGGTACAACAGGTAGTTCGAACTAATTGCGGACATCTCCTTCACTTCGCCACCTTTAGGCTCTAGATTTTGGCTCTAGACCAGTCAAAGCATTCCGGAACAGATAAGTTTTACCTCCTTTTCTTGATAAATTTTTAACCAGACGTCTCCAATTGCTAACTACTTTGACATTTCTTTTATAAGGATCATCGGTGTCTCCAGCAATTTATACTATGACCAATATAAAGCATTAGTGTTAAGAACTCCAAAGGCACGACAACAAGTGACCTTACCATCTAAGCTGGGCACTTCATCTTGTTTACTGTCCGAGGACTTGTTAACTTTTATATAAGCTAGGACAAAATCGATTTAAAAATTCTCAAAATAAAATTATAGGAGTGTTACAGTAGCTCCTAAAATCGGAAAATGACAGCTATTACTATTATGTATCATCGTTATAATAAAACATACCACAGTTTTTAATATACTCTAAATTTTAGAGTAGTTTTACAACTATATTGGTGACACTGGAAACCTATAAAATATATAAAGGAATCCTAATAAATAAAAAAAAACCATAAATTACATTAAATCGATCATTTAGTCGCCTTTTCAACCGTTCAGTCAACACCTATGCTTCCATAGGTTCACCTATGGAATGGAACCATAGAACACCATTGCTTTTCTTCTTTTCTTAAAATCAAGAGTTCAACTATTGTAAAAGTAGTTTATACATTTTATGAGACCATAGTTTATACTAAATTCTTCAACATCTTATTTGTTGCAAAATATAACATTATTACAAAGAGTTCAGTTTCAATAAAAAAATTAGCTATAGCCTTGAAGCAATATGTGTTTGGAATAGCACAAGCCTGGTGGTAACGAGAATTTCTATTTGTTTCTTTTATTTGAAGATTACATAAAATATCAAAAAAAGTTTCTTTTAGAGAATAGCAAAAAAGTGTGCACTAACTACAGCAAACACAAACAGAAAAATGTCACTCATGTCGAAAACCTTTAAACAATGGTTTAAACAATGAGAATAATATGAAAAATAAGGTTTTCTTTTATTTATATAAGGTGTTTAGTAAAAGTAACTAGTTGGCTTAATTTTTTAACAATGCAAGTATTAATTTGTTTAAAGTTTACATAATAGTGATGTAAAATTTATAAAAATTAATCTATGTTAAAAAGTTTAATGTAAAATTAGGGTTCAAAATTTCCCAAGTTTCTTTGTTTCACCAAATAATTGAAATTAGATGTTATATTTCCTAAAATAATTTTGTTTGCTTCAATGAATATAATCTGCTAGTGAAGGAGAACTACTTTGTATTCCTTACATCAGTTTCAGTAAGAAAGTTTTTTTTTATCATACGTGTCAAAATTACGAATCATAGAGATGTAGAGTAAACATCAGATCCTCTATAGGTGACGGAAAATACGCAAGAACTAGATGGATAAGTACCTGACACGGAATGTTCATACTACGATATTCTCAGAAATACTTATGTTGTGGCTGGTATCACAACTGGGGAAGCTTGGGGAGAGATGATGCTTGGTTGGAGAGTTGCTTGGCCTGTGCTGAAGGAGATGCTTGTCTAATGGTGGAGAGAGTGGGTTTGCAGTGGTGTCACAACTGGGGAAGCTTGGGGAGAGATGATGCTTGGTTGGGGAGTTGCTTGGCCTGTACTGAAGGAGATGCTTGTCTAATGGTGGAGAGAGTGGGTTTGCAGTGGTGTCACAACTGGGGAAGCTTGGGGAGAGATGATGCTTGGTTGGGGAGTTGCTTGGCCTGTGCTGAAGGAGATGCTTGTCTAATGGTGGAGAGAGTGGGTTTGCAGTGGTGTCACAACTGGGAAGCTTGGGGAGAGATGATGCTTGGTTGGGGAGTTGCTTGGCCTGTACTGAAGGAGATGCTTGCCTAATGGTGGAGAGAGTGGGTTTGCAGTGGTGTCACAACTGGGGAAGCTTGGGGAGAGATGATGCTTGGTTGGGGAGTTGCTTGGCCTGTGCTGAAGGAGATGCTTGTCTAATGGTGGAGAGAGTGGGTTTGCAGTGGTGTCACAACTGGGGAAGCTTGGGGAGAGATGATGCTTGGTTGGGGAGTTGCTTGGCCTGTACTGAAGGAGATGCTTGTCTAATGGTGGAGAGAGTGGGTTTGCAGTGGTGTCACAACTGGGGAAGCTTGGGGAGAGATGATGCTTGGTTGGGGAGTTGCTTGGCCTGTACTGAAGGAGATGCTTGTCTAATGGTGGAGAGAGTGAGTTTGCAGTGGTGTTACTTGCTAGGCGGTTGAGAAGTGAATGTTTGTTGAGGTGTTGATTGCTTGGTTGTTGGGAAGCCAATGTCAAGTCGAAGGGTCCGAGACTGATCAGGTAACATTAGGCAAACATAGGAGGGCAAGCTCCGCTAAGCCACCCTAAGCCGCCATGTACCGCGAGGGAGCCGTAAGAGGGCTTGTATCGTTAAGTTACAATCCAAACAACTTATATTTTTGTATTTTTTGTTACACCTACAAATCATAAATTCTCCAACAAAATCTACTTTAACGAACTTTTTTCGCCTGCTTGAATGAAATAAGTAATTAAATGATTGATATCTACAACTAATATATTATTGCTTGTAGGTTAAGTAAGAGAAAAATTTCTGTTCTGAATGTAGCAATTACGGTTCTGAACATTTACAGTTCTGACGTTTTACAATACATGTATTATAGATTTCTTTTTATATTTTATAAATTTATAAAATTATAGATTTTTTATAAATTATATCCTAATATTTTTAAAATAAAAAATGAATCAGAATGCAAGGTGATTCTATTTGTGTGTTATAGCTGACACCAACGTAAGCTAATCTTTTTAAATATGTTAATTAGTTAGTCTGATGTTTTCACACTGCATAAAATTAATTATTTAATGTTAGGCTGCATTTATCATACAAAAATAATTTAATATATATTATATATATTTCACTGTCTTTTGTTTAATATCATCATCAAATTAATCAGAAATCTTTAAGATTTTGTTGGTCTTGGTTCTAGAACAGTTTTTTAAAATTTTGACCCTGAAGAACAATTTTACATATATTACATTACAGAAGTGTCTGAACCAATGCGATTACTATCAAAATAGTGTAGTCAGATTTATTAACAATTGCAGAATTACTAATTTATTTCTTTAATATAACCTTAAGGTTAATATTGATACAGAGCTTGTTATTTTGCCATAGGGTTACTGTAATTTAAATATGAAATTTCTTATATTGTTGGTCTTTGAGATACCCTGCTCTCTCTCTCACAACTATATTCATCACACCAGCAAATACACAAACACCCACTCACACACACACACACACACACACACACACACACACACACACACACCACACAGATAAACACACTAAGATAGAACATAGATCGTGCACTTCCATTGAAAAATTATATCAAAATTTTGACCTATTAAAAAGTTTGCTATTAATTGGTCAAATTTTGACCCAATATATACTCATATTTCTATAATGGATGCAGAGAGTGAATGAAGCAAAACAGGAGGACACTTTGGTTACATAAGCTTTGGAGGTCTCAGTAGCCCATGGTCACATGTTCGACATCCCTATTTTAGTCAGCTGTGCACTTGTAGTATTGTGCTTGTCATTAAAACTAAAGCTTTAAGGTTCAAATCTTAGTCCCCTAGATTTTTTAGGCTCCTGAAGTTTGTAGACGGTTCCTCTCAGGGAGAACGCAAAGCAGTTGGTCCAGGTCCCCTACGATATTAAGTCGTAAAAGATCACTATTTTTTATAATAAACTTGTGTACGGTCAATAGTAATCTTGGTAATGTAGCTTGCCCATATCTTTTTCTGAACTTTGAACAATACTAAAGGTGAAAGGCCTAACGGTGGCTGTTGGAAACTTACAAACAAACTCCTCATTCTAAGACATTGAGTTGTAAAGAAACACTAACCGTGTATTTATTGTACCTACTTCAAAAAAAAAAAAAAAAATATATATATATACGAGTAGCCTTCACTCAATAGTACAATAAGTAAACATAATGCCAAACTTGTTGGCAACCAATTGATATTTAATTTATCAATGTACGAAGCTCATCGGACTCGTACACTCCTCGGACATACCTCTCATATTGTACATCCCATTGTTGAAACTAAATTCAACTTCAGATTTTAATTTCAATAATAACGTTTATAAATTTATTTAGAGAAGTATCTCTCACTTCTATTGTTTTAAATACGATTTAATAAAAACATTTATCCATTCCAAGGCGATTCGTTTGAATTCAGTTATAACGTGATCCAAGGATCTAGGTGTAATAGATAGAGAGTCTTCATTCATTGTATGATATTAAACACAGCTTCCATTCATTGTAGTTAAGTAGATACATTTATAATTGATGTTATACACATATTTTATTTTTTTTAAGGCATAGACATTATTTCCAAATGTAAGTTCAGTTTGGAAAAGGCTTTTTAAACTAAATTAGACCCGGTTTTACTGATACTTTCTAATAGCTTACTTCTTGATTTATTTGTCAGCTCTACTCCTGTAAAAAATGCTTGAAACTGCAAGGATATTTGCATGGTTCCAAATTGTTCCAGATTGTTTACCAACCCATTCCCAGGTCTTCCCTTGTTTCTAGGTAACCACATTAAAATCAAAGTTACTTACACTGTTTTCATTATTAGTTAATAATCCGAGAGAATATCAAACTAGAGCCCTTTTATTGAAATCAGAAAGCATTCAGTCCAGTTGATCATTTGTAAACAAAATTTCATTGTTCTATAATTAGAAGTTTAGAGTTAAAAAAACATTTTCTGGAAACGTAAAATGTCCCATTACACCCCTTTTGGTTAATGTCATTTTGAAAAAAAAAGATCCTCAACTCATTCACACATAGTAGCTTGTTTTTATATATCATTTCATGTAGATCCGCACAACAATATGGGCTGTACCTTTCGACGCATGCTTTGAGGTTCAGTCATAAGTAAAAAAAAATCATTTTGTTGAAGAAAAAATATTTTCAATAGTTATAAAAAAAAAGTGTTTTTTTTTATGTATTGCATCTGTAAGTTGGATGGTGATGCCAAAACTTCAAAAATCTAATGGTAGTAGTTTAGAAGAAAAAAATGTCGTCTAGAAACACTTTCTGGCCAAGAAAAGTGACTTTTTATCTTGGAATATTGAGATACGCACCCTGTTGAGATAACCACTTTTACTGCTCAAAAGTTAGTTGTTTTGTAAATCTGATGAACTTCAGATTTACAAAATGCTACGATTGCTTGAAACAAAGATTTATCATATTGATGATGATATCAAATCTGATGATATCATTGGCTGCCTGATATTTTACAAGCATGTCTGATTTTTCATTCGGTAACCATTTTAGAGCTAGGTGCATTACTTCAAATTGATAATACTTTAACAGTCTTACATTTTTTCATACTAGATTTTATTATAGTAGGAATGAGTAATTGGCTTTTTCAAACAAATTTTCTCTTTTCTTAGAGAATACATGAATAAAATTTTACCATTTTATGAATTTGAACGCCAAAGCAATAGTATAGAAGGCAAACAGGCTGACCAATGGTTTAATGACTCATGGTCTAAACAGAAATGTAATTACTATAATAATAAATAAGCCAACTATGATTTTAGCAATAATAATAATAATAACTTCAAAAGGAATAATTAGAACCACTTTGCAAGATTATATCGGCCAGCTAAGTATCTAATGGCAGATTGCCAATAAGGCAAGGGAATGCACAAAAAAAAAAATTAAACCCAATGAGTTCTTGGCTCTATGTTTTAAAATTTTAGATAAAACAGAGAGCAGATGTAATAAATGTTTGGATTGGATAACTGATCTAAGAAAGGATGAGGTCATTTGTTATATATGTATCTTGAACATCTCTCACCCACTTTGCTAGCGACCTGTAAAACGTCCTGCTTCCTTATTAAAGAGCCAAGCTTTACGACTGCTTCCCTGAAAAATCCAGTTTTGTTTGCCAATTCTAAGGCATAAATTATGTATCCTATAGAATGAAATTTGCTAACTACTGATCTCGGAAATTTTCTCTAAATAGCTAGCTTTTTATTTGAACAGCATATATTAAACAGTAATGGAAGAAAACAAGTCGAGATATGGCTTCAGAATTAAATATGTGTTTTATGTTTTAAATAAAAACAGAAACAAACATTGTTAATCACACAAAAATATTGTAACAAATATTATAATTTGTATTCGAAATTTTATGAAAATGAATTACAATTACATTAAAAGTATTGTAATTACTAGTATTTATATATACTGCAATCTTTTATTTTAATTTGGCCTTAGTGACTTACAATTCCATATTTTAAATAAAAACTGAATGATTGATAACGAACAGAACTTCATAATCAAAATTATTTTAATATTTTTTACAATATTTGCATTCAAAGACGTATATTTAGACAAGTTAGAAGTTCCTAAGTAAGTCCAAATTAAATGAGTAGTCTTGCTAGTATTATATATACAATATTTTCAAAGAAACTTCATTTTAATCAAACTTCATCCCCGTTAAATATTCCTGTACGCGCCAGAGATGAATTACGATTACTTGATCATTATTGTTTGTTTATACACTTATTATAACCAATTTCATTACACCTCGGGATTTTAAATGTTGACATACTCGGATGTATTAACGGTAGCGATGTTTACTGACTCGGGCAGGGGCCAGAGTAGCCTAGTGGCTTACGTGCTCGCCCCTTGGCTGGTAGATATGGAGTTCTATACCCTCTCTGGCCCTTAATTTATTCATGAGGAGGCAGAAAAATCTAAGGAAGTCGTCCCATGGAAAGAATGGTAAGCCGTCGGTCCGAGCCAGTACGATGTCAGTTCCTCGTTAAATATAGGACTCCCAATGTAGAATATTCATTGTGTGGGATCCAAATGAACACAAGATCTTGTGATCACAATCACACAAGATTGTGATTCCAAAAAGGATCATTTTTGGCCTATGTTGTGAAAATACGTTATGAGTAGATTAGTTTTTTTAATTTTAAAAAGTGCTTACAAAGCAATGCAGAATTTAAAAAATTCTATCTTCCAAATGTACGTTTAAAATTCTGCCACCCATATATTTTCATTTTTAAATTTAAATTCCCAGCTATAACAATAAAAAGAGTATCCGTAGAACCGTAGTTTTCAACCTATTTTTAATAATATACTTTTAGATATAAATATTTGAAAAAACTGCAGGTTTTACCAGTAATTGACCCAGAAATAATGTGAGCCCATATTGATTTATAAAGTAACACTTTTGTAAAAAAGTGTGACTTCCTCACAACAACTTACGAGATAATAAGAATAATTTAGTCAATTTATTAACCTATTCATGCAGTCCTATTTCATAAATCTTTCATGATCTTACATTATGTTTCTGCATCACGTATACCTTTACTTATTCTAATAATTAATTTAAAACACTTTTAAACCAAATTCAATTGAGCGGTAGAACAAGAATTCATGAGTTATACTAACGTGACCAAACATAGTGTTCTTCTACAAAGATTACCTTCCATTGTTTTTATTTAGGTTTACAGTTAGTAACATATTGCATAATGTTAAGATTTATTTAAAAATATAATCAAACTGTTTAATAATCTATGGATAAAATTTCATTTATTTCATTTATATCAAAACAAAATACATTAGAAAAAGTTACTTTAATTACTTTAAAAATTCAAAAGGAAATAAATTAAATAAGTTCTTAGAGCAGCTGACAGTTATATATGTCTGTGATAGCCGTTATTAAAGAACCATACACAGATGCCCAAGCTCTTCATAATGATAATAATTACCAATTTAAGTTCATACCAATCATAATTTCTAGCCAGAAATTAGGATAAAGAAATTAGATAAATGTATTAAATTTTTGAAACTGAAAAATTTTGTATTCCTTTCATTTATTTAAACAAAAATCTGTAGTGGTCTTGACTCTACTTAACAACTTATAGTCCTTAACTACATTGGGAGTCCTAGTAGGGATCTTTAACGAGTACCTGACATTGTACTGGATGAGGATTGACGGTTTAACATCCTCTCTGAGGGACGTTGGACTCAGATTTATTCACCTACCGCGTGAATAAATCGATGTCCAGCTGTATCCCAGTGCTTTTGATTGACCAGCCGTAATGCAAAGATGCTGCCAGAGACATGGATTCGTCAAAAAGTGATGAACATGAGAAAATTTCAGACTTTGCTTATGATATTATACAAACGATGTCCCTAACTTAAAATAATTTTTATCTATACAATTGTGAGACTGGTAATTTTATATATAATCCAGTTTTCAATGTTTTTCCATAAAATTTAAGGGTGATTCCTGCAATTGATGGGTTCTAATAATTGAGGAGTACTGTAATTTTATTTTTGAAACACCAACATATAGATATATTACAATAAAGCATCATTGTTTTGTTAAGCATGATAATCAATTTTGCATCCTCTCACTACCAGGTAACCCCGGAATAATCAATAAGGTCACCTAGACCAATCTTCCAAGTCAAGGTGGAACATCATATGCCAGACTGAATGACTAAGGTATTCTTGGTTTGAAGTATGTGAACTCTGAGTAGTGGAGGTATCCAGTTCAACTGACCCTCTCGTGGTGGTTTGGCATACCACGAGAGTACTGATTAGTCCACACTTCAATGTTTTTACTTTTATATTAAGTAGCATATTAAAAAAGAGAAGAGAAATATCTTCACATTGCTATGAGAAAAATAAGGACGCAAAAATATCTTAAATTAGTATAGCAGATATGGTATGAACAAGTTTATTACATGTTACAGGTTCTGAACTGTCTGCAGTAGATTAATTAAATTTTTAACCTGCCATCCCACACTGGTGGCAGAAATAGTTGAAAGTAGAAAGGACTTCGCGAAGGCTGTGCAGGGTCAAAAATTGAGGTAATATCAGAAAGACTTGGAGCAGCTAGAAAGTGCGTAAGTCATAAACAGTCATATTAAACTTTGTTATGGAAAATATTACAATATAGGTACATTCGCCAAAGGGAAAAGAGTTCACCAGTAATGAAGAGGAGAACCTCCAGAAAACACACGTTTTGACTCATTAATTGTCAAGGAGCTGAGTATTCATTATGTCCTTTGTTTAAACTTTTAAGTATTAAAATACTATATAGATTGACTGGAAATATTTTTACAATCAAAAGTTATAAAAAATAAGTTGGAATATTGGTTGCTTTAAAACTTTAAAATGTTTAAGAGAAATGGAATAATTTTTATTATGTTGCAAAAGAGTTTCTCAACTTTTGACCAGTACTTATTAATTTTTATACAGCAAGCTATGCTCTCAACCATATTTCAATTTGATGAAGAAAGGTCAAGGTAGATTTTATACCTAAAACTGGAACCTATTTTATACCTAAAATATACTAAACTTATATTTCTTTATAAAAAAAAGGCTATAGTTTTCAGTGTCTAATACAAAATAAAAATACCTATGTGATATTGAGATAAAATGTTCAAAAATCAAATAGAACAAAACATTAATAGTTTGACATACGTGTTCAAAAAAATTTTACAGGATGCTTAATAGTGGTCAACGTTTCCCAACTTGTGCTTTGCTAAAAAATGCTGTTTTTTTTTTGTAAATATGGAATGTTTATATTTGGAACTTTATTGGAATTTTATAGTTTGGAACCATAAATCATATGAACTGTGTGGTATTCACAAAAGTTGATAAACATACCAACTTACTCAAGCACAAGAGCATCATAAAAATTAAAAGAATGAATACTGTAGACCTAAAAACATGTAAAAGCGTCCAAATTTGAAATACATTTTGGTTTCACGATAACTATATTTACGTCTAATAATGTAAGAGTTTTGGTGATTTCTAAAAAGTTTTTGCAATCCAGAAGATCTGCACTTTTTCTGATTAAAACCCTGGTTAATCTCTTCTTTAATAAACTTCCTAGTCTGCTTTATTTTTGAAAATCTGGGATCATGTCTGAAATTAAAAACAAGAACACATATTTCACGTACCTAAAATGACAATATAAACTTTAACCTCAATTAATGTAATAGTGTTTATTTTGAATAAACACTTAATTGTTATCTATAAAAAAATATTAGGAGGGTATGTGTAGGTTTTTTCAAGTTTATTCAGTTTTAATTCACTAAAAAAAGTTTATATTTAGTTTTATCAGAGATATTCAATGAGATACAGATATTTTTATTGTGAAGGCGATGTGTGGTTTAGTGTAGTGTTTTTACTGTTGGTACTAAAGGTATATTTTGAATCTTGGTCTCGACCCTAACTTTTTGACATCGATAATAAAAAAAAAACCTTGTTCTGTGACCCCTCTGAGTGGACATACAGCAGTTTTACATTATCAGGTACTGGTTGTAGATCCCAACTCTGATAATCTTAAGTAAGGAAAAATTTCAGATGTTGAGTCAACTCGACTACCTAGATTACCCATCACTATTGGGTTCTAAATAACTTTAGGACCATAATTTTCAACTCATGAACAATCTTAAAGGTAAGCTATAAGTGTGGCCGTTGGAAACACGATCAATCTTTTTATTATTGCTTTTTTAACCATTTCTGTAGTTTAAGTAAGATTATATTTATTAATTATAATTAATTAACCTTCATTTGACCATAGTTTTAAACAGAAATTTATTATTTTTTAAAAAATGTTAAATTTATTTATTTATTTGTTGCAGCAATTATTTGTTTCTATATGTTTTATGAAGTTTTATTAAATCATAATTTATTGCAAGATATTTTTTGAAAAAAACACTTTAGTCAGAAATATTTTGATAAGTGAACTTATTCTTTTATGATCCGCTGTATTATACTTACTTTTCAATGATCACATTTCATTTTATATATGAATTACATTTTAAATATATATAAAATGTTGTTATCTGTACAAAAACTCGCCGAGGTGACTCCCACAATTCACATCAAACATTGAACTAAATACCCTTGGAAATACCTATAAAATACTCCATATTCTTTCAGGAGGTATCTTAAAGCCTGATAAATTTTAAAGACATTTATAGATTTTTAAAAATATGTGGTCACACAACCCCATTTCGGGTCGCGACCTACAAGTTAGTAATCACCGACTAAAACTCTTAGGGCTATAAAGAGTCGACTTTGAAACCTAACTTGACAAGAAGAGTCTTCTTGTACGCCAATAAAACGTATAATTTCTGATGCTTTTCATGGTATGATGGATTTGTCTCACAAAATCCATGATTAATCTATATATTGAACCTTTGAACAAAACTAATATCAAATGTAAATTTTTACTTTCCTAAAAGTAAAGTATAGTGATCGTGAAAAAATTCGATCTCGAGATTTTGACGGAATTACATGTTTTGAGGTCCCAGAAGTCATTTTATGAAGTTTTTTCGATGATGTCTGTGTGTGTTTAGTGTGTTAGCGTTGCTTGTTACCACGCTACGGTCCAGAATCTTTGATGGATCAAGTTGATATTTTACACAAAAATGGGCCCCTTAAACACAAAGATCCCTATTGTTTGGGAAGAATTATGCATGATGGGAAAGTCACTTTTTTTGCCAAAAACTGTTTTTTAGAAAACATTTTTTTCTCCTAACCTGATAACCCTAGAGTTTTGAAATTTTGACATTATCTTTGAGGCCACAAATAGAACAAACGAAAAATATATTCAGAATTTTGAAACAACGGGAAATATTTTTTTTTCAATAAAATGTAAAAATTTTGACTTCTAATTCAATCCCAAACCTTGTGAGAGCAATACAAGCCATACTGTTTGACGGATCAAAATGAAACTATGCCTAGCAATAGAACATTATCTGGAGAATGAGTTGAGATGTTTTTTTTCAAAATTACATTAGCTAAAGGGGCGTTACTGTACGATTTATGTTTTCAGAAAATGTTTTTTTGACGCTAAACGGCTCATTAAAACATAATGAAAATATGACCAAAAATGGAACAAAATATTAGCAATTCATAAAAAAAAAATCATGAAGTTTCAATTACGGGAAAGAGCTATAAAAACTGTAGCTAACGCTATAAAAACTGTTTATCCTAGACTAAGGTATCACCTGCTATACTTGTCGAATTTTTTATATTTTTTTCCAATGTTTACATTGACTTAGAAATTTTTTGAGTGAATCCACTGAGATAAAATTGATGTTTATAATGGAAAAATTGAAATAATGGTGTGATACACAAAAATAAACTTATTTATTGAGAAGTCTATCAATCACTATCTGTACTACCTCAGGAATGAAAGACTAATAAACATCTCCCATTTAGACGATTATATTATGCTTAAATGATACATTATATATTATATACTCAAGAAGTTTGATATTAAGTTTACTTATAGTAAGTGTGTAGGCCACTCCAGATTTTTTAGTAGTGTCATCAAAATTTCATAGAAATTTATGGAAATATATGGACACGATTGATGGGTTATAAATCTCAATCAGTTCGTTTTGTTCCGTATATTTATTTAATAGTTCAGACAATTTTTAAAAGAAATAGGTTTAGAAATTACTTTTATTAATTTATATTACGACTAATTAATTTAATTTATATTGATAATATATTTGCTGTTTTTAAAGAAATAGTTTAATTCGTTTCTTTGTATGTTTGATTATTATTTATAAAAGAAATACTGATAGAAGGGGACTATTTTAAAATGAGATAATTTAGATGGCATTTGATTGGTGCACCGGTAGAGCTAAGTCATTCTAAAAAGGCGGCATTACACTCCTTGTTTAGTCCTCCGCATCCTTCCTGGAACCTTTCAAACTGTTGTAACCTCTCTATAGATAGTTGTGTTCACTAGTTAATTCTTTTAATGATACTTCAAATAGTAAGTACAAATTCCTTTTTAACTTATGTTTGTAAACTTAATGATTTCCTAATTAGTTTGATGCTAAATATTATTACTTTCATAATTAGTAATTAAAACGATTTCACAAACTAGATAAACTAAACCAGCAGAAACAATACACATAAAAGATTTCACAAAAACTTACTCTTATATTTCGACTGTTTCGTAAAAAGATGTAATTTGCTATGATGAAAAGCGACTTTCATGTGTGTTGTATCTCTGGAATTATTTTCATAAAAATATATCAAAATAATTAATTAGTTCCTAAATAATTACTACTAAACATTTAATAAATATAATAAAGCATTAAATAGATTTATTTTTAGTTAATTTATGTTATTTTAAACCTCATTCACTAAATTAGTTATAGCGAAAACGATTAAAAATACTTAACAATAGATTATTTAAATTTATTACCCTATATTTATCAAATTAAGGGTTTGTTCGTCTGTGTTTCCTATTACTTTTGAGAAATGTTGTAATCCATTTGAAATGATTTAATGACATAGTGTGAGATGTAAGAAGAATAAAATTATATGTAAAAAATGAATGCCAATCAAACATACAATCTCTGATGTTTCCATTTACACAATTTCTAAATTATACTGAAAAGCCGACTTTGAATTTGTCATAGTGTTTGAAAGTGTAAACAAGTAAAATTTTTTGCTCCGCAATAAGTGCCCGTAAAATAGTGAAGGTCAGCTTAGAGTGTGGAGATTTTCTGCAGATCGTCTACAGTAGTGCTGTTTGTATTAGGGGTGGTGTTTCTACACTCAAGTATTAAGTGCTCAATTTGTATTGTATCACCTACTTGATATTTATTGTTCACAAGTATTTACACTAGTGATAACAATAACAACTCCGTGTGAGGTGCGCGCAAGCGCGCGCGCTACATAAAGAAGAAATATAAATAATAATAACAAAAAAATGAAAAGACAAGGAACTACAGGCAACATACCAAAAAAATCAAAAAAGGCTAATACAACTTACCAAAAGGATGCAACAAGCAGCAGTAGACAAAGGTCACTCAGCCAAGAAAGTATGAAAAGTGATACCTTAAGTATTACTAGCTCTACCTCTGCAGGCCACTCAATTAATTTTATATCACCAAATAGGTTTGGTGTGTTAGCAGTGGAAGAAGAACCACCCCAGCTCAGCATCAGATCAGCGACCACTACCCGGAAAGAAGAAGAACCAACCCAAAAAGAAGTAAAGCCTCCTCCAATATTTATAAAAAACATAGTTGACTTCAGTTCGTTTTATAAAACGATAAAAGAGTTGATAGGAGCAAATCAGTTCTCCTGTCAGGCAAGAACAGACACAACCATCGTCCGTGTCAACACTGGAGAAAACTATAGAAAATTAATACGCGCACTAAAAGACCAAAAGTGCAACTATCATACGTACCAGGTAAAGGAAGATAAAGCATACAGAGTAGTGCTGAGAAACCTCCACCCTACAATTCCTACTGAAGAATTAAAAGAAGAAGTAAAGTCACTCGGGTTCAGTGTACGGAACATTTCTAATGTTCTGTCACCATCGAAAGAAAAGCTGCCACTTTTCTTTCTCGACCTGGAGCCCTCTCCAAAAAATAACGAAATCTTCATGGTGACACACCTGTATGGTTGCCGAATTAGGGTGGAGGAGCCCTACAGGAACAAGTTAATCGCCCAGTGTAAGCGCTGCCAAGAATATGGTCATACGAAGGCGTATTGCAATCATGTTCCGCGCTGTGTCAAGTGTGCAGACAGCCACTGGAGCCACAACTGCCCAAAACCCCGGGAAACTCCAGCGAAGTGCACCCTGTGTAAGGGTAATCACCCCGCCAACTATCGGGGATGTATCACCCATAAGCAGCTTCAAAAGTTACGGAAAACCAGTCACACTGTCACTAGGCAGCCATTTAACAACCGAGTGGCTGAAGCAACAACTCAACCAACAGCTGAACGACCCTCGACAAGCGAATGCCGGCCATCTGTAAGCTACGCAGAAGCACTCAAAGGGCCAACATCTTTTCAGGAGCCTCACCCGCTAAGTAAGCCATCCTTTATTCCTCCCCCACCCGCATCCTCTGACATGACCACAATGATGTCCTCATTTCTTTCGGAATTTCGCTCTCTCATCGGCCCGCTGGTGACTCTGCTTACCACAGTAGTTGAGAGAGTAATTCCCTTACTTTCCCGACCTCTTCCTTAACCATGCCATCTCCTCAATCTCTCACCATTCTGCTTTGGAATGCTAACGGTTTGAGATCCAAGTATAACGAACTAGATGTACTATTACAACAAAATAGAATAGATATTGCTTTAATAACAGAAACCCACCTTACTTCCAGATCTTACTTTTACATAAGGAACTACAGAACTTACAGAACTGACCATCCCTCAGACATTGCCTGCGGTGGAACAGCTATCCTAGTACGAAACAGCTTATCCCACTTCCTCGTTCCTAATGATTCCTCTGAGTCACTGCAAAACACTGTTGTTAACCTGTCCTCCTCATCCTTTAATTTCAATCTAGCGTCTGTTTACTGCCCACCTAAACACAAAATTACCTATTCACAATTCCTTTCTTTTTTCAATTCGCTTGGTCCTCGCTTCTTATCTGGTGGCGACTACAATGCAAAACATCAACAGTGGGGCAGTAGAATAACAAACCCTCGTGGTCGTGTCCTCTCTTCTGTGCTCTCCAGTAATCCTCTGAATTACATCTCCCCTCCTGACCCTACCTACTGGCCTGCAGCGTCAAACAAACGGCCAGATCTCCTAGATTTCTTCATCACGTCCCAGCTATCCTCTCTCCATCACCATGTTTGCGTACTGAACGATCTTTCCTCTGACCACAGTCCTATTCTTTTAACTCTGGATATTAATCCTATTCTGGTTACTCCCAGAGCAACACTAATAAGTGGTCCAGTTGATTGGAACCTATTCAGACAGAATGTTGAAGACAATATTGACCTTACTGTCTCTTTAAAAACCCACGACGAAATTGACCACGCAATTGAACAACTAAATTTAACAATAGCAAATTCAATTAATATATCAACGCAGTACTCTTACAATCAAAAAACATTTACAAAAGACATCAACATTCCTTTTTATATACGGAATCTTATAAACTCAAAACGGAATGCTCGAAAACTCTGGCAGAGAACTCGTTACCCAAATGACAAGCTAACCCTCAACCGTATCACTCACCAACTTACAACAGTACTAAGAAACTACAGATCCCAAAAGTTTAGACAATACACTGAAGGACTGACAACTGACAACAAATCGCTCTGGAGAGCAACCAGAAAAATCCTATCCTATAATAAAGTGTCTGCTCCCCTCAGGCAGACAAATGGTAACTGGGCAAAATCAGACGAAGAAAAGGCCAATCTGTTTGCCTCCTACCTTACCACTGTCTTTACCCCCCACCCTACTATCCTAAATCCTTTATATGTGGCAAAAACAATAGAGAAGTTAGACTGTCCTGTTCCCTTGAGTCTTCCTCCAAAAGCGTTTACCCCGTCCGATGTTCAGTATGCAATAAAAAACCTCAAAACCAAAAAAGCTCCTGGATTTGACCTAATTACTCCATTAATTCTTAAAGAACTCCCCAATAAAGCTGTACTCCTCATTACATATCTCTTTAATTCAGTTTTGCGTACAACTTACTTTCCAATATCATGGAAACATTCCCATATCCGCATGATACCCAAACCTAATAAACCCTCCCACCTGCCTACTTCCTACAGACCCATTAGCCTGCTACCAATACTAGGAAAGATTCTAGAAAGGCTAATCCTAAAACGCATTATTCCTCTCCTATACAAACAGAATATAATCCCCGACCACCAGTTTGGTTTCCGGCGACATCATACAACAATACAGCAATGCCACCGGGTTGTAGACGCCATCTCCTCTGCTCTAGAGAGAGGCCAATATTGTTCGGGTGCGTTTCTTGATGTTTCTCAGGCTTTTGACCGGGTTTGGCACCCAAGCTTACTATGCCAACTAAAAGACATCCTACCCTCAACATACTACCTCATCCTTCGCAGCTACCTGACCGAGCGATATTTCCGGGTTTGTGAAGGAACTGCTCTTTCTCCCTATTTTCCTGTAAATGCTGGTGTGCCTCAGGGGAGCGTATTGGCTCCCACTCTTTACCAAATATACACTGATATCCCAACCCATTCCAAAACTACTATTTTCACCTTTGCAGATGACACAGCAATATTATCCAGTGACTCAGATCCTATCAGCTCCACTCAATCCCTCCAAGAACATTTACTCACTTTGGAATCTTGGTGCCAGAAGAAAAGAATTAAATTAAACACTGAGAAATCCACCCATATTACGTTCACACTACGAAAACAAAGATGTCCTCCTGTTTATATTAACCAATCTCCCCTCCCAGTTGCTAACGTAGTGCGATACCTGGGGATGTACATCGACAAACGACTAACATGGAATCCACATACAAGACTGAAACGACAAGACCTACTGAGACGATACAAGACGCTATCTAGACTTCTTGACAACAGATCAAATCTGACACTACAAAACAAAAGACTAATATACACTGCTATACTTAAACCGATCTGGACTTATGGACTAGAAATCTGGGGATCAACCAAGCATTCAAACATCCAAAGAATTCAAGCAGCCCAATCCAAAATCCTTCGCAAAATTGTGCAAGCTCCCTTCTATGTTTCGAACGATACCATACACAAAGATCTTAAAATTCCCTTCATCCACCAAGAAATCCAATCCCGATACCGCAAATTCCATGAATCTTTGCCCACCACTATAAATCCTTTCATTCACGAATTATCATCTCTCCAGATTCCTAGCAACCCTATTAGAAGGCTGAAAAGATGTTGGCCCCGAGACCTGCTCTGAAATGTTGGCTGTCAAGTTCACTAGTAGGATGTCAAGTGAAATGTAGGATCACTAGTTGCAAGTGATCCTAACAGTCTATATGGAGTACTACCAATGGGTGGTTTCTCCACTCTTTATTCGACCTTTATGTAGCATGGATCGCTGTTACTTGTTACCCCGATAAGGGTAGTTGTAATAGGGGAAAAAAAAAAAAAAAAAAAAAAAAAAAAAATGAATTTGTTTTGAGTATGCAAAACTGGCTAATCACTGATATATTTTTTCTCAATATATATTTACAGCAACGTTATAACCGAATATAGCACAAAGGAAAAAGTTACTTATATTATGTTTTGTGTGAAAAGCTACTGGTTGTTGACTTTTTTGTGTTTATAAATCTTATGATCTTTGAGTAATATTGAATTAAGAGGAATGAACTCCTTAGTTTTATATTACCAAAGAGATGCTAATTTTAAATTGATTCTAAGGTGATTCGATGACAGTCATTTTTCAGAATCAGGTCCTCAGCTAAATATGACTATCTAATTACTTCACGGTATACAATATCTCAGACAATGCAAAGCCGGAAGACCATACGACCACGAATGTGACTCCTTCCATATTCGTGAAGGACGTCCTGACAGACTGACGTCCCATCCCCGTCCTTATGAATACTGACCTTAACAAGAAATGCAGGATGAGAATATAGCAGTAGTGGGCCTCTGGTCTAGGGCTGCTAATTACGACGTGCACTGATGAGCATGGAATATTCGTTGGCCGCTGGAGATCCATTGCCTTTAGAAACAAAAGTCCTTTTCGTCTGGAAGAGATTATTTCGTAACACAATATCGTCACTTTGACTTTACAAAAGTCTTATTACTGCTGTGCTAATATATATGATATTAAATCATTAGTTGTGCAATCCGTAATTGTGTGGTATTTACTCATTCTGAGGTAAAATGGATAAACCACACAACGAGTTGGTTTTCTACTAGTGAGTTTCCTACTAGTTGTTTTCACTTGACCAACCCGTCAGTACCACTTCCTTGGTGTCTTCCTGATGATGAACACAAAGTGTTCGAAACGCGTTGAATAAAACTTCATTTGTGTGGAGACTTTTGTTGGTTTATCCATTTTACCTCAGAATATACGAGTATGATAATATATGCATCAATTGTGTAATATACGGTATTGATAAGAGAATCAATCACTATCTGTACTACCTCCAGGAATGAAAGAGTAATAAACATCTCCCATTTAGACATATATATTATGTCTACATACTACATTATCTACCCAAGAGGTTTGACATTATACTTACTTATAGTAAAGTTGAGTGTAGGTCACTCCACATTTTTTTTCAATAAAATGTAAAAATTTTGACTTATAATTCAATCTCAAACCTTGTGAGAGCGATAATAGCCATACTGTTTGACGGATCAAAATAAAACTATGCCTAAAAATAGAACATTACGTGGAGAATGAGTTGAGATATTTTTTTTTAAAATTACATTCGCTAAAGGGGCGTTACAGTACGATTTCTGTTTTCAGAAAATATTTTTTTGACGCTAAACGGCTCATTCAAAAATAATGAAAATTTGACCAAAAATGGAACAAAAAATTAGCAAATTATAAAAAAAATCATGAAGTTTAAATTACGGGAAAGAGCAATAACGCTATAAAAACTGTTTGTTTATCCTAGACTAAGAGATCACTAAGGATGTTTGTGATGTTTTTCAGAGAAAACAAGAATATATTCCTGTTTTAAATTTGAAAATTTCACTTAAATATTCAATGAAGAAGGAGGTGAAGTAAACGATGTAAGAAATCCACTAGATATTTGAACAAAGGCTATGTTCTCTTGTAGGAGATTATTTTGTATCAAGAAATTTTCAGTTTGGTTTTTCAAAAATGTTATTACTGCTGTAGTTATACTAATGAAATTGTTTGCATAAGCTGTGCGATGTACAAATATAAGCATATATATTGATAAGTCGATCAATCAGTTTCTGTACTACCTCAGAAATGAAAGACTAATAAACAACTCCTATTTAAATCTTTACATTATGCTTAAATGAGACATTATATATTATATACCCAAGAACATTGATATTAAGTTTACTTATAGTAAATTTGATTGCAGGCTACTCCAGATTTTTTTACAATATTTACATTGACATAGAAATTTTTTGAGTGAATCCACTGAGATAAAATTGATATTTATAAAAGAACAATTTAAATAGTTTATTGACTTATACGAGATGTAAGAGGAATAATATTTTTACATGTAAAAAAATCACCGCCAATAAACATAAGTAAATTACCTTTGTCTTCCATGGCATGATGGATTGTCTCATAAAATGCTTTAATAAATCTATATATTGCACTCTTGAGCAAAACTTAATATCAGTTACAATGACATTATCATTGTGAATTGTAGTACCTTTCCATGCTATTTAAATGTGATGAATGACTCTTTCCTCAAGAGAGAGGACTTATGTTTGTTGAGAAATATCCAGTTTTTTTTTTACAATTCTAGTCTAATAGTTCATATTTATTATTTTCAAAAATTAGAAGCTCCAAACTATAAAAGATTTAAATTATATACAATAGCTGGCTTTGACTTCGATTTGAGTATGTAAACTGGCTAATTACTAATATATTTTTCTCAATATACATTCATTACAACCTTATAACAGAGTACAGGAGGCAGGAAAAGGATAACACTCACTCAGAAAAAATTCGTATATATGATATTTGACAAAGGGGAAGGAAAATGATCTTATTAAATACTAAGAAGCCATAATGTTCCCAGTATAATAATTCTATAAAAAACCAAAAATGTAAAAGATAATTCAAAATTGAAATCTTTCGTTTAGAGATTAATAAATGTAATTATCGTACATCTTTAATTATAAATCATCTTAAAACAACATTTTTTCTTTGATGTTTATGATGTTTTTCAGAGAAAAAAAGGGTATTTTCCTGTTTTAAATTTGAAAAGTTTACTTTAATATTCAATGTAGAAGGATGTCAAGTAAACGATGTAAAAAATGAAGCTATAAAGTTTTAAACTATACTGAAAAGCCGGCTTTGAATTTGATTCGGGTATCAAAACTGTTGCTGATTACTAATTACTAATATATTTTATCTCAATGTACATTTACAGCACCTTGCAACAGAGTACAGAATCCAGGAAATAGATAACACTCGCTCAGAGTAAATTGGATTTTTATGATTTTTAAAAACACTAGCATGCTATAAGATTTCCAGTATAAAATTTTTAAAAAACCAAAAATGTAAAACATAATTCAAAATTTTAAACAATCTTTGAAAAATAATAAATCTAATTATCCTACATCTTTAATTAAAAATTAGCTTGAAATAACATTTTTTATTACATGTTTCTGACATTTTTCAGAGAAAAGAGGAATATTTTCAAATTTTAAATGGGAATATTTGTCTTTAATATTTAATGTAGAAGAAGGTTAGGTAAAATGTGTAAGAGATCCACTCACTATTGGAATAAAAGCCATGTTCTCCTCTAAGAGATTATTTTGTAGCATAAAATTTACACTTTCACTTTTCAAAAATGTTATTACTGCTGTAGTTATACTAATGATATTATATGCTTCAGTGGTGTGATATACAAAAAATATGCATACATATTGATAAATGGATCAATCACTATCTATATTACCTCCAGGAATGAAAGACTGATAAACATCTCCCATTTAAACATCTATATTATACCTATTATAAATTATATATCAATGAAGTATGATATTATGTTTACTTATAGTAAAGTTGAGTGTAGGCCAACCGAGATTTCATATATTTGTAAATCAATAGAAATGGCAATAATTAATCATGGTCCAGTAAAGACATTAAAATTTAATATCTAAAAAGGAATTGAATGGGCCTTTGATTTTGACATTAAGAAAGACAATTATGATTACCATAAATTGAAAAGGGTATAATTAAATATGAATCAAGGGAAATCTCAACTTCTAAAAGAGCACCGTATGTGTACGATAGGAGGGGGTTAGATAAATAATTAATTCTTGTAGCAATTTTAAAGGGTTGCAGGGGAGAGCTATGGAGTTGTATCGGGAAAATGATTTACTATGCCCACTACTTACCCCCCACTTTTAGATTAAATTAAAAATCCAGCATATTATCTGGGTATTAAATGTAATTAAAATCATTCTAAAAAATTAGTATAAAATATCTACATTGCAATTAGTTACATTTTTTCTTGATTAAGTAAAATATTTTATTTTTGTTTATAAAATGGAAATTAATATTTATTGTGAAATGAACAAATTATAGAAGTTCTATAATATTTTGTTTTTAAATAATGAGACTGAAGGCTATTCTGTGACATTTTTTTTTATGCTATGAAAATATATTGTTTTTCATAAGTTTCCTAATACCTATTTTAATTATCAGTATCAGATATACTTTACAAATAAACTAAAGAAGGAGACACTAATATTTTGAATATTTTAAAGGTTAACGCACTTACCTTTCAAAATATTATAAAGGTTAGCCCAGTTGCTATTCTAAATGTTTTAAAGGATAGCGCACTTGTGTTCTAAAATTCTTGGTTAACATTTGTAAGGTAGAAGAAACGAGAGAGAAGGAGCAAGGCGCTGCCAAAATGTCAACATGATTTAAAAAGTTCATATAAAAGAGATGAAATAAAGAAAGAGTTAAAAGTAAAAAGGCAAATAATAGTTGATGATTATAAATGGTAAACAATTTGAAATAAGAGTAAGATAAATAATGAAATGAAGTAATGAGAATAAAATAAAATAGATAATGAAATGTAAAATAAATATATTTAGTATGGTTATAATATTTAATAATTACATTAATTATTGATATGTAATTGAAAAACATAAATAATTGAATAAAGAAGACATAATGAAATGAACAATATTAAAACCAGACAAAAAAAAAAGAAAATGTTAAAATTTCATTGTTATTAATCATAATCTATCTATATAAATAAAATAATGATTTTGTCTGTACATTGCTTAGAACTGACTCATTTCATGTTTCCTTTACGTTTCATACATTGGAGAAACCGAATCCACACTTAGAAAAATTTCTGTCGGTTTGTCGGTTTGTCTGTTTGTCCGCAAAACTTTGTCACAAGTAAACTCAGCTACCATAAGACATATAAAGCTGAAACTTTTACAGTAGATTTCTGTATGTTTAACTTAAAATATAGGCTCTGAATTGATTGGAAATTCAACGTAGAAGTGAAGTTATGGACGTTTAAAGCAAAAACGTTTGTCACATGTAAACTCAGCCACCATAAGACATGGTGAGCTGAAACTTTGACACTGGATTTGTGTATGCCTAACTTAAAATACGGGCTCTAAATAGATTCATAATTCAGTACAGAAACGAAGTTATAGGACTTTAAGCGTATTTTCCTAACTTCACAGACAAGTTTGTTTTGAAAATACACAGGTGTGGCAAGTAGGTATTGTTATTTGATTTTAATTTCATTGGAGCATATGAATATATTGCGTATTTGACATCTTTGAAAAGGTGTTTCCCAGAGTTGAGGATGTACTATCTATTACGAATAAATAGTTTTGTAAACGAGCAATTCTCAACTCTTAATATTAACAGGCAGGAAAAATCAACAAACAAGTTCTTACGCTATATCATACCGAGGAAAGAACTTACAAATAATTATAAGTAGAGAGATTGGATTAGTAATGAAGAAGCAGTTCATTATCTAATTGAATTTCTTGACACTGAATTTATTTCTCCTGGACTGCCTGCTCATGAGTAAAAACTTAAAGTAGGAGCACCGATCATGCTGCAATTTAGTAGCAGTAACAAATTTCATGTTACGAAACATGAGTGCCCCAAAACTGTGCAACGGGTCACGACTCTGAGTTCGTGCTCTACACAGATATGCCATATAGGTGGACATAATGACTGGATGTGGTATTGGGGAGTCTGTGTGTATACCACGCATACCATTGATTCCGAACTACTGTCTGTTTCCGTTGAAATGATTGCAAAGTCCCGTCAGAGTCTATTTCGCAATGACGTTAACGAAGTCGCAAAGGGAGACTTTATCTAACGCAGGAATTCAAGTTAGCGAGACCAAGTTTTTCTCACATGGTCAACTGTAGTTTACTTGCTCAAGAGTCAGAGGTTTCAACTGTTTGTTCTTCCATGAACCTGAAGGACAGACATCTAATGTAGTGTATACAGAGGCATTTGTTTAACACTGTACTAATAATGGTATTTTCTACTATTCTATAATTTCTAATTATAGTATTAGTATAATACTATAATTGATATTTTGGAATACCAAGTATAATAGAATTTTTGATTCCGTCAAAGACGGGTACGTTTGCTAGTTAATTATAAATCAATTATGTATAATTAATTACATTATATTGTAATGTATATTTACAGTAATAATAATGAGTACATTATATTACAATATATGAAAAATGTAAATCAATGAGAAACTGTAAAAAATAACAAAGCAGCTTTAACACTTAAAGTGTTAAGAGATGAGCTGTACCATCCCTGAAATGTCATATACTTTAGAAAAAAGTATATATATATAAGCTATATTGACACATAGAACACTTAGAAATGAAACAGAAACTCAATACTATATTTCGATGTTCTCGTAATATGTAGTAGTGAGTTTCTGTTTCATTTATGAGTGTTCTTTGTGTCAATATAGCTTATTTAGTTAGTGGAATCGTTTCATTTAATTTGGTATATATATATATATATATATATATATATATATATATACTTAAAATAACTCAGCGTTTGGTTAATGTTCCAGGATATTTTAAAACTATCAATGCCAACATTTCGATTTATTTCACGCATTTTTGATGGACAATGTATTATTTCATATATGTAGTAGATAGCAGGTATGGATATCATTGCTATATAAGCGGCATATATGGCCTATGAAGGATATTCTCAATAAAATTGAAACGTTGGGATTGAGAGTTTCATTTGAATCTGGAAGATAGACTGAACCCTGGGTTATTTCAGTCCTATTCAAATAGGTGGTCAATGCATCATTCAAACTGTCTGTATATCAAGGGTCCAAAAAGTAAAAGATATGGCTTTTTATTAAGTTGGACATAAAGCTTGTGTAAAAAAATTTATAAAAAAAGTGAAACGTCGGCGTCGGAGATTTTGATTTGAAGGTTAACCGAACCCTTAGTTATTTGGGTCTTAATCTAGACGGTTTGATGTCCATCTTAATTAGAAAGGCATGTTGACAGGATGCCAAGACTAACTGCTGCTTGAACTCACGAGAGCTGAGTTACAGAATAATCAAGAAACAGGAGAGGGAAAAGAAGAAGGAAGCTCGCAAGAAAGGTTAATTAAATGAATAAAATAACTGAAACATAAATAATTGAATAAAGAATAGATAATGAAATGAACAATATTAAAACCAGACACAAAAATAAAGAAAATGTTAAAATTTTATTGTAAATAATCATAAGAAAAAACGCCTAAGGATGTAAGCGGAGTCCTGTAGTTGTTCTTGCTCCGAGGAGTCAAATATGTTTGCTCAGAAGCTCTCCAGATAACATTACTACATTACTAGTAATGTTAAAGATCTGTTTAAGTAAATACACGAATCAGTAAATAAAATAAAAATCATCACAACCAATATGAATGACAGCGGTAATTGCTTTGCTGGATTGATGACATTCCTGGGACAATACATACGAAGGTTCAGATTGGTAGAAGTCAAACTGATAAAAGTTCCGCACTGAGAAAATACAATCTGGAGATACAGATGCGGGAAATGTTAATTGTTTGAAAGTATTATTATTATTTTGTTCTTATTATTTTATTATAATTTGGTAGGCATTATTGTTGAGATGAAAGTGTAGTAAATGAATTGGGATTGGTAATCAAGCAAGTTTGACACTCAAACATTTTTAAGATAGGAAGGGAGAAGGGTGGGTATGATATAGAAGAAGGCATGCTGAAGAAAAAAGAAGAAATGATGGAAAATGATCTCTACGATATTGGTGCAGCATCACACCTGGTACCTTATGACTGCTTATTAAATTAAAAGAATTGTCCTATTCTGATAATTTAGATTTTAACTGGTAAAAGTGAAATCTATAGTATTGAAGATAACAACTAAATACATGTTTACAAACTGACAGGGGTCACGGGGTAGTCGTCTAAACATGAAGCAATGACAAGTAACATACTGGTAGAACATAGCACGAATGAATAAATAAATGATTTATGGATGATATGTACCCAAGCTATACATTGCTGGAGTGGCCTTGCAAAGGGGACTAGCCACTCTCCGCAATCCTTTTACCCTTCGTGTATTAATTAAAAAAAAAATGAAAAAAAAACCTTTATTTAATGAGTGCCTACAACACTACAAGGAATCAACTATAAAAGCCCTAATTTATTGAACTTAGAAAAAATCTTTGGACTGGAAGATTTTTCACTTTTCTAATGACAATTTTCCTAATATTTTGAAGACATACACCTGGAACTATTCACAAAAGATACTAGAGTAGTGAATACTCCTAAAAGTATAAGATTAATGAAAGAGTACTGAAGAATATAATCAAGAACAGTACAAAGTGTTCAAATAAAGATGACAAAGTTTCTCTTATTATTTAATATAAAAGCCCTAGAATCAGCAGACTATTTATGAAAAAGCAATAACCCAACCAAGAGAACCCTCATGTAAAACTGGTGTACGAGGACACATGCAATATGAACAATGACTATGAAAACGGCAAATATTCGCACATTGCAATAACCACTACCATCCCATCAAGGAACCTATCTGATGCCTGGAGGTCTCAAGAAGCACATAGAGCAAATGCATTAGACGAAATGAACCAGAGTAGCAGGTACCAAAGTAATAAAAAAAATGAGAGCGACTGGCATTAAATTATTGGAATTGTGTGTACAAAAAATAAAACCATATATCAATATATAATTAGAAAATAGGCATGATATTTTGAAATTATTTAGATCAATACAAGGCAAAGCAGGTGGTAACAGCGACCCGTTAGGTCACTCAATCCGTAGCATTGAACAAACAGCTTTAATCCTACTAATTGACTCTATTTTGCCTATATAAAAGGAAAAATTTGAGAATCATTCCCGTCCCAAAGATGGCTCTAGAAAACTTAACAAGAAGCAAGTTTGTGCAATTATAGTTATATTATTATATACTTACAGGAAGAATAGCTACCACAATTTTATAGTGGTAACACACTTACAGTCTCTAATTTTTGGTTTGAACCGTCTCCAACCGTCTCTGAACCAGTGCGCTTGGTTTCCCTCTCTTATCTCTCTTGAAGACGGTTCAAACCAAAAATGAGAGACTGTAAGTGTGTTCTTTTGATTTCTCTATGTTTCTTTGTCTATATTAAACCATATATATATATATATATATATATATATATATATATATGGTTTAATATAGACAAAGAAACATAGAGAAATCAAAAGAACACACTTACAGTTGGGTTTTTGACTCTGACGAAGACCGCTTGTTACGGTTGAAAGATCTTAGTCTTGTTTTCCCATTTCTTATTGTGGTTTTATCATATATATATATATATAAACAAGATTTCACAATAAACACATGAAACAATAATCAACTTCGAAACGACAATAAGAAATGAGATATAAGACTAAGTTCTTTCAACTATAAGAAACGGTCTTCGTCTGAGTTAAATCTCAACTGACAAATCAGTTGGTATTTGAATACATTTTTAGTTCGCTTAAATAATGTTAATTTGCTTTTTCAAAAAAATCTTACTTCTTCCTATGAAAAAAGTTTTAAATAAAACGAAAACCTCGTTAAAGAGAGGGTTAATTTTTGAACCTAGAATATGGACCGAACTCTGATTACAAAATACATCTATAAATATACATACATGAGTTTGCATTTTGCTTCTTAACGCCAGTACTTCGTACTCTTCTACCTGATGACGGCGGATATCGAAATATCGAAGTGAGTTTCTGTAGTGACTTTCTCTGTTTCTTTCCTATTTGTTGAAGTATAAATATACATATATGTATACATATAAATATAAATATATATATATATATATATATATATATATATATAAGTTTTTCATTGAGTCCTTTTTTCAAGAAATGATAATTTAATATAGTAATAGGTGCAGAAGTGAGATAGTTAGATAGGTTGAAAGGGAAAGTGGGGGTTGCTTGAATGTAATTAATGGGAGTCGACGTCTTTATAGCTGTAATTTGGACATGGTCGGTGAGCTAAAACACAAGCCAAAGGGCATCAGGTTAGTGAGGCATCTTCGATGAGTATAATAAACAGGAGTACTAGAGAAGGGGCCCTTGATCCTGTAATGGCGGCAGCGTTGGCCCCCTTGTTACTTATGCTTCGTTAACAAGGCCAAACCCTTTGGCTGCCTTTCCCAATTTCTCGGCTCCAACACACCCTCACTCCCATTTGACTAACACATAATCTAGACGTCTTCCGATGGACATTTCTAATTAAACAAGTTTCTCAATCACATCTTCAAATAGTAAATGCTCAATCTCTTCCACTTACCTTATCCCAGTACTGTTCCTTTAATTTTCTTCTCTAAAATAAACACTGTTCTGATATAAATTAGCAAAACATGAACTCTAAATTATAATTAAAACCTGAAAGCCTAGTGTGATAAATGATATGTACCACATATTTCTTGACGAGAAAAAGTAAAAAATATTTACATTGACTTCTGTAACACTCAATGTAATTAATTAGTCTTTGGAATTAAACAGATTTTTTCCCTTCAAATAAAGTATTGTGATTATGAAAAAAATCGATCTCGAGATTTTCACGGGTTTACATGTTCTGAGGTCCTCGAAGTCCTTTTATTACGTTTTTTCGATGATGTCTTGTTTGTGTGTAAAAAGATTTCACAATAAACATGTGAAATAACAATCAATGATCAAACCACAATAAGAAAATTTTTCCCACAATTTATCCCATTTCTTATTGTGGTTTGATCATTGAGTGTGTGTGTGTGTGTGTGTGTGAATAGGCGTGTGGGTGGTTTGAATTATGTATATAATTCATCAAAAATGCTTTTGATTCATATCATATTCATATGAAGATATAATTAAATAATATTCATATGATTCATATGAAGCATTCATATATATGCTTCAACATTTATATATATTTATACATTGTCGATGAACTCTAATGTTTAGGAGGAATTATGGGTGTTACGCAAATCATTTTTCTTGCCAAAATATATTTTTAGACTACATTGTTTTCTCCTAAACTATTAACTACTGATATCTTGGCATTATCATGGAAACAGTAAATGCAATAATTGATGAAATGCTCAGTTTTTTAAACAACTGCAAATATTATGTTTCCATAAAATGTAAATATTGCTTTATGATTGAATTTGGAAGCTTGTGAAGAGGATACAAGCCATACCGTTTGACAGATTAAAATTATTTTATACTTGAAAATAGGATATTATGTGGTGAATTAATTGAGATAATTTTTTCATAACTACATTAACTGAAGGGGCATTGTGATACATTTTATGTTTCTAGTAAATGTTTTTCGACGCTAAATGGCCTATTAAAAAAGGATTAAATTTTGCCAAAAAAGTTACAAAAAATTTGTAATTTTGCAAAAAAATTGTAAATTTATAATTACCCAAAGAGCACTAATGGTATAAAAACTGAATATTCCTCCTGGACTAATAGATTACATGCTATACTTTTCGGATTTGTTTACATTTATTTACATTGAATTAAACATAGTTTATGTGAAAGAGTGGAATTGTCCTTTACAGATTCAAAAAAAATTTTGAAATGATTTAATGACTTAATATAAGATGGAAGGACAATTTATGATATAATTGTTTAATTTATGATAATTTGTATGGTATGATAGATTTGTCTAACAAAATGATATAATCAATCAATATTTGCACATTTGAACAAAACTTAATACCTGATGTACGTTATGTTTATGAATCATACTAAAGTATTAGGAATGGACTCTTTCGTTTTATAAAAGAGCTGCAATGTTGTTGTCAAATATCCAGTTTTTTCCACTATTTTTGTGTAATAGTTTACATTTATTATTTTTAAATATTTCGATTTTCCAGTAAAAACATTTTTAAATTATGGTGAACAGTCGGATTTGAATTTAATTTCATTATGCAAAAATGGCTAATTACTGATATATTTTTTGTCAATATGTCTTTACAGCAGCCTTATAATAAAATCATAACGCACACAGTAATCACTCAGAGTAAATACCATTTCTAATAATTTTTGACAAAGGCAAACGAAAGTGATTTTATAATGAACACTAGAATGTAGTAAAATTTTAGTATAATAATTTTGTAAGAGATCAGAATGTAAAACATAATTCAAAACTAAAAACATTCTTACAAAAAAATAAAATTATACTACATATGAACCAGATATCCCAAAAGTCGTAAAAGTAAAAACCGTAAAAGTCGTTGGAAATGTTGTAAGGCACTCATATATATAAAAAAATGTTCAAAAAATGTTTAGTTCATATCAAAGCCATACTAAATTGATTTATTAGTGCTCTTCATACACGTGGCCTCTGTAATTATTAGTGCAACAATAATGTAAAGTGATCCAGAGATACAATGTATCTCAGTATAAATATAAATTAATTAATAAATATATGATATATATATATATATATATATATATATATATATCAATGATCAAACCACAATAAGAAATGGGAAAACAAGACTAAGATCTTTCAACCTTAACAAGCGGTCTTCGTCAGAGTCAAAAACCCAACTGAACACTAGATGCAGAAAACATCTGGTGAGGAGTTGAGAAGAGTGGGAGGGAAGAGTGGTATTTTAAAAGGGTGAAAGCACAGGAAAGGACTAATGTCCAGAAAGGGATGTTTGGGGAAACAAAGGAGTACAGTAAGAAAAAGTAAAAAACTATCCGCTAGCTGTCAACCCAGCTATATTGTTTAGCTGGAGCAAAGCAACGGAGATACCTTTGTCTATGAATAGAAAAGAATGTATATAAATTAAATAATGATTTTGTCTGTACGTTGCTTAGAAATGACTCATTTCAAGTTTTCTTTATGTTTCATACATTAGTAAAAGCGAATCCACCCTTGGAAAAATTTCTGTCGGCTTGTCGGTTTGCCCGTAAAATTTTGTCCCAAGTAAACCCAGCCACCGTGCGACATAGCAAGCTAAAACTTTGACATTAGATTTGTGTATATCCAACTTAAAATATAGGCTCTAAATTTATTGGAAATTCAACGTAGGAACGATGTTATGAACGTTTAAAGCAAAAACGGTTGTCACAAGTAAACTCAGCCACCGTGAGACATAGCAAGCTGAAACTTTGACATTAGATTTGTGTATATTCAACTTAAAATATAGGCTCTGGATGGATTGAAAATTGAATGTAGAAGCGAAGTCATGAACCTTTAAGCAGTATTTCTCTAACTTCACAGACGTGTTTATTTTTAAAATATACAGGTGTAGCAAGTAGGGATTGTTAGTTGATTTTAATTTCATTTGCGTATATTTGCAGAGCTAATTGGCAAGGTCTTTCCCACAGTTCGAGATGTACTATCTATTCAGAATTAATCGATTTGTGAACGAGAAATTCTCAACCCTTACTATCAACAGGCAGGAAAAATCAACAAACAAATTATTACTCTATATCAAGCTGAGGAAAGAACTTACAAGTCAGTAAAGAGAGTGATTAGTTATGAGACAGCAGTTCATTATTGAACTGAATTTTTTGACTCCGTGACTGCTCCTGGACTGCCTGCTCTTGAGAAAAATTTTAAGTACAAGCACCAATCATGCTGAGATTTAGTAGCAGTAACAAATTTCATGTTACGAAACTTGAGTGACCAAAAATGTGCAACGGGACACAAATCTGAGTTCGTGCTCTGCACAGACACGCCATAGAGGCAGACATCATGACTGTATACCACGCATAACATTGATTCCGAGCCACTATACGTTTCCATTTAAACGATTGCAATATTCTGTCAGCGCCTGTTTCGCAATGACGGTAACTAAGTCCCAAGGGGAAACTCTATCTACCGCAGGAATTGAAGTCAGTGAGACCAAGTTTTTCTCACATGGTCAACTTTGCCCATAGTTTGCTTACCCAATAGTCAGAGATTCCAACTCTTTGTTCTTTCAAAAACCTAAAGGACAGACAGCTAATTTGGTGTATACAGAGGCATTTGCTTAACACTGTATTAATAATGACATTTTCTACTATTTTATCATTTTAATGATATTTTGGTATGCCATGTATAATAGAATTTGTGAGTCCGTCAAAGACGGGTACGTTTGCTAGACAAAGTACATGAGCTTTCATCAACAGCAGTAGAATGTACTACAAATTTTTGACACTTTTAATAAATAGATGCATACTATTAATACCATAGAGGTTAGCGAGCTGCATACTGTCTCGCGAGTTTGAGACCTTTGATGCAGTACCATTGGCGAAGCAAACTAGATAAATAAATAAATATTAAAGTCATTAAATGAGTAATATTACTTTTTGAAGATTTTTTTTAGAAAATAAACACTAAATAAGTTACTCGTTCAATGAATCTACATAACCCATCAAAAATTAACATTGATTCGGAAAATGTTTGATATCTTGGGGAATGAGTTGATTTGAACTTTCTCAGCTAAACACCACAGTATTATTGATTTTTTCTGTTATGCGCCCGACGTTTTCAGAACTAACCCAAATATGTTTTTGTAATTCTATAAATTACAGGTTAGTTTATTGCTACTTTTAATTTTTAGGAACATTTATAGGAAAATTAATGTTCCGTTATAAGACTTTTTTTTTAATAAATAAAGTATTTGAATGGGGGGGATCAGTCTCTGTCACTCCTTTCTAATAAGTATTTATCCCGGAGGGGGTGTAGAATAGTCCTGTCACATAAGTATAGTTAGATCTAGTAGATGTTAAACAATTTATGCTTGGTTGGTTATTATTATATTATATTATTATAATTGGTTAGTAGTAAACAATTATAATAAGTATTTATGTAAGTTAAAGGGGATGGCCATATAAATAAAGCTAAGATGGACAGGGTAAGTTAAGGAAGACTAAAAAGAAATAGTTAGGGAGGATGCTGTGCTAACGAAGGGGCTACAACATACGGGTAGAGCCTATGGTAAACAATGGGATCTCACGGTAAGAGTTGTCTGTAGTAATAAGTATTTATAGGATGGTAGAAAGGTGTTCTAATATAAGTTATGGATGGTAGCTGCTGCAATAAGTGTCACATATATAAGTATTTATGGTATAAAATGGTGTTGGTTATTAGCGTAGATTTTTTTATATAAAACATGGAAAATATTGCACATACCGTCTTTACTAGTAAATATAATGAGTTTTACGATCAGAAACATGTTAACGATTACTGTTTTAATGAACTCGAGTAAAGGGACTCTTGTTATGTATCAAGTAAAAAATATGGTTTACTCAGAACTGAACTTCAAATGACTAAGGAGCTACGAGTACATTCTCGTATATTCTCGTACATTCTCTACTCCGAAATAAATGATAGTTTAAAAAAAATCAATAGAAGCTCCAAAAACTGTAAAATTTAATTTTGAAGTAATCATTTTAGTTTTACTGAGAAATGTAAAATCTGTTCTTACAACAAGAAACAGATTTTATGAGAGCATTAATTTTTTGCAATTTCAAAAACAGGATTTCCTGATATTTTTTTAGTATTTAACAACATCAGTGAAAGTCCTTTACCATATGATGATTTGATTACCTTGTCCTCCTGAAAAAAATCATGTATCATATTTAGGTTCATAAAAATGTTCAATAATTTATCTTTTGCTGATTGTTGAATTTGATCTCTTACCTTCCTTTTTAATAGTTTTTTTAATGATGTTCTGTACAGTTCATTACAGACACAACTAGATTGGTACAGATCTAAGTTGTCTGTACATTGACAACTAAGTTGATTGGTACATGACAACCTAAGTTGTCGATGAGCCCTTTTTCCTCTACTTTTTTGGAAGTGTTATTTGTTGAACTAACCTGTTTTAGTTTCAGTTATCTAAAACAAAACTTAATTCCAAAGACATTAAATTTTGATATATTGTGTGATGTGTTTTGGCGCTAAATTAAAGTCACAGCTGAACGAGTTATATATGAAAATATATTTACTCTGTAAAAATTGAACTTCAATCTTATAATGACAGTTATTGTTAACTATTAAAAAAATAATACCAACTTTAATTCATAAAACAGTATACTATTATTAGTATTTATGCTTATTAAAAACCCAGAGGTTTCTGACAGTTGGTTTATGGCAGATCGAGTCATCCTGGCTGTTGCCTGAACTCCTCGGCTTAACCTATTTCCGCTTTTGAACATTACCAAAGCAAAACTCCATGAATTAGAAAGTGGTTACTTTTAATTTGTGTATTGATTTATACAGAAAACAATACAGTGTATTCTATTCAGGGGTCAAGGGTCAGCTAGCCATGCACAACAAGGTAATGCCAAATTGTGGACTGGCGTCTTGGTCTTTTACCACTTCTTTCGCTTAGATTTCTTACTCATCTTCTTCTTCTCCTTCTTCTGATGACGACGAGGTCGACATTTTTAAGTTATTTGTATTTACGTGTTCTTTCCTCGTAATTGTTTGATATATATCACACTTTTGCATTAGACCTCAAGGTTGCATTGAAAAATGCAATGTGACCTCATTTACAATTGGACTTTGACCTGCAATAACAAGATCGTTCATATGGTATGTGATCTTAGCTCTTAAAAAAAAAAAAAAAAACTGATTGAACTGACAGTTATTAAATAACAGTCATTATGTTATAATTTAAATTTTGTACATTGAATGGCCGATTGAAAATATATTGTATGACTATATAAATAATTGTACATATATTACCCTAAATTTTTTTGAGAACAGTAAATAATCTTGCACATCAAACGACTCCTGGAAGCAATGCTTAATAGACAGACACATTTTAAGAAGCCATAAGTTATATTAATGTCCATGATGCTAGTATACATCATGGGTGTTATTATGTACATCCCGGACAGTATATAATAACCATGATAACATGACATTCGAATCCATTAATTAATACCAAATCACCCCGTATAATGAAATACCATTAGCAATGTCCAAAAAACAGACTACTTAGTCGTTATCTGGTTGGTTTGTTCTCCTCTTCAGGTTGTGTACCAGGACGTTCTTCCTTCCTTGTACCTTATTGTCTGGCCTGTTGGAAAGTCCTCAGATGAAACTGTCGTTGTGTTCAAGCCCCAGGTCCCAGGGGAGTTACTTCATGACTTCAGAAGTCATTCGGTCTCCCCCTGGAGCCTTCTTTTTCAGTATACTGACAATTACCCCAAAAAACTCCTAACGACTGACGGAAATAGACTCAGAGGGTTGCTGGATGTTTTGACTGACGCTCAGTTCTGCGATGTTATCTTCCAGAGTCCTGGTCTGTGCCTGGATGATTTGGTACAGGTATTCTAAGAATTACTGAGCCTTGTTCTCCGCCTTCAATAAAGTATTTTCTGAACTATCTTTAGGATATTCAGGAGTTGGATGGAATGCTCTTAGCGTATAAATAATCGACCAAATCTCAGGATTGCTTTTGTACACTTCTATTTGGAGTAATCTCTTCTCTCTGCAGTCTGCAATTTCAACCCTCAACTGCTTCGTTCAGTTCCTTCTTGAGGTCTAGTCGTCGAGTTTCTTTAAGGCTCGAGTCAGAGTAGTCCATTAAAACTATCCATAAATAATTAATTAAAACGTGGGAGAGGATGGTCCTACTGAGTTTAGTATCAGTCGTGTCCCGATTGTGATGCTGGTAGTTTTCAAGTGTCTCAGTTCCTCAGTGTCGGTTTATTACACTGTTTGATCTCCTGCAATCTTGGATTTCAAGAACCCAAGCGCGTTTTATGTTTGCTGTAAGGCAAGATGATGCTACAGATTTATGGGGGTGTCATAGAGTTGACTGATATTCAATCCCGGGGGTTAGCACCCTTGTATCTGCTTTACTATCCTTGTCCCATCTTTTTGAATATTATTGAATATTTCTGTCACCTGATAGGAAGACCTATACTTTATACATTTAATTATAATGGGAAAGAAGCCCCACGCTCATCTAATCCCTCCTCTCAAGAAGAAGAAGACTACCCGCACATCGGAACAAGCCGCTGATCTGCTTGACTTCCACCCTCTTCCCAGCCGTCAACCTTTACCGTGTCCTCAGCAGCAGCCCTCCAGCCTTCTGCTTCCGCTTCGCAGTATGCAACCCCAAACTTCTTTACTTACCTTACTCCTGATAAAGCTGAGGAGAAGCAGGAAAGACTACCTCGAATATTTCTTAAAGGTATCATCGATTATCCTTCATTTATTAAAACTCTGCCAGAAAAACTTTAAGGTGACGAATTCTTATGTGAAAACACATAGTTAGGAAATATACATAAATATGCAAAGTTGTATATTTTTAAATAAAGATAATTTTTTTTTAAAAAAAGAGTGTAATGCCTTAAAAGATACTACAGTTGATTGAATTGAATGAAAGGATTATTATTAACTTATACAGTGTATTTAAACATCACGAATATTTGTTTAAAAGGTATAAATGTACAATCTTTAAACAAAACAATATGATGTATCAAAACATATCTTTAAAATAATATATGTTTAAAGCAAAGTAAAGAAATGTAATTAGCAAAATTTCTTCAGCAAATTGCCACGATGGTTACGAATATATATTTATTCAAGATGTCCAATATATATCTATTAAATATTATTATTTAGTAGCTATATATTTGTTTAGAAAAACATATACATATTGTTATATATTGAAGTGATGTTATAAGAGAACATAATCAAAGGGATTTTATGTTGCTCAATTTATTAGTTTAAAGGATTTTATTTTATTGGTCTCATTGTTTTGAAACATGATAAGTTAATTGACTGGGAAGAGAGATTTTCTCATTTATTGCTTTGGTTGATTTAGTGATTCTACAGTTGATCAAGTTGAAGTGATCAACTCATCAGGTCTAAGTGAAGATTGAGCAATTCATTAGGTCTGAGTGATGATTGAACAATTGATTAGTTCTTAGTGAAGATTGAGCAATTGGTCATGCTTAGGATCGATATTCTACATTTGATGAGGCTGGGTCGAGATTCTACATTTCATCAAATTTGAGGTAAATCTCTGCAATTGATTAGATTGTGAAGATTCTAGGATTGATCATATTGGGGACGAATATTCTAGACTTTGAGGTGAATAGTCAACCATTGTCAGACTGAGACATAGGTTTCTTAGTTACTCAGGTTAGAGTGGTGAATTTAGAATGTCTAACGAGAGGAAAATGTATGGGTCAGAAATCTCAAAAAAGTTGCCACCTTCTTATATTCATTCTTGGTTATACATTAATGGACTATTACAAATAAATAACGTTCTGCAATTATAATTAAAAAATCATATTTGAGTACTTTATATAATAATATTCAAATAATAATATGGTTTAGATTTTGGAAGCTGTTTTTTTTTTTGAAATGAGTGTGTTTATACAACAGTTAGAAGGCGTTGAAATGGAATCATTTAATATTTTTAGAAGACTAGATTTGAAAGGGTTGTTCCGAGTTACTCTAGAAGGGGGATTGAACAGGGTGTAAAAGTATTGTTGAGAAATGGGTTTGTGAAAGTCTTGAGTTGGGGAAAGAAGCAGTTGCTAAGGATGACTAATGAGTGCTCAGCTACTGTACAGACAAGAGACCAAAGGGAAGAAATCTAACGAGGTCACACAAGGACGCCCAGATGAACTCGTAAGTCCACTCCATATCAACCAAACTCGCTGGTGACATTCAAATAATTACGCAATTACAAATCACTGGCTCAACCCTTTCCAACTCTTCACAATGCACGATTCGTTATGCATTCCTCCTTATTAAGAGGTGCCTTTTTTAATTATGTTGGAGACAGAATTTTGATTAATGAATGTTCACTAACAATCTATTAATGGATTCAATGAATTCATCAAAAGATTTTTTTAGCTTTTCCTTATTCATTATGTTGTACGATTTCTTGATATGTACAAGAACAAATAAATTTATATAAGTATTATTTTAATAATACTTCACAGTGATATCAAGAATCAGTGAATTAGTAAATTTTTCATTATTTATATTATTGCATTCTTATTATGATTATTTTTATTATTATTATTCCTATTATTATTTGTAATACATAAAAAGTAATTATTTAAATACATATATTGTTAATACCACTGAGTTTAGTATGATTTATATTAGAAATAGGTAAAACCATCATACCTCGTAAGATGATCGGGACGTCCGAAATATGGACAACGTCTGAAAGCGTTCCAACGACTGCATGATCATCTTACAAGGTATGACGGTTTTACCTATTTCTAATATAAAAGTAATTATTTGTTTGGAAGTTAGATAAAACTTGAAGATAGTTTGAAGTCGGTCATTGTGCTCTTCTTTTAACATCATGTATAATTGACCGTATGCAGTTTTAATTTTGATTTGATAAACAAAATGAGTATCAGTTGCCTGTTTGGACAAGAACCTGTTTGTTTGTTGAATGGTCAATTTGAATCCCTTAACTCTTAGGTGATTAAGTGACAAGATCTTGTATGAATAAATTCATGTGGTATTAATTATACTAATGATATTTGAAAGACTCACTTCAGAAAGGCTTTTATTAATATTTTTTATTTGTTTCTACATTATTACTTAAATACTGTTATCCAGAACACACACACACACACACACATTCTCTCACAGACACATACATTTACAATGGATGATCCAACATGTTCCACACAGGAATGATTGTGCAAACATTACCCCACCTTGGTTTTAGAGCAATACAAAATAGAAAATGGAAAGCTAACCAGAGGAGAATAATACATGATCTTCATGAATAATACATGTAGAAGATGAGAGATGATTACATAATATTCAAACCCTCCTGGTTTTAGAAAAAAAAAACTACCAAAATTAAGCATAATCTGTACCACAATTAAGATTATTGGGAAGAATTTCTAGTATTTTAAATTACAATGACTAATATTCTAGTCGAAGTTAACGATCGCACACAACACATAAAACAAGCTTCTTTTGGGATGTGCCAGTACATCAAGGAGAGGAAGAGTTTGCCACGATAGTCTACATATGTCGGTCCACCAAATCTGGACTTTGTCTTAACGGTGTTAGTGCATACCCCGACAGGTACAAGCGCTCTACCATATCAGCCAGTTAAAAGAATACTATAACATTGTAATGATTTGCAAGCAATCATAGAGAACTGGAGAGGAATACAGAAGTGTTAATCAATAATTTTGTGTAATGCATTACATATAATATATAATGAATTAAACTTTTGTATGTTTGTCAACCTATAATTAGTATTTTATACAAAAAAATATAAATTATGTATAAATTAAGTATAAAATACAAAAAATTATAAATATAAATTATTATTGGACATCATCATAAACACAAAAAACTCTCCTTGGAATAATGGTGACCTGTTATATTGATTGGATTTGTTTACTTTAACATCGAAATTTTTTTATCAGAAACTAAATAGAAACTTTTATCAACAATTCAATTTATTTAAAAAATTCTTAGTATGCTCAGAATAAGTTATATAACGGATAATAAAATGTATAATATGTATAAAGTATAATAAATTGTGCATTAGATGTATAATGTATCTAAAATGTATAATATGATCGAAATAAGTTAATTTGATACCTGGAATACTAAGCAGAATGGCACATTTTAGTGCCCTATTCCTGATTGCCCATCTCCTTAGGAAGGGATATTACATCATTCGTTACTGTATCGTAGTTCTTTTTTTAACTAAAATAGAATAGTTATGAATCTGTAGGAGATATTTGGTTATACGCTTGAAATAAAAATTATTTATATGTATGATATGACCAATAATCAATGGTATATGAAATACTTTCAAACAATACGTTTAATGCATCAGTTTTCAATGTATTCTCAAATCAGTTCTCAAGGTATTCTTGCTCAGTTCTTTTGTTGTCATTATAGAATGTATTAGGCATTAATTATTATATTTTGAAAGGTTTACAGATTTACACGTTCTTGGGTCCACAGAACCCATATTTAATGTTTTGCCTACGTCTGACTATGGATAATTTTTTAGTAAAACCGTCTGACAATGGTGAAGAAATTTGATAGATATATAGTTTACTATAGATATATAGTTTTATATATAGATAAAACAATTAATTTGACCTCTTAGGTTAAAAACCTAATTGTTGTAAAGTAATATTGAAAAATGAAAAATATAATTGACGTACTTTATGTCGAAACTAGTACTTCTGAAAATTCCGGAAAAACTTAAATACAATATTAAATATTATTTAAATATGAGTTATTGCATATTAAGAATTCCGTAAATTTATAATATTGGAAATGAAAATATTACTCAAAAAAGAAAATTATTACGTTCCACTAGCATCAATTTTTTCATAAAAGAATTGGTTATTTCAAGAAAAATATATCAGTCATCAAGAAGATTATATATCAAGATGTGCTAACTGTATTGTGGATACAAAATTATGGATGTTCAACAAACAGACTGGTATCACTAAGAGGATATAAAAAATGTATTCAGGGTCAAACACGTGTAGATTCTACACGATTACCAATGCTCACTAAACTTTTTTGTGGTTATATAAGAAATATCAGCAAAATATTTAACAGTTACAAATAAATGAAAATTGTACTACTGTTTCAAACTTTGATAACCTGAGTAGCTGTTTATAGTAGAAAATAAATATTGGAAATTATCATGAAAAAATAAGAATATTATGAGCAGTTTATTAACAATATTCTTTTAAAACATGAACAATGAATAATAATGAATAATTTTTGTACTGAAAAGTAGAAAGTGAAGACAAAGTTATTTTTTAATTAGTAATTATTAAAATAAAGGCAAGGAATCTTAAAGTAGATAGAGTTGAGACAGAGGGAGAAAGAGGGTGGGTTGAGATGCAAAGGCTGAGACGAGATGGTAAGAATGAGAATGGGTGAAGTACAAAGCAAGCATAAAGCACGAGAAGAGGATGGAAGGGGGGGGGGGGATCTGAAGAGGAAGCCCGAGAAGGAGGCGAGGGAGGTTTACATTGGACTAAAGGAAATAAACAACGTCATGGGGGCACTGGAGAGGTGAATCCAGACAGATAGATCTCGAGAGGGGAGTTGCTCAAACACAAATATTAAGGCGCCATCTTGATTGAGACTTGGTATCGAAGATACACAACAGATAAAGTTGCTGCTTCGTCCCTTCGCTCTCTTAGGCTTTGATTATTATTTCCCTCTATATCTGGACCCTTATTTGCAAATGAAACTCTTTACTATCTCACAACGCTTTTCATTTGACTTGTTAATTAAAACAATATAGCTCTTTGATAACAAAATTCTTTGACCTCTTATTAACATTATCATTAAAACTCATTGGATTTCATGCATAATGCAAGGACACTAATAAGCACCAAGAGAATGACGACCCTTTCCTTACATTAAATCTCTTTCCATTTTCAATGTAACCTTACCAATGCATTCCCCTAAATTCATACATTATTTTCTTCCTTCCTCATCTGACATTATGAAAATATACATTATTTATTAAGAGTTAAAAGAAAAGAGTGTAATTCAAAATATATGTTAATTTATTTACTATACTTTAGTAAAAGTTATGTACAATCATCATAAAGAAAATCAATTTGTATCTTTTGATTGATTTTCGTGAACACATATGTTTTGTGATTTTTCTGTGTGTGTGTGTGCGCGCGTATGTGTGTGTGAACTTTTTTGGAAAGGTTTGAAGGCTACATAATTTAGATGGACCATAATGCAATTTAAAATATAAACTCTGATCGCTTAAAATAAAAGCTCTATAGTTTTAAGGTTAAATCGGAGCAGGTAAGGGTAGTTTTTTATCAATGTGGAAACTGGTGACATATTTCTTCAATCACTTTATGCATACTGTAACAATTGCACATTTGATTTTATCATAGGAGAGGGTGCTAAACATTTATGAAGAATAAACCTTTTCTCATAAAACTAGTATGAGATCGTGCAAGACTCAAAAATCCTCTATGTAAATCCAAAATGTACTATCTTTTCTAGCTTGCCACATATTCCGCATTTGGATATTCATAATAATGAAAGTTAGAATAGTGAATAAAAGTAAGTATGTTATTTTAAAAAGCTTATAACTTCGTATAAGAAGATATGTTTGATTTGAGGAAATTCATATTATAAAGGTTATTGCATAAGCTACTTAAAAAGTAATATTCAATTTAATTAATGTTAATCAAATATTAACGTTATTTAGCATTAGTAATTAATGCAAAATTTAAGCTTTATGTGAATTGTTTAAGTTTGTTGCCTGAGCATGGCCACATGGATGGCTAAAATACATTATTATATTATTCTTTATTATATTATATTATACATTATTGATTTTTATGACTAAATTTCCATCTATGTTTAAATTTAACTTTATATATGTTTATTGATATATTATTTATGAGTTGCTCACAGTAATGTTTTGTTGTGATACAATGTTCTAAATTTTTGGATTTGAAAACACCCAGTTCAGTTTCATTCAGTTTGATAAATTGACTTTTTAAGCCAAAAAAAAAAAAAAATCTTCGCCTGTGTTGATATAGTTGATTATGCTTAAATTATTGTAATTGTTTTTAGAATATTGTTAATTGGGATAGGAACGTCATTTTAACGGCTTATTGCAAAGTTTCGAAATTTTCTATGAAATGTATGATTTACTGGTTTGACGTCACTAAAGAGTGGACCGCTATAAAATTTTTATAATTCTTATTTTGATAAATTTTGAACACTAAATATTAAACAACAATCAAGTATGATTTTCAATATTTAAACATGAAATAGATCTGCATAAATTTTGATGGAGGGATTTTCATTTTTTAGAGAACCAACTAATGTGATTACTATTAATATTTCTCGATTTCTCTCTCTACCCATTTGTAGGAATATTGTTCAGAGCTTTCAAAATTTATCGTACGTTGTTCTTAGACTAGGAAAACTAAGACTAAAACATATTTTTATTTCAAGTTCAAACGTGAAGTTCCTTCATGTTTTCATTTTTAATAATAAAAACCTGATGTAAAATGTAAATGCAGTGCAGAAAAAACGAGCTAGTTAAGCATGCATGCATGGTTAAAAAATAGTGGACGTTTAATAATTTATTTGAAAATCATTCATTCTTTTTATACAGTTTAGAAAATGAAATTTAATTCATACCGTACAACTACATTGTATATCCTTAAAATCTTCTAATTTACTTTAAAATTATAGTGATTTCTTTGATTTTAGATTCACACACACACACACACACACACACACACACACACACATATATATATATATATATATATATATATATATATGTTGAATGCCAGATTAGATATTGTAAAAGACGAGCCAATCCCTGTTACGTATTACTTTGGGCACTTCTTATTGGTTGTGGGTGTTTATTCGTTGAACACGTTTCTCCTTAGCACACTCCGTCTGCTCGGCCGCCTCAGCCTTCACTCCGGGAGAGGGCTCGCAGTCCCTACTTAATTTTCCAATAGAGTTGGATGAAGGCCTTGGCATCAAAACACTTCCAAGCCAGGACGCCAAGACCTTCATCCAACTCTATTGGAAAATTAAGTAGGGACTGCGAGCCCTCTCACGGAGTGAAGGCTGAGGCGGCCGAGCAGACGGAGTGTGCTAAGGAGAAACGTGTTCAACGAATAAACACCCACAACCAATAAGAAGTGCCCAAAGTAATACGTAACAGGGATTGGCTCGTCTTTTACAATATATATATATATATATATATATATATAAATGATCAAACCACAATAAGAAATGGGAAAACAAGACTAAGATCTTTCAACTGTAACAAGCGGTCTTCGTCAGAGTCAAAAACCCTACTGAATACTAGATGGAGAAAACATCTGGTGAGGAGTTGAGAAGACTGGGAGGGAAGAGTGGTATTTTAAAAGGGTGAAAGCGCAGGAAAGGACTAATGTCCAGAAAGGGATGTTTGGGGAAACAAAGGAGTACAGTAAGAAAAAGTAAAAAATTATCCGCTAGCTGTCAACCCTCTTTGAAGAGGCTATTGCCTCGTGGCTATTTTCCCATTTCTTATTGTGGTTTGATCATTGATTGTTATTTCACGCGTTTATGTGAAATCTTTATATATATATATATATATATATATATATATATATACGAGTTCAAAATTCAAGAAGAGTAACACACAGAGTAAGGAAACACAGTTACAGACTTAAATATTCGGGTAATCCATCTTCAGGAGAAAAGAGAAAGCTTCAGGAGCAAGTAACCCGTTACTTGCCGTTCGTCTACAACGTGCTTGGTCTCCCTTTCTCTTTTCTCCTAAAGATGGATTACCCGAAAATTTGAGTCTGTAAGTATGTTTCCTTTCTCTGTGTGTTAATCTTCTCGAACTCATATTGTGTCTAGTTTGGATTGTGTTTCGTTTTATGAAGTGAAATATATATAAGTATTAAATGGCTTGCATCATTTGACAAATATTAATCTTCATTTGTTACCAACTTTTTTTCACTATGCCTTGTTCTGTTTCTTTCTCTTTCATTTGACTCCTTTTCAATGTACCTCTCTTTTCAAGACTGGCTCAATCTCAAAGCATACTGCTTCTCTCAGTCAGTACAGTTAACTTGAGAATTTGACGGGGACCATTAAATAGCCTGGGTATCCGAAAGATTAGAATCACATTTTAGTAGTTCATGCCATGATTTATTCTTGACATTCATAAAAGCATTTTACAATCATGTTATGATATTGTCGTTTTTTTTTTGAGTGAAAAAATATTTGTTTATAAATAAATTAAAAAGAACTAAAAATGGTTAATAATTGTTTTGTTTTTATTAGATTTAATATTTACAATCAGATTATTGACTAAGCTGTTTTGTAAAATACCTTATTCTTCTCTCAAAATGAATCCTAAAGCACATGTCTACTTTCACTTCATCTATCCGTTTTCTTTTAAATCTGATTTAAATTAAAACTCACTTTTACATATCTACATTAGTGGTCATCAGAGCAAATTCTTTTTTTTTTGTCCGCTTGGTAAGAGGTGCGATAAACTTAAGCGAGTTTTCATTAGAGACTATTTTGTATTTTAGCTATATATGTATTAATATTGTATGCACGTGTAATTAAAAACAAAAAGCATACAACAGAATAAAACTTATCGCAATCTTTATTTCGAGTGGTAGCTCGCCATGAGCAGAAGACTGAATGACACTGGCTGAAACCTCAATCATTATCTTTTAATTCCATTACGTGATTTTGTTTCATTAACCAGGAACCATATTCAGATGAAAATGTAGCCTTCTCTACTGCTATCAATGCACATATGGACCATAAAAAGCAAAAAAAGAAGCTTGAGTGGATGTTACAATATGCCTAGCAAATGAAATTTTGACAGAACCTTGATTAAAGTATTTGTTACACTTATTAATATAGCAGTAAATATTATTACAAATATTATTTATTAAATAACATTACATATTGTTACATAACTTACATACTGATCAGAATTCTTTTCTGTTCATTGGAAGTTGTAGTGTTCTTTTGATTCAATGATATGTAAATTATTAGAGTTTCAGAATAGTAAAACTAGCATTGCTTGCTTTTTAAAATATGATTGCTTCTATCAAGCCATCATTATCTTCATTTTCATATATTTAACACCTCATTTCTTGATGTTTAACAAATAAATAGCTTAGTAATTGAATATGATATAAACTTATTGTTTTATTTACAAACTGTGAAATTAGTTACTTTGTTGAATTTACTAAGTATTGGAGAATAATGAAAGTCCATAAACATAATGTTATTGTCACCTTAAGTGGATACATCTACATGATATAGGTCTTCCCAGTTTCAAATATTTTTCGATATCAAATTAACTCCTTAATATAACTTAACATTTTTTGAAAAATATTTAATGTCTAATAAATTTTCCTTTTTCTGGTAAACAAATTCCATGTTAATGCAACCAACTTTAGCAGTTAAAGCAGATAGGTATTACCAAAATTTGAGTTTCCAATTTTTGAATACATGTATATAACCACTTTTCGAAACCTGAAATGGTTAAAAATATTCAATAATCGGAAAAAATATTATCTGAATCTAAAATATGTATTAAATGAACTTTTTTCTTAAACAAATATTGTCTAAAAATATTTATCTCCCCATAAGGAACCATTTTCTTGTTTAATTTTATCGTGATTTAAAGACGGTATAATGTTTGAATTGTTTTAAGATTTTTTTTAGAACACTAAAACAACCTTTTTTTTAGTATGAATTTTTAAAATTTTTGAAAATGAAAGTATTAAAAGTTTTAAAATGAATTAAACTTACTAATTCTGGTTCATTATCATATTCACAAGCTTTCAAATTCAATTCTAAGTCAACATTTTTACCTTTTTGCACAAAATTGGCCTTTTTTATTCGGAAACTCATTTCGATTTATGCAATTCTTAGTTTGATAATAACTGAGTTACTTTGAGTCAGTAGTTACGGAGCAAAAAGAATGGTGTCCAAAAGCTAATCAGAAAGAAAATGTAATTTTTACGAGGCAATATTGAAAAAAAAACTACACAACTGATTACATTGTTAGACTCACTGGTCGGCTCGAGCTCAGTCTTACTGTTTAAGGTTTACCTGCTTTGGTATTATATCGTGCACCCTGGTTATACAGCGATATCGCAGATCATAACATTAAAACAGACTGATGCCTTTTTTACGTGAAAGCTCTTTCGCCGCATCTCGGGAGCAACAAGCTCTAGCCGAGGAAAGGGCAAAGATAGCCTCCGAGATCGCCCGCGGTGGACCACGCGGTGGCCAGCTTCCACGACCCTACATCACAAAAATAAAAACCTTATAACATTAATAAAAGGAAAGCAAAATGCCCTTCAAAACTAAAAATATTTAGTTTTAAGGTCTACCCCCGAATCTGTGCAGATTTTCCCTTCCCCACCACCACTTAAGGAGATGTCCAGTCCCTGAAACTAGGACTCACTCAAGATGAACACCAGCAGTTTTGAGTAGTATTTCACATTAATAGGACTATATTTGTTTATAATATTAAAGTGATCCATCAAATGGTGTGACATGTAGATCTTTCACATACTTTTAGACACAGAGCACTGACCCACCGCTCGCACACGGCATACACAGAGACAGACACACACACACACAATACACACACACACACACACACACACACACACACACACACACACACACACACACACACACACACAAACACACAACATCAAAAAGGGAATCGGAAACTTCAAGACGTGTCTATTCGTTAAAATATCGAATTCAGTTTCTTCCATGATTATTATACTATAAGTAACTAAACATGACTCCTCCTAATAGTTTCAGTTGTATGCATTACTTGATTTGTCATGGCTTGTTAAAACCTTTATTTAAAAGTACAGTATTTAGGATTTCTTAAAAATTAATTATCACTGAAAACGACCAATCAAATGTTTATTCTATGTTTTACAAAAAAGGTAATACATATGCATAATATGATTTATACTTATACAAAGTTTTGTTATAATTTATACATATCAGTTGTTAAATATGCTAGACTGGAGAGAATAGAGATTGTTATAGGAAGCAAGTGTTGTGATGATTGTAAAGAGGATGCGATAAGAAGACAAGAAGATGCCAGACCATGGTGTAGCTGACTGTAGGGACCAGACAACTGGCATCCATTTACATGACGACACAGTCAAACAAGGCTTCCTTTGTACTCATCCAATGCCTCGCTTCCACTAATCCCCTCTTCGTACCCATCAACTTTTCTTTCCTCAGAGCAAGAATAAAAAACGTCCACTACAAGGTCTAGTATGTAACATCTGACCTTTCTCACGGATCACACATAATTATAGGAATACACTTACCCACTTTCTGCATTAAGTTATCATATCTTCTACATTTGGTTTTACATCATGACATTACCTATAGAATACATAACTTGTTAAGACAAAATCATAAATATTCATTCATCAACATTTTAATTGTATGCATTAAAAGTTTATTGTGAAGTTGAAAACTGACCGATTTTTTATATATATTTTTATTATATATATATATATATATATATATATATATATATATATATAAAGATTTCACATAAACACGTAAAATAACAATCAATGATCAAACGACAATATGAAATGGGAAAACAAGACTAAGATCTTTCAACCATAACAAGCGGTCTTCGTCAGAGTCAACAGTTGGGTTTTTGACTCTGACGAAGACCGCTTGTTGCGGTTGAACGATCTTTGTCTTGTTTTCCCATTTCATATTGTGGTTTGATCATTGATATATATAGATAGATATATAACCTAAGTTCAAAGAAAATACACATATAAAAGTGATCACAAAAACTCACTACTATATTTCGATTGCCTCGTTATCAGGTAAATGGATATTAGTCGCTCCATTAGTAGAAGTGAGTTACCACATCACCGCTTGTCCTCGGAGTGACTCGTATCTTTCTACCTGATGATGATAAAGTCGTATCGTAGTTTCGTATGTATCTGAATATCCAAAAGCTCTATATATGACTCTCAATAAACAAAGATATATAGATAAATAAAAAACACAGACTTATACGCCTTATTTTTGGGTCATGAGGAGAGGTAAGAGAGGAAAAACAATCACACCGGTGCGAAGACTCTCAGAGACTCATATGGATGTATACGTAACGTATATATGGTTTCTCTTCCACATCCGTCCATATTGAACTTACTAATTTCCAGAAGTTCCTGCACTTTAAGAGCTGCCATCCTACTTATATGAAGAGGGATGTCCAGATATCCCTGTCCATCGGAATTAATAAAATCTGTAACAATCTTGAAGTGCCAATGACCATCTTAGCCATATGGATGAAAAATTCACATCCCTCTACCCTAATTCAGACCCGTTTTGTGCCAGCAGAAGGTACTTCACCGACCTGGTTCCAAAAAGGATCTCAATGATACGGACTTCTTTAAAACCACTTTTTCCCCGGTACCCACAGAGTGGCACTGTCACTGTTGTTAGGGAGTTCTTCCCTTACTTTCTTTTACCTCTTTTAACATTTGTGAAACTCCATTTATTTCTTGTCGTAAAACACCTAGTCTCAGGACTATTTGCACTCCCTTCTCTTCTGATGTGCAGGTCCAGCCTGTCCGATTATCACATCCACCTCTTACTTTAAATCTCCTTTGGGAATAATGTTTTTTTTTTCCTCAAACACTTAATATGTGGTGAATTTAATGTTTAATTATAAATATTATGGTGTCTAATCTGAATTTTTTAATCTTTAATTGTATATAGACGGTATACGATGTACATATACGGTAATGGTCAAACCACAATAAGAAAATGGGAAAGCAAGACTAAGATCTTTCAACCGTCACAAGCGGTCTTCCTCAGAGTCAAAAACCCAACTGGATCTCTGACGAAGACCGCTTGTTACGGTTGAAAGATCTTAGTCTTGCTTTCCCATTTTCTTATTGTGGTTTGATCATTGATTGTTATTTCACGTGTTTATGTGAAATCTTTTATATACGGTAATATAGAGAAGAGAATGATGAATATCACTAACAAATCCCACTCCATATCTTCTAATGGAAGATCATAACTAATACTAGATTTTATATTAGGGATGGAAAAATATAGTATAGGCTAGATATCTTGAGGCTGTCAGATTCGAGGCGTCGTTAAAGTGCCTTTCTGCATGTACATAAGTGCGGTAATGTTCGTTATGAACCCAATAGTGAGAAACTTTAGCGCCGATAGGAAGGGACAATTGGATGGCAGTTTGGATTTCAATAACCCATCAACTCTACAAGTACCACTAAAACCTTTACTACTGCTTATTGTTTAGTTGCAGTAGATGAACCTTTGTTCTTTTAAATGTTTCTCGCAAAAGAAACTTCGATGTGAATATAATTATTCCTTTTTATTAAATAACGTAAAAAATTGAATAAAGATATTTAATCGTTTTAAGCTTTGAAAAATTTCTGATCTTGAATAGTAAAATATTTGCATTGAGAAAGATTGGACACAAAGTGTTTTGTGCATTTGATGCAGCGGGTACAATAATGGAAGTTGGCTTTAAAAGAATTTGAATGAGACGAAGCAGCTGTGAAGACCGAAATAATGTAGAGTGGACAACAGGTTTATTGGATAATGTTGTCTTCAAGGCCTGAGGGGAATACAAAACAGAATAAAGAAGAGGCAGTCGGAGGGGGAGGAGAGAAAGGGCTTCGGATTGCTCAACGCAAGATAGCTCTGGACTGTTGACAATGCGCCTAGATGAACCTTACCTACATGGACACTCGGGTAACCTTTCCAAAGGGCTCCATCCGTCAAACACATTTATCATTTCTTACATCATTAGCTATCTCATATTCCTTCCTTCTCAGTGCCTCGTCTTTTCAGCTTCTTCTCATTCCTTTGTTACGAATTTCTCTTGTTTTATTTTCTGTTAACTAGACTCTTAACCATTAGCAATCGTTGTTGTAAAAATCTATAGACATTTTCCCTCACAGCTCGATTGGTTTTAGACTCGCCTGTTGTTAAAAGAAAACTTGTCAATGAACAAGTCCAATTTCAGGAAAACATACGGAGTAAGACGGTAGTATTTTATAATATTACTTCGTAACATTGTAGTACTAACGTTACGAATCAATTATAAATACATTTATATTGTAATAAGCACATTTACGACGACTGGGATGAGTGCATGTTCCCTCAATTTCGGGTGAACCGCGAGTAAAAATTGACCTAATAAAACAGGTTTTATCAAAATGTTGTTATTTCTTTTGTCTTTGTTAATACATTGGTTCACATTGTCTAAGGGCAGTTAAAAAATAATCATTTAAACATTTAAAAATTGGAGAAGTAGTTGAAATAAAAAAATCAGGAGTTGCCTTAATTTTACTAGAAGTAAACCTACATATGCCTCATTGACAAGTATTTTTGTTTTGTATTATTTTAAAACGGTTACCATATTAATTAGATGTAATATTAAAACACTTATGAAGTATTACTGAATTTATAGATAATAAGTTTAATTTATTTTCTTTATTGCAGTTATATCTGCTTTATCTTTAAAAACAATATTTAGATAATTGATGTGACAATCTGACATATTATTATTATTAAACTGAAGGCCTGACTTGTGCTCACCGTGGCCATCTGTCCTATTGTGCTTCCCTTTGTTGTTTCTAAAATCTACTTTAGATATATGTTCTTTAGTCATCTTCAGAATTGTCTTTAGAGGATTATCTCTACCATGTGTTGGTTTTAAACATGATTTTCCATAATTATAACGGTAGTTATTATTATCCTTACAAATTTAAGTTCTTTTTGAACAAGACTTTTGGACTAAATTCGACTGGTTTGTTGTAGGAAACTTTTACATGATTTCTTCTTCATCTATACATCAATTGAATTCTTGAGAAAGTTGAGGTGTGTTGTGCAAAAAATCTCCATTTCAGAAACGGTTTTTAAGCTTCAACCTGTTCTTAGAATAAAACATCTATTTATTAGCTCTATTTTAACTGATTTGAAAGCACATTATGAAAAGCTCTAAAATACACAGGAGACACTCCAGAGTAACTTTTTTAACTCTGAAAGAGTTTTGTTTTGTTGCCCAAAATGTTTAGAGCTGATTCTAGTAATTCTCCCATTTAATAGATATGTTATCCCATATATAGATGTTTGAAGAAAAACCTGTTAGTTGTCATTATTGGTGTAACACTATTCTTCCAATATTGTGAGTTCATGAAATATTCATCTTAAGGTAATATCTAATATGAATTTTTATGTTTCAATTCAATCATAGATTGTGGCATAAAAATAGAAGCTATCTTGTCATATAGAATGAAAAGTACTTTTTACATTCTCCAATATTACCCAAAAGCAATTGTTTCTGAACACACCAAGAAATATATGTGTAAAAATTAGTTATTTTAATGGGCGCATCATTTATATTTATTGCCATACTTTCGTTTGGCAACCATTCTTCACCCTGAAGATCATCTTAAATTATATGGTTACTTGAATTTTGATGTTCTAGTTTAAAAAAAATTGTCTCCTTACATATCGTATATATTCTTCAAAATATTGAAGTAAATGGAAATAAATGCGACAAGCGCAAGAGGTTTTCCTGTATTCCATGTTGAGCTTTCAGCTTTTAGAGTTGTATTCCTTTTTCGCTGCTTACTAATGTTATGTAGACTTTCCTCATAAAATTTCATTTTTCTATGGCAAGACGTTTTTTTTATAATCATAAAATGATTTCAGATAATTTTATTATTTGAAATAATTTACAAATTACAAATTACAAAATTTTGTCCTTGTGATTTTAACAAAAAAATTATTCTATTCATCGTTTCAGTTATTATGATTTATTTTTAGGTATAATTTGATTTTGATTCATCGAACGGTGTGACTGCATTGTGCCCAAAAATTTTCTGAATCAATCATAAGTCATTTCTTTTTTATATTTTATAAAAATAAAACTTTTCAGGTTTATAACAATATTAACATGTCATCACTCTAGAATTGGTAGATTAGAAAAATAAATATCTAAAATCATATTTTGGTCTATAAGGTGACTTTCTCATTATGAATTATTGCCCAAAAATAATAAAGCACATCTGCACAGTAGAAGCCTGTAGCGTGTCCTAAAACTTTTGCAGGCACACCCACCCACACACAGACATCGCTGAAATGTTAAAAAATGACTTTGAAAACTTCCAAAACATGTAAATCATGGACTTAAATTTTTTCATGAATATAGTTAATTAAAAAAAATAATCTTTAATTTATCACACAAAAATTGTTGTATTAATTTAGAAATAGCATTTTAAGTGTATAACTCTATGTTCAATTTATAAAGTTTAAATTTTAATATAGAAGATGTAATATTTATTCTAAAAGTATTTTTACGTACACAAAATGAGACTATTGTGTATATATGTTGAATAAGACACTTGACATTTTCACTTGAAAATTCTCAAGTTGTTCATATATACTTAGATATAAAAGATAGGGTAAGCTTTTATATCACATAATTATTCAGTAAAATATGTTATAATACTAGTCTCTGATATTTTTTTACTAGTCTCTGATATTTTTTTACTAGTCTCTAATATTTTTTTACTAGTATCTGATATTTTTTACTAGTCTCTGATATTTTTCGATTGTTCTTTTTTTAGACTTCATAGGAGTTACTTTTCATACCCAGTTTCACACAGGTATGGAAATTTTGACACAGAAAGAAGAGGAATGGAAATTTTCATTTTTTGATAACTGTAAACCTTCTTTTGAAGAAAACAATATTTGTTTATAAACAAATGAGTGGGTAAAGGATGCTTATTGCTGTTATCTTCAGAGGGGTTGCGGCCGATACCATGATAGCGCCTCTTCTTCTTTGAGATGAATGAGTCTCGAAACTGACCCTAGATACCAAACCTGACTCTGTTACTCCTGTTAATCAAGAAAACATGAGTAATGATACAAATGACTTAATACCGGATTTACTTAAACAACTGACCCTCTATACTATATTCACCCCAAATAACTTTCCCCTTTGATCTAGAGCCTTAGAATCTACCCCCCAACACTGAACTCACATTCTCTTAAACAAATCCATCAAACCTAAAACATGACATTATGTTCAAGTTAGTCCTGTATTTAAGAAAACTTGTTTAAATATATAATAACGTAATATATCACATGGTCACTAATAATCATGAATAAAACATTAACACTTGAAATTGGAATATGATTATAAAAATATTATAGCTTACCCCGCATGTTTTACTTACAGCTCGAAGGGTTTTAGAAGTCGTCCATTATCAAAAGCAATTGTTTTGAGGCATTGCAAAAGTGAACTAAGACCATAGACAGAAAAACCTCGATGGCCTTACTTCATTAAAGAGGGAAAGACTGTCAAAAACGGAAGCACTAAAAATACAGAAACTTGAAGCATTTGACAAGACTGTAAGTAAAGAACACAAAAAACCTCCCCTCAAATGGTCTATATAAAACACTGGGAAAATTAATTGCAAGAATGAAATTACAATAAAATTTAATTCAATTATAAATAAATATTAATTAAATAAGTTAAACTCAGTTTAATCTCTTTATAAAGTAAGATGGTATATACTAGGTTAAGTCAATTAGGAAATCAATGTTTGGGTCAAGCGAAAGATGATTGTCGTCAATTAACCAAAATGACGAATAACTTCCAGACTTGAGAAAAATACATATAAGAGGAAGACGGTTTATTTTTATAGTAATATTATCAACAACCACTGTGGTGCTAGCAATGATATTTTAGTTTTGAGTTAAACATCAAAAAAATTTTGGAAACATATTCAAAAAGTTTGAAGTAAGTAATATTTATACAGTTAAAGAAGTCATTAAAGAAGAATTTTTAAGTATGAATCACAGTATCTCTTCACTGACCGAAAGATACGTGTCAAAATTGTTGTTTTCTAAATGTGGTGTTCAAAAAAGGAACATAATGTAATGGTGGTATGCATCATAGACCAGTATGGTGTAATAATGTTAAAATTTTTGCACCAGACCAACCAGGTAAAACTTTGACTAATTCTTTTGAATGACCGGAGGCGTTGAACTGTCAATGTCCATTTCATATCACAATTATCATATGAATGATTTACATGACGGTGAAGTTAATATATATCTATAGGACGAAGTTCAAAGAGTTCATTAGCGTTGCTTGAAGAATTTAAAAAATGTAACACTGAAATAACATATCATTGTCTACTGTGAATGTGTATCGTACAGAAAATAGAACTGCAAAATTGGATTTGATGTATTTTAAAGGTGGATAGCACTTATAAAAACCACAGAAACTATTAACCATAATTGTTTTCTTAAAATTTTATGTACTACATGATTTTGTACTTATTGAAAAGTCCATAAGAAAAAAAAAGCTGTTGTGTACTTTTACAAAATACATACTACCATACCAAAATGAAATGGAATCAGATGATTTTCTTGAGACAAAACCACTGGAAAAGGCATTCAATTCTAAGAAAGCAGACAAGAGCTAATGATCAAGAAGTAAACTGGTTGATAATATGTTGTACAAACATTTTAAAAAACAGACAATTCAAAATTCTGTTTCAACTTCGTTTGTTAAAAATGTGGAGTTCAAAGCACTAGATTTATCAGTCAATCGAGGAAGGCCATGAACATTTATAACTATATGCTAACACTTTTATATTAGTATTTTTTGTTGACATTTGCATTGCCATCTATAATCTTAAATAATTTTAAAAATAAAAAACTACAAAACAATAATTAAGGCGCAAAAATCACTATATCACTGCCACTGGTACAAGCCAACTGACTTAAGATAGGACTCGGTTTTGCATATAGATTGGGATCTTCTGACAGTACTTCTATGAGTCCATTGGGGATGTCAAATGTCTTCAGCTCTTTCCTGAGAGTTTTGCAAGTCACCAAGGTATTCTCGATGGTTTAGACATGCCCACATCTTATATGAATTTTGTAAGAGTATAGAATATCATTTTTTCCTTATGGACTTTTCAAAAGCTCGCATTATGAGGGTATAGTTCCTATTTGAAGGTATCCTCGTGTTTTCTTGTATAACCTATTCTTAACATAGTAATACATACAGCATCCCTTCTACTTCCTTTTTGGACTAGAGCTGACTTTCAAACTGGTGCATTAATTTGTCCAGCTGTTATCTCCACTGCCTCAGGAATTTTCCTTTTACTAGGTGTGAGGCTATCACTTTCCTTTGCTAGGTCAGGAATTACACCTATTTTGGTGATATGTCTGCTTCTTCATTCCTATTTAGACATGCATGTCTTGGTATCCAGAACAAACCATTTCAATTTTACTGGTTTAAAACCAATAGGTTTGAGGTACTGTACCTTTGATTGTATTTGGACAATAACTGGCCATCAGCAATAGCCAAGAGGAAAGTTATAGAATCCCTTCATATTATATTTATTACTGAGCCACTGTTTTATATTAGTATATATTTCGCTAAAATTCAATTGTATGATTGATATATTACGCTATACTACTCTGATACACCTAATAGAAAAATATATATCAAAATACATAACCCTTTTCAAACATTTTTACGAATGACAAATTTTTGGATACTAATATATGTTATAATAAAAATAATATTGAAATAAAAGCTAGTTATTTTTTCTTGACATACTTAATAACTTCCATTAAAAAATTAGTTCTTAAAATGTATACCCTATATAAAATATATCAGAAGTGTATGATTTTTACTTTTTTTTTTACTTTGAAGGGTTAGAAGTCCTTCTGAAGTAATCAAAAGTATGAATTTCAAATATCTTTTCAGTTTACAAACAAACACGTTATGAAATTACATCAATTTTAGTGGTATTAATTTGTATATTATTATATTAATTATTAAGCATTAATTTTAAATAAGTAGATTGGTTGACAAAAATTTATTTTATTGACAAATCAGTATTATATAGAGTTTATAAATCAAAGTTGCCTAGATTAAACTCTTTTCAAAGAGGAAATGATTTTTTATCAACTTGACAATATTTGTCATTCTGCAAACAAATAATGTCTACAGTATGTAATCAAGAATCTATTAATGTAGATCCTTGATAATAATCGCCGATGATATTTCTTTTATATTAATCAAATTAATTAATTTAATAATTAATTACTTATCAATTATTATCAGCCATTATTGGGTCTGAAAAGAAATAAAAAATTAATAGCCTTACAAAAAACTTGATGTATTTAGCTTTAAAATAGCAAAACTTTTATCTTAATAGCATTCATAGTTAAGGAGATATGAGAACTTCAAATTGGGTCAAGGCTTTTGGAACACCCAGTACATTAATAATTCAATATACAGAAAGAACACAGAGAAATTAAAAGCACATGCTTACAGTCTCTAATTTTCGGTTCGAACCGTTTTCGGGAGAGATAAGAGAGGGAAACCAAGCGCACTGGTTCAGAGATGGCAACATTGTTGGTCTCCAACCATCTCTGAACCAGTGCGCTTGGTTTCCCTCTCTTATCTCTCCCGAAAACGGTTCGAACCGAAAATTAGAGACTGTAAGTGTGTGCTGTTAATTTATTTATGTTTCTTTCTGTACATTGAACTATATTTGTCCGTTTCGGATCGTAATCCCAACAAAAAAGTGTTAATATAAATATACACTTAATATAAATTTGGTTTTCACCAGTTTGAATGATAACAACTTGTGCTGTATGTAAATTGTCCTTTGAATTTGTTTCTGAAGCGCTTGTTTTTCCCAGGTCAGGATGGGTACTACAGATAGTATATTTGAGTGCTACTTAGCTTTTCTTAATTATGTTTTTAAGTGGATAATACATAATACGGATATTAATTAATACATCAATATTATTAGTATTATAAAATAAGCAAATTGACGTGACAGAAAACCTAACGGAAGAAAACTAGATTGGTTATGATAGATAATATTTATAATGGAAGTAGAATGAGAGGAAGGGAATCATAGGATTATTAGAGGAAGATGTGTGATAAAAATTACAAAAAATGAGAATAATATTTGGAATATTATAATTATAATATTGTAAATATAATGAAGAAGAAGAAAAAGGAATAAAATTAATACAGATCTCGCCAATGAGAAACTCTGGTTACCGGACCCGGAAGATCGATTTGTAAAGAAATTTGAAAATATATTTAAAATAAACAAAAAGAAATATATTAATACTTAAGGATCCTATTCCTTCTCCTCTTTAAATAAAGGATAAGGAATGGGATCTGAACGTTTATAATTAATGTCTTATAAATATTACAAAATAATTTATAATTTATTGCACAATCTCAATGATAATTCACAGGTTTATCGCTATGATGGAAACGTGGCCAACGATCAGAATGGTGAATATTTTCTGAATCATCAAAATACTATATTCAATCAAACAGAGCAGCATTGAATTTAATTGGAATATTAAGCTGGCAGAATATCACACATATCTCTGGCAATAATTGATTTTCCAATTTAGAACAGTTACAACTTGATTTTAAAAACGGGTTCAATGATGGCCACTGTGCAGTGATTAGTATCTATGCTTTACTGTTCATCTTCAGCAAATTACTGCACATTTATCACCTGAGAAACGATCCAATTTCTCCTGTTTCTCGATGAATGACCTAAAATTGGTCCCAGATCTATATATTGTCATGTACCCTGTTAAATAACTTACATATGAAGAAATAGTAGAGATTCCTGAAGTATGATGAAGCTTGTTCTTAATAAAAATCGGTGGCTAGTAACAGGTAAAATGAACTTTTACTTCTAGAACTGAGGCATGAAACAAAGTAGTCAGGTCATTTGACAAACAAATAAACTATTAAAACTAACAGAACTTTTCGGTAAACATACTTTTATTCTAAAAGCAAAACCTCTAAAGATAATATAGACTAAACTAGGGTTCCGCAGAGTCTAACATCTACTGATTCAGCTTAAACAGAGCTTGCAATATACAAGCATTACTAAAATAATCAATAGATTTAAAAATCTACAGTGGTCTACAACAAAGTTCACTGTAAGGAAACCTATTATTAGAGGCTATGAGCAGTCTATTTAATTTATTTATTTTACTGTGGCCACTTTAATGTTTGCCACTTATGACGAAAATGCGATTAAAATAATCTTTTAAAAATTTTGTTGAATGCTTGGAAAGTATGATGTTTCTTGATGTTTCCGATTCAATAACGAAAAGTAGTAGCACCAATTTATTTCTTATGATGTAACAAGTAAAATTGCCAAGCATAATATCAGATTACAAAATATAGTAATGAGCTATATGTGTATCACTCATTAAAAGAAATAATTAATTCAATGATTTAATGTAATAGAAGAACTTAGCCGTGACATCTGATAGATAATTTACGAGGTAAGATAGTACATTCTTCTTTAATGGTTCCTATATAATTGACAAGTTTCATTAACATCCTTCACAACCTGCAGAGTGATTACAAAATGCTAGATACATACTAATCAACATAAATCCACGAAACCACATACTAAAGCATAAAAACATAACAAAATGAAATTTAGAGTTATTACTAATGTGTAGATCAAATGTGTTCTATCTGCAAAAGCTCTAATTAATTTTTTTTCACTGAAGTTATACCTTTAGATTAATAAAAAATTACGTTAGTTTTTTACAGTAATATAAAAACACGTTACCAGTTTACAAAGAAAATCAAAATATGTAAGAGGTAATTTACTGAATAAAAGTTCCGCAACTAAAAGTACAAAACTCATACTACTGTAAACGGTTACAGAATAATTCCGAGACATTTTATTCATTAATTCAATTCATTAATTACCCAGTTGTAATTATATTCGGTAACTAAACTTCATTTAATACACTATAATTTCTATGAGGATCATGTACTGTTTGCTGCAAATTATATTACCTTTTTAATGGCAAATCAAAGGTTCCCTAAGGTCAAAGGTAACTCTTCGTAAACCCTCATCACAAATGACGTTCTCATCATGGATTAATCTATCTCAAATAAAACATTTTGCATTAAACTGTTAATTAATACCAAATCTCTCTGTCATATTTGGAGTTTTCTTGCTTATATATATATATAATAATTTGCTTTATCAAGATTTGGTCTGAAAAACCGAAATGTTAGAAGAAAAAATTATTTTGTTTTACTGCATGGTCAATACTTTAATCAATATATATATATGTTAAATATATGCATTCAAAAAGGACCACTCCTAATGACTACTATATTTTGAATGCATTGTCATTAGATAGGAAAATGGGAGTCATCCTAAGACAATGGGAGTCATCCCAATTCAGAAAGACTCACACCTATCTACCTGATGTCGATGAAATATAGTGGTCGGTTTTGTCATCTCTTTTCTGTGTAATTTATGTCTGTGGATTAAGTTTCTTTAGTTTGTTGAACCATTTTATTTAATTACACACACACACACACACACACACACACACACACACACACACATATATATATATATATATATATATATAACATATTCAATAATATATCGACCGTTTGATAGAATAGGTGTGTTCTCTAATCGGGGTTCGGTTAGTTTTCTAAATGAAAATAAGAAAAGGGTGAAATTATTGTTACAGAAAAATTGTTATCCGAAGAACTTAGTTGAACGATATTGGTTAAGATGTATAAGACAGCAACCAGCACATTCAAATGAAGATCATCCTGAATTAGAAGTTATAAATAGGGAGTATTTCAAATTTCCTTATGTTGAGGGCTTATCACAATCAATTAGAAAAGTTTTCAAACGACACGTACCTGAAGTTACACTGGCATTTTATAATAAAAGAAAAAATAAATCTTTATTTTCAAATTTGAAAGAAAAAATACCGAAGGAGTTACAAACTAACCTCATTTATGCCATCAAATGTAAAGACTGTGACAGGTGTTACTATGGTGAAACTAGTCGTTTCCTCAAAGAAAGGTTGTACCAACATAACTATTCAATAAGAACGAATAAAAGTAACGCAACACCCTTAGCTGGCCATGCCATAAACGAAGGCCACACGTTCGATTTTGAAGATACAACTATAATAGAAAAAGAAAAAGATGAGCAAAGAAGGAAGACACTTGAGATGTTATATATTAAAAAGGATCTAAGATCGATTAATTATAGAAGTGATATTACTAATTTAAGTAATATTTATTCTGGAGTGTTGTGCTGAGTTTTAGTGAAATTTGATTTATTCAGTTCCCTTGAGTAAACAGTGTTGAGGTTATTTGTAATGCTATCTTATTAGTCTAGTCGAAGGTTTTGTCCGGTTAACATTATTGTTCCTTTAAATAATGTAAATTTCATTTTCTTAGTTAAAAAATTCTTATTTCTGTAAGTAATATTGTTTTATGTATCTCTGAAATATTTCTACTTGTAATATTCATAAGTTGTAACAATCAATTTTCATATTGTGTATATGTTTGATGTTGATATGTGATTTCTTATTATCCTTTGTTTGTAGGCCTATGAAAAAGGTTTTAAATAAAACCGAAACGTTGGCAACGAGAGTTTAAATTTTTTATTCTGGAAAATTGACCGAACCCCGATTAGAGAACACACCTATATATATAACTTCGAATAAAATGAAAGGTTCGTGTGGATAATAAACACTTTAACACAGAGAAAAGAACACAGAAAGACACTACAGAACTCACTTCGATATTTCGACATCCGTCGTCATCGGGAAGAAGTGCGAAGTGGCAGTTTGCTTCTCAACGCGAGTACTTCGCAATTCTTCCCGATGACGACGGATGTCGAAATATCGAAGTGAGTTCTGTAGTGTCTTTCTGTGTTCTTTTCTCTGTGTTAAAGTATATATATATATATATAATATATATATATATATATATATATATATATATGTGTGTGTGTGTGTGTGTGTGTGTGTGTGTATTATCTTTGTGTTATTTACAAGGTCTTCCCAGAATACTGATTTTATGGGCAGATTCTGCATGGTTTTGAGGAGAACCTGTGGCTAAGTACATTGTAAGTCTCCGGGATAGGGAAGTAGTCGTCATGTCAAAAGTAGACGAATTGTTTCGGGTTTCACAGTCCCCGGTTTGGCACGGCGAGTGTATTCGTACACCAGATATGCTTCCTTCAACGGAGTTGGATATATATATATATATATGTATACATATAGTCATTACTCTACCTTCCTGCGGTACTCTTCACCTCCTGATGACGACGATGGTCGAAATATAAAACTGAGTTATTCCTTTGTCTATTTGTGTGTTACTTTCTGTTTAATTGGTTTATATATTATATATATATATATATATATATATATATATATATATATATATATATGTGTGTGTGTGTGTGTGTGTATGTGTAAAGAAAGAAAAGCACAAAAACGTTGTAATTTCGAACTCTCCCGGCTGGAAATACTTCATTCAGAATTTAACTCAAAATGAGCTTAATTCTACTTGATTTTTTCATAAATCATTCAGTTTCATCCATCACTAAATACTGATATTTTATTCAATGAATGGTAAACTTATCAAGTTTGTTGTACTGCCACATTATTATATTGATAATAAAATAAGTATTTATCTGTGTTTAATGCTGTAACATGTCATACATATATTAGTTACTATATTATTTTTTTTTACCATAATATGACAGCCTTTCTACAATGCAAGAAATAACATCATTCTATCTGTTTTGCAGATTTGCATAACATCGTCTCATCTGTTTTGTGTGTAGAGCAGGTTCACGTAGGACTTACTTCTCCTAGTTAAAATGCACTACGTGCAAAACCGGTCGGACGTCTGAATCCAGCAAATATTTACTTTTGTAAGACAGATTTATAAAAAACAATATGATGTTTACTATCCTCTGTGGTACTGACAATATACATGTGTTTTACATGATAGAGGTTAAAGTGAAGTCTAGAGGGCTCTACTCTCGACTTTAGTGGAAGTAAATGTATTATCAGTTGAACAGTTTAATTTGGTAACCACTTTGATATACACTAAAGCCTATTTTACATGTTGTAAAGAGAAAATAGTAATACAGTTTACTTCACCAACAATTATATGTCTTAAATGTTGTTTAGATTTGTTGGACTGTGGGACTTTTTTGCTTATTTTGCTTAGCTATTCAGCCTGCCACTCGATAATAGACGTCATCAATAATTCAATGGTCTGCTTAAGTAGTAAATCTATCAAATGTATTTTCTTCTGTCATCACTATGATATATACCAACCAAATAAAGAAATGATTACAGAAGTATTAAAAAGTGAATGACCTCTAAATTTGTTAGTAAAGAAATAGATATATGAGATTATTTTATGTCATAGCATAATTATATTGCAAAACAATAACTAAATTATTATACATATGTATAGTTATTCAACTATTATTTAAAAAAAATTGTATGATAGAGTGAAGTAATGCCAATCTCCAAAGAACATATGCAGACCTATGTGTACACTAAAATTTTTACATTTATGTTATATTTAGAAATATTTTTTACTATTCAAATTTCAAAATAACTTGTTAAAGAACTTCAAGATTTTTTTTGACAAACAATCATATTTTGTGGTTTAATATATCTAGTTGGCACGAGTCTGAGAAAAAATTTCATAGTTTAATATAAATGAAATCAATAAGTTGGACAGACGGGAATTGAAAAAAAAAATTAATAATAAACTCTGAGGACTTCAAACGTAAAAAATATTAAAATCTTGAAGGCGAATTGTTCATTGTTACTCTGCTTTAGATTGAGTAAAGTAAAAAATCATTGTAGTGCCTCAAGAGATTAATAGAATTAGCAATATGTTGACAACTGGTCAGAGGAATTTCAAACTCAACATCTGCCCTCATTCAACAAGCGGATAAGCAGATGGAACCTGAAAAAGAACACGAAGTGTTCGAAACACGTTGTTATACTTTTTTTTATAATATGTCTTTATGAGAAGACTAATTTCTTATATATTTATGGATTTATACTGGATTATATATTTATTTTATTTTCCACAGCATCCTTTATAAATAAAATTTTAAAACTTAAATACAAAATTAAATCAATTAACATCAATATTAACAAAAATTTAAGTGCTTAAAATAAAATTATTTAATATTTCTAACAGAGTATAATATTAACTTATTATAATTATAATATTAACACAGTTGTGTTAAGATGAAATTTAGAATTTCCAATGTAGAATCATTAGGAAGATGCAATATTCCCTTGATACTTCAGCGTCAGAGGTGTAGCTTTCTAGAAAACTCTCAATTCTAAACAAAAAAATCTGGAGTGGCCTACACTCTACTTTACTATAAGTAACTTAATGTCAAATTTCTTGAGTATATAAAACATAACGTCTCATTTAAGCATAACGTAAACTTCTAAATGGGATATAATTATTAGCCTTTCATTCCTGAGGTAGTACAGATAGTGATTGAAGGATATATCAATTTATAAGCTTATTTTTGTTCATCACAAATAATTTATTATTTGCAAATAATTTCATTAGTATAACTATAGCAGTAATAACATTTTTGAAAAACCAAAGTGAACATTTCTTGAAACGATTTATTCTCCTACAAGAGAATGGCTTTCGTTCAAACAGCCAGTGGATTTCTTACATCGTTTACTTGACATCCTTCTACATTGAATATTAAAGTAAAATTTTAAAATTTAAAACAGGAAAATACCCTTTTTTTCTCTGAAAAATATCTTAAACAGCGAAGAAAATGTTGTTTTAAGGTGATTTGTTAATTAAAGATGTACGATAATTACATTTATTAATCTCTAAACAAAAGATTCCAATTATGAATTATCATTTACATTTTTGGTCTTTTATAGAATTATTATACTGGGAATTTTAATCTTTAAAATAATAATAATAATAAGCTGCTTAGTATTTAATAAGATCATTTTCCTTCCCATTTGTCAAATAACATATATACGAATTTTTTCTGAGTTTGTGTTATTATTTTCCTGCACAATATTATTCCTCTTACATCTCATATAAGTCAATTATATATTTTCATTTTTCCATTAGAAACATCAATTTTATCTCAGTGGTTTCTCTCAAAAAAAATCTAAGTCAATGTAAACAATGTAAAAAAATACAAAAAATTCGACAAGTATAGCAGGTGATCTCTTAGTCTAGGATAAACAAAGAGTTTTTATATCGTTATTGCTCTTTCCCGTAATTGGAACTTCATGATTTTTTTTTTATGAATTGCTAATTTTTTGTTCCATTTTTGGTCAAATTTTCATTATTTTTTAACAAGCCGTTTAGCGTCAAAAAAACATTTTTTGAAAACACAAATCGTACTGTAACGATCCTTTAGCGAATGTAATTTTAGAAAAAAATATCTCAACTCATTCTCCACATAATGTTCTATTTTTAGGCATAGTTTCATTTTGATCCATCAAACAGTATGGCTTATCGCTCTCACAATGTTTGAGATTGAATTATAAGTCAAAATTTTTACATTTTATTGAAAAAAAAATATTTCCTGTTGATTTAAAATTCTGAATATATTTTTCGTTTGTTACATTTGTAACCTCAAAGGTAATGTCAAAATTTCAAAACTCTAGGGTTATCAGGTTAGGAGAAATAAATGTTTAAAAAAAAACGGTTTTTGGCAAAAAAAGTGACTTCCCCATCATGCATAATTCTTCCTAAACAATAGGGATCTTCGTCTTTTATGAGGCCCATTTTTGTGTAAAATATCAACTTGATCCATCAAAGATTCTGGACCGTAGCGTGGTAACAAGCAATGCTAACACACTCACCCACCCAGCCACCCACACACACAGACATCATCTTAAAAACGTCATAAAACGACTTCTGGGACCTCAAAACATGTAATTCCGTCAAAATCTCGAGATCGAATTTTTTCACGATCACTATACTTTACTTATAGTAAAGTAAAAAAACAGAAGAAACTAAAAAAATGAATTAATATAAAAGGTAAATATGTAGATGAAATTACATATACGTGTAATAGCAGATCACATTATTAAGAAGCTGTATGTTTCTATTAATTTGTAATTAATATTTCTTTTAATTTGTATCCTATGTATCTGTTGTTTAGTGATACTGTGTATCCTTTGTTGTTTAAAGGTGTACCCGTGTTTGATTTATTCTGGTTTTAGTTTGCTATTCATTCTCTACTGTCTTTTAATTACTTCCTTCTTAGCATGCTTTGCATCTTTCTACTGTTTTTTTCTGTTTTTGAGTAGTCTAAGTATTTTTTTTTTCAAAAGTTCACTCTTATAGAAGCCTTACTTTTTAGGTTGTGCAAGGGTCGAATATGTAGCATATTTTTTCGTTTTTTGATTGGACACCTAATGAAACCGAGGGTGTCAATTAGGGTAAACACAATTAGCATAATGTGTCACCCATCCAAGTGATAACTAAGCCCAATACTACTTGCCTAACTTCGCCTGCAGCCTGAGTCACTAAGTCATTGGTTGAGTACTTACTCTGTATATTTTATTCTTTTTTCTTTGTTTTATTTGCAAAATTAAGAGCTATGATAATTAACAGCAACCGTTAAAAGTTATTCTTTTCTGAATCGAAATGTGTTACCAAATATCACAGACAACCTTTTATTAATTACATCTATTTTAATTATATTGTTCCCTCGTAATCTAATTTAGTTCAGATAATCTGCAATAATGGCAAAACATACATAACAGTATTTTAAAAAACGTTTTAACTAAATAGTTATGTTATTATTACTCACATATGAGAAGCTACGGGGAAGTGTTAGTGTCAAACAAAACACAATGAGTTACCATTGATAGAGATACAATCAATGTATGCTCCTACGACTACATTAACAAGTGTTGGTAATCTTAGCGATTGATTGATTTTTTCAAGTGAACTAAATCATTATATATTTAACTAGCAGACGTGCCCGTCTTTGACGGGTATTTTACAAAAATTCGGTGATGATACATGGCATTCCAAAAAATATTATTAGAAATTATAGAATAGCAGAAAATATAAATAATAGTTCCATCCATAACTGTCATTAGATCTGGAATTTCTTTTACGTTTTGCAGCTTTAGATGCTGAGCTCTAATTTGATTTTATTCTAACTTTATTATAGCAAGCAAATTATGATAAACGCAAAACGATATTAAAATCAACTAACAATACCTACTCTCTACGGTATCAAACACATAAAAATACCAGTAAATCTAGAAAGATATTGTATGTGCATTACCTAGAACTGACTCATTTCAAGTTATCTTTACGTTTTATACTTTAGAGAAACCGAATACACTTTTATGAAAATTTCTGTCCGTTTGGTATTTTAATTTTAAAAATATGCAGAATGGAGTGCTACCAGTGGGAAGTTTCTCCACTCATTTACCTCTCTTTTATGTATCATGGATCAGTATTACTTGTTACTCCTCTAAGGATAGTTGTAACATAAAAAAACAATAAAAAAATGTGCAGGTATTTTTAGGTGCCTAATACTGTAGCAAGAAGGTATTATTAGTTGATACACCCGTATAACTAGCCAAACACAGCTTAAAAGTCCATAACTCGTTTCTACGTTGAATTTCCAATCTATTAAAATCGTAGCTCTTCAGTTAGGCATATAGAAATCTACTGTCAACATTTCAGTTTTTCATGACTTATAGTGACTGGGTTTGCTTGCCACAAAATTTATGGGCAAACAAAGAGACTGAAATTTTTTTAAGGGAGGATTCGGTTTCTCTAACATATAAAAACGAAAAGATACCTTGAAATGAGTCAATTCTAAGCAATATACGATAAAACTTTTTTTTTATTTATATAGATTATTGCTGGGATAATTAATCTATTAGTTAAGTTTAAATAGTTATTTCATACCTCTTTGTCAAATACAGTTGCATAGATTATTTTAAAAATTTCTGAGATTTAATGTTTAAACTCAGGTATATATTTCAAGTATCTGTAGGTTTTAATATCTTCTGCTTCGTGCCAAAATTACAGTGGTAATTGAAATTTTTAGTTCCATGTTATCAAAGAACAAGAAGGTCGTGACAAAGACGTACCAATACGATTTTCGTGAAAAGGCACAGTGAGAAGGAGGTGGAACAAAAGAATGATTATTGGAAGGAGAAACGCCAATAGAAAGGGAAGCACAATGGCAGCAATCAGGAGCAATTACCCATCTACATGGTCATTGCTTATTTGCTGCCCCTCGAACCCTCACCGCCTTGTCTTTCCCCATGTCGCCTGACCACTTTATCACGGAATGTCATATCATCTCTTTCTGAAACTACACGCCAATCTCGATTAACCTATGATAAAGTACAGTTATTTACAAGGCACCTACAACGTTCTTTTTTTGGTAGAATGTAAAAAAAATAGCAATCTTAATAATTAAGTAATTAACTTTGTTTGGTAATTGTGTAAAGTTTTTTAAACCTATAAAATATTCAAGTTGAGTTGTTTTCGCCAGTGGTCATAGCCACGTTGAATACATAAACACTGATGTTTGGAGCATAATTTGGTGTCATGCGTTACCTTCTTAACTATACCAAATGCTTTCCCAGTACTGAGGATTGCCCATGATTTGAATGGACGCCTAATAACAATGACTCTTGTTTTCATTCCTTGACAGCCCAAAACGCGTTAAGTCTCTATAAGGGTGGCTGTTAGGAAAAAAGTTAATCCTTTAGATTTTTAGATATATTTTGAAAGTAACATGCTATATATTAATTTAAGTTATATATATATTTAACATATAAGTTATATTAAGTTATTAACATTAAGTTATATATATATATTTAACATATATATATATATGTTATTAAACAGTTGCGCATTCAGTTACTATGTAGTATTTGATCATTTTAAGGTAATAAAGGGAAAATTTTCAACATAGAAAATGTTCTATAAAAAATAACGTTTTTGAACACGTAATGTTCTCCGTCAGGTTAGATGGGCTGCTGAGAAGTAGTTACTGCAGGCTCTGATCTTAGACATCCCCTATGTCCTTCTCAACAGCTGATGAAACCGAAGAATAAACACCGAGTGTTTAAGATGAAATATTATTAAACCTTTTTTTCGTGTCCGGACTTTACACATTATTTTCCAAAATAACCATTGTTTGTTATTAATAAGTTAACAATGTTATTATTAATTGCATAATACTCTTACTATAGGAGCTAACAAAGCGCTAAATTTATATCCCACTGACTGACCACCATAACGGAAAAACTAACTACAACTTCGAAGCTGAACAAAGCAGATAATTATATTGGGTTTTTACAAGCCATAATTATGTGTAAATGGTAATCATTTTATTCTTTTTGTGTCGTTATTAAACTGTATTTATTTAATTTTTATTTTGTCTCCATAATGGTGGGAGAATAATACAACTTTTATAAATTTTTAAGTCCTGACATTCAAATGGTTTACACAAAGAACCTGTTTCAAACACATAGTGTTATTTTTCAGGTTACGTTTAGAATAAACGAAAGAAAGAGCAACATAAAATTAACCAACCTAAAATTATGGAACAGTAATGCACAGGGTTACAAAATGATATACTATAAATATAGCAGAAATAGCGTTCTGTCCATCATTTTCAAGCTACCAGGTTTATGTTAACATGTTATTGAGTGTTTTGAAAAAATCAAATAATTTGCTTTGTTTTCTAAGAATTATTATTTGATTTGAATGTTTTAACATTCTGTCTGATGTAATAATGATCTGTATAGCCGTGTTGTTTTGCATTTGTTGTTTTACTCTTTGCGTCACTTTTGGATTGTGTGGATGGCAGGATTGTAAGTGGGCTGGTCCATCATGTTGTTGTCACTGTGCTGACAAACTGGAAATGATAATAAACAAACAAACAGTCTGAATTTTTTTAAGGTGTTCACAGAGAAAATCATATCTTGTAGTTCTTCTGAAGTAGACATCCCAGTCAAAACTGATGTTGTCTCGCGGAATAAAACCCTCAATTAAAAGAATTGCCCAGTTTTTCTAGCTATTTTTTCATGTAGATTTTATTACCATGCTGATCTCCGAAAGGATGTGGGCAGCATGGTTTGTTAGTGTTGTTCCCATTTTGGCCAGCTTATCCTATCTCTCATTGCATGCTTAAATGGCTGGGCATTAATTCTAGATTAATTCATCCATTAATTGCTAGATTGTTCAGAAGACGTCTGCAGTTGGTTGTTCGGGTTCAAAGTCAATGAAGAAGATAAACTTTCAAAAAAAAAAAACAATGCTGGCGTTGGAATGGTATTTGTTTTGATTGTATCTAGATAAAACACCGGTGAAATTTGGGTTCTAAAGTGGTTTTTAGTTTATCCCTATGAACATGCAAGAGCCTTATTAATTCTCTTCCAGCTAGAGGAATTGATTTTGAGCTGCTGGTAATAACCCTTAAAGATGTGTTTTGAACTTCATCGAGATTATTTTTAATGGTTGTATATCATATATTAGGACTGTGCAAGTACATAATTCCTATGTCATTGAAAGGATATTCTTGATCTTCTGTATGTGGCTGTATCTTTTTATGTATGAGTAAATACCATACAACTAGACTGAATAACTGAAGCAAAGAAAATGTTGGAAATACAGAAATTCTGGAGTGGCCTGCAGTCAACTATAAGTAAACATATTATCAAACTCGTTGACAATAATTTAATTTATATTTATTTTAATTTAACCTTTGTTATGGAGATATAATATACACTCTTGTAAATTTTTATGAACTTACAGGTACTAATTTTAATAATTTCATTAGTTGTATTGTAGCAATGTACATTTTATCAGTAAAAACAAATTTTACATTATTGATATAAAACAATTAGACAAGTTCTTATCATTCCGAACTAACTGAGTGTCTGAGGCTCATCAAACATGTGTGCAGCGCTGCCATATCTGACCTATCAAAACTTCCTTCGTTGTTTCCAAAATCAGATTTGCATTTTAATTCTTTATTGACTTTCAAAATTCAGCTTCAAGTATTATGCCTCAATTCCATTTGTTATAGGTATGTTTTGCAAAACATGATTATTCCCTTCATGGAGATTTCCTCGCATTCAGATAGAATGCTACCCCGCAATTCCAGTCAGTTTACGCAATTTCAATCAAAATTTATATTATTCGTATGGTGTTATTTACACCTTGCTTAAGTAGTAGTTTAGAAGTCAATCTGTGGTTTGATATTTTATATATTTATAAACCCTTCCATTGAATATTTAGTATTTTTCTTACAGAAGTAGTGCAGTTAGAATGAGTTTTTTTAACTAAATTTGACACAGTTGTTCTACCCACCTTTTATCTGCTTTCTTCGTCATCCATTCATCAATTACCCCAATCTATTTCAAACGGTTCACTAGCTCAATCTAGTTCAGTCTACGAGTCTTTTTAGAAATGAGAAAACCTCTAATCAAGCTCATAATTTTTGATCACTTTGACGCCTCCTGCAAAATCTATATTTACCTTAATTGTTATTTGCGTTAGCATTGCACTAATCTACTCTGAAGTTCCTGCTGATTTAATCGATTCCAAGGATTCGCTGTGAATATTTATTGTATGTCCAAGAAGTTAAAAGAAATTCTCTTTTAATTGTCTTAAGCCTTAAAGATTTTTATATCCTGTTAACCATAAGTTTTTTGACCTAATTCGTTTGTTTTATCCTTGCGATATTCATATTGTACCTCCCTTAAGAAGGTGTTAATTTACGTAAAACTTTTCATATTACTGTAGGTAGGACTTTTGTCCATTTTAATGTAATAGGTTAGGTTGCAGTGGCAGTTCCACAAGGGAACACACGTAGGCCAAGCATTGGCCCTTTGTGATACTACACAATGAAGGTTGATTCTACAGTGGGAGTCCTAAATTTTGCCTAACTCAAATGTATTTAGAGTAGGGATCTTTAACGAGTACCTGACATCGTACAGGCTCGGGACCGACGGTTTAACGTCCTTTTAATGTAATATTTTGCATATGATATTGTAAGAACATAAAAATTTGTAGTATACAAAATTTTAAATCTAAATCTTAAATTTTGGACTTAAACACCCCAGTAATGGATTAAAGCATAAATGGATTAAGTTAATGAATTAAAGTATCACCCCAAAATGGTTTACAAATAGTAGCCGAATTGACATAAAATTTGAAAAAGCACCTTTCCCGTGCTCCACTATTAACCAAAGCTGATGGAGTTGTTAATTACACAAAAAATATAAGCTCGACAATTGGCTTTGTTGACGGGAACAGAATGTAGATTGATTGTAACATTCTGTTTAGACTAACATCCTGGAGAGCATAATAAAATATATGGTTTTTAGAGTTTGCTTTTATACTGTTAAGTAATTTATTGGTTTTACATATAACATATCATGAAAATATATTTTCTTCAAACTTTTCACACTAAATTTTAAACAACAATTATGCTTGACTCAATTCTGAGAAATAATTTCTAAGTCAATGTAAACAAATCCAACAAGCACAGCAGATAATATTAGTCCCAGTTAAGTTTTCAGTTTTTATAGCTTTATTGCCTTTTGTGCAAATCGAAAATTATTTGAACAATATTTGCTAATAAGGCAGCTAATTTGCTAATTAGGGAGCATTTATTGTCAACATTTTATTTCTCAATCAAATGTTATCAAAGAATCATCTTTTGAAATCATAAAATGTCCTGTAACACTTCTTTTAGTTCGTTTAATAGTTAAAAAAAAAGCATTCAACTCATTCCCTTAAAACTAGGTATTTTTTGGGTATAATTTCGTTATAATCCATTAGTCAGTGTGTTCACAAGGCATCCATATCAATCATAAGTCAGTAATTTTTCACTTTGTAGCAAAAAAATACCATTCCTGTTTTTTTTAATTTGTTTTTTTTTTTGAGTTATAACTTCTGTAAGTTCCATAATAATTCTCAAGTTTTAACGCCCTAAAAGTAGTAGTTTATGAAAAAATAATTTTTGTCTGAAATAACATTGTGCAGTTTAGTTTTTGCCCAAAAAAATATTGCGCGTTTACATTATAGTGACCAATTTTTGGTAGAATTTCAATTTGGTTTATCAAACCGAATGGATAGTATCGTGCCCTCAAACTTTTTGGAATTCACCTACCCACCCACATATACATAGAAATCATTAAAAAACGTCAAAAAAGATCTTTGGGGACCTTAAAACATGTAAATCCGTCAAAACTCGAGATCGAGTTTTTTCACTTTACTATACTTTGCTTGTAGTACAGAAATATAATACATTCTATAAATTCTTTTATAATAACTGATATTTAAAATAATCTGAAAATGTTATCAGATGAGGGTTTAGAAAAGGAGAACATCTAGCACTGTAGTTATTTTCATAACAATGTGTTCTTTGAATACAATAAATCCTTGGGTCAACCAGCACCGTATCAGGTTGAAAGTATCTGGTAAATGCAAGAGATGAAAGATATACTAGTAGAAGATTATGGTGAGGATGACAGTTCTAAAATAATTTTGTTGTGAACTAGTAGAACCTGGAAGACTATTTCAATCTTTAAACGACAATAAAACTTCATCTTATTTTCTTACTTAGTTCAGTAAACTTGTTTGCCTGCAAATAAAATAAATAAGACAAAAAATGATAAACTTGTTTATTTTGACCTCAACGGTCTTCAGTAGAAAGTGCCGTTAGCATATATTTCATAAAATCGAAAGAGGCAGGTTGAAAGAAAACTCTGAGTTATATTGAGAGATGAAAAGTCAAACGCCCGGACCTGACCTAAGAAACTGTATTGAGCGCTTAGATTGACAGCTAGATATGATTACTTACCCAGGTATCGACAAACTCTGCAATATGCCCGTTATGCTAAGTTGATGTATCAACTGACATCCAAACCTCCTTTTACTTTACCATAAGAAAGTATAGTAATCGTGAAAAAATTTGGTCAAGAGATATTGAAAGAATTAAATTTTTTGAGGTCCTCAAAGACGTTTTATGAAGTTTTTCGTTGTTGTCAATTGAATATACTGTAAAAATAAATAACGGACTATATACATTATTGAATCATTAAATTATTTGTTAACAATGTACCATTAAATCAAAACAAGTACTAATTTTTTTAATTCAAAACTTATCAGTCATATTGAATTTTATTAATAATGATCGTCATTATTTGGGATAATGTATGCTTTTAAGTAAGAATTAAAAAGAATGAGCAGTAGGTAATATTTTAATTATATCATTTAAAATGCCCTGTTCTTCTGATATATCTTTTTCTTGAATGTTCAGAAAGGTTAACAGTTTCTAAATGTTTCTGTAATCATAGTTATTTTTTTTCTTTATTATACAAGATCGTAGCTAGCTTTAGAAATAATTACTACTAGAGTAGCTGCTAGTAATGTTGATTATTTTAGTATAATTTTTCGTAAATTTATAATAAAAGGTAAAAGTTTGCACTTTTTATGAATATGTGAACTAGTCATATAATATGAAGGTAAGAGGTAAAATATATACGTAGTGTATTAAACGAATTACCTAGTGCGCTCTCAGTTAAAGAGTATTTGACATATCCTTTTATGAAGTGTGTTGAAGTATTCTATGTGGTTTTATTAATATCCATTTAAGACTGACAGCTTTGAAGGGAAAAAAGGGTAATGATGAGACGACTGAGAGTCCAAGAACCGGTTTCCAAGGTAACATTGTGAAAGGAAGGCTATAAATGAAGTCAAAACCTTTATAAATCACCAGTATATTTTTATATCTAATCTCATGAACGGAATGTTTTGTAACAAAATGCAAAATGTGTAAAAAGGAAAAAAATATAATAATACCATTTAGTCTTTAATTTTTGAAATCAATTAGTCATATAAGCCGTTATTTTTGAATGAGATATATGTAAATTTTTTCATATACAAGTATTTATATCAAAGTCTAAACCAAAGAAATCTTCTTATCGATGAAAGTATTTTTATATTTATTAAATTAAAATGTTATTCTATATTATTTTATGAAGTTTATGTAATATATAAATAGACTAAAGAATATCGAAATTTTATGCACATTTAAGATGTTTTTTCAAGGCTAAATATTTAAAAATTCTATTACATATTTATGAAAAACAAGATCTTATTTATCTTAGTTAATTCTTATTTATAGAAAAGAAAAAAATAAAATAGGCTAGCATTTTAACAATATATAAATAAATGGTTATTTTTGCTTGTTACTGCCTCGAAAAACAAATATAAGAAATAATATATCATTAAACGTTATAACTTTTTTATTTATGAACACTAAACTTTAGTTTATATTTTGTATTAATATGGGGGAAATTGATTATTGCTTTTTAACAATTATACATTCCTATCTGTTATACTTCTCTTAGATTCTTGTGGTAATTTCATTTATTAACTTTCATTTTAGAAATATATAGTCACATAAATCCGCCTTTACTGTAAAGTTTTTGATTTTATTTGACAGTTACTTGATTTTGCACGCCGTCAAGAGAGTTAAGGTCTAAAGTCAGTTGCTATTATATTTATGTACAAGAAACGAGGTTATCTGCACAATACAACATGTAGGGGTCACGAAGTAGGTCACGTATGTAGTATGTGTTAGTCGATTGTGCCGCACAAAATTCAGAGTAAGTTAGTTAGTGACTAAGTTTTTGGTAATAATTAAAAACATAAAAACAACGTAACTTTTTATTGAAGTACTCTTCTAACACTGCCAACATCTTTCCTACAGGTATAATCTGCTAAAAATTGTCCTTATTATCCTATATTCACAATACATATAACTGCTCATACCCAGTATAAGTATTTTTCAAGATCATATAGTCTTAATATTGAACTTAAAAACCACAATGTGTGTGTGTGTGTGTGTGTGTTTTCAGGTTTTCAGGAATTTTGGATGCAAGTGCCTTTACTAGCAGGTTAGGCTGGGAGGACAAGTTCTTGTCTTCATAGGTGTTAACGTCAGATGTAATTCTTATTAACTAAAACTTTAGATTATATTGGATAGTACGTTTATAGAGCAAAAAGTATCATCACCTTTAAGATGTGCACACTTGTTTTTGATTAATCTAGAGAGGGCTGTTATTAGACATTATGCAGACTGATCTAGTGGCCTACTGAGAGATGAGTGTCTTGACCTGCATTAAAGCTGTATCCAGCTTAATCGTCAGATGACTCTAGAAGTCTTGACTTCTAGTATGTCCTGGTATCCAAAATGACTTTTAGATAACGGATCTCCATCAAATATGGAATTCTAAATCTACCAACCAGCAGTGAATTACGTTTTTCACGTTTGCACAATCTGATAAATTAAGTTTTGTTTTGTTTTATTTGTCTTAAGTCGCGATACAATCGGGCAGACTATCTTTACTATTTTTCAATTTCAAATTCAGTTCTGAAATAGTAAAGGCATTCAGTTTTGAATGTTACCACAGTATCATCCGCATAAAATCAACTAAGATCACGATCTTTTTGGATAAATTAGAATGCAGGATAAGAAGAGCATTAGGAATGTCGAAGATGTAAAGGCGGTATAATAAGATTTCCAAAACAAATATTTTAGGTAAACTCTAATCATCTGTTGTGCTAAGTAAAACGAATTTATATCCTCGTAGTTCTTGCTATGTGAGTTATTTATTTTTTCAAGAAATCCACATTTATAGCCCTTGGACTTCTATGATGTTCTAGAGGTAAAAATGCCGTTCATTTGTTAATTGAAATTCATTTCAGTTGTGAAAAGCTCAAATTTTCAGGTTAATTCTCCATCGAAAAGTTTATGAGAATAACAATCTTCAATGAGTTGCTAATATCGTAGAGATTTGGGACTGACAGCTTCGTTTACAGGGTTTTCCATAACCCCCCCCAAAAAAATGTGGTCAATAATCAAACAACCAGTCATCTGTAATAATGAAAAAAAACTACCTATTTTGTTTCAACTCTCTTATATTAAGTCTATTATGTTTCTGAATGTTTGCTAACTGAATATGTATCTTTAAAATCGTTTATATCTTTTTTATGGGAATGTATCATGCGTGTTATTTGATAGGGAATGCCTAACCGGGGAGTGTGGGATATTGCATATCAAATTTTATTCTTCTTTATATACAAATTACTGCTATGATTTATTCCAATTTATTTCATTACTATTGACTGATAGTTTTGTTTTTACACAAAAAACATTTGTAGGAATTTCAATTTATTTTTATTTTGTAAATCTATGAATTTCTAGAATTATTCTTGACAATGTGTTTTTTATATAATGTTACTATAATATCTAGAACAATACAACTATACTTAAGATGAAAAATGTATTAATTATATTTAAGAACTATTTAGTTTAAGTTGTTGCCAAAAAAAAAAAACTATAGTGTTTAGGAGGCAATGTTAGAGTAAGGAAAAGAAACATGTGCTTTAGTAGGTAGTGTATTAGGTAGTTAGGGAGCTTGGTCCAATCAATGTGGAATAATGGGTGGGATAGTTAGGAGAGCGACCGGTTTGGCCGGCTAATGCCTCCTCGACCTCTGCGCTCCCTCCTTTCGCATCCATTTGTTTATTCCCGCTCTCCATCACAGCCGTTCCTCCTCACCCCAGTAACACCAACACTCCCTTTTGTCCTCTGTCAAGTTTTCGAGAAAACTTAATTTTATTCATCTCATTTTATTTCAGGTTGAATCAGTACACATGTCACACCTGCTATAAACATCAGGTGTCTGGGCGTGTCTGTTCGCTCTATAGAAATTCCCAAATGATATGACATTTTAAGAGGATCGAAATTATGAAAATTTGTCCAGTCAATTATCTGTGTAACATTAAAATTTTATGATACGAGCAATAGAATTTCAGGTTGAAAAATTCATTTTCTTAAGACACTCGTCTTTGAAAATGACACCAAACGTAGCTGATACCGGTTTCCTAAAAAGCTTATAATTTTTTCTAAATAACACACTCGTCACTTTGTCTACACTATAAAGTATATTTCCCATAGTCGACATGTTTCCAATGATCAACATTCATCTTCAGGACCTGAATGAATAATTTGCTGGGTGAATTTTCTGGTTTAATATATATGCAAAGTGAAGATGGTGGGGGATGTTTTCTTTCAAGTTTAATCCTGTGGAGTGGGTGCAGGAACCTGCAGTGCCGGATTAACTTAGAGCTGAAGCAAGAAAACAAAGAGGACCTAAACTTAGCCTGATTATAACAAAAGACCTGACAGAACTTTCCAAGCAATTGAGGGAGAATCCTGATATGACTTAATGCCAATAAAAATGATTAAATTTAGCTCATCAGCATTTCAATGAGGAAGAGGTTAAGAACATGAGAAAGGTAGGTAAGGAATCATATAATAACTGTTGACCTAATCAACAAACATTTTTTGAATCTGTAAAATTTGGATTTGAACTAATTAATAAAGAAAATCTGTTATTTTTATGTCCATATTGGTAATGGTCATAGATCACCTCATCCAGAAAACCAAACGCCATTATTATTTTAAAAGTATGAATATAAAGATTAGTGAATTCTGTCAACTTTGCTCTGAATGTCGAAAAATTAAATAGAAAAGAACCAAATATCTATGTTTAATGTCGGTACTTGCTCCCATCATGTCCACTTTTCAACAAAAATACTGGAGTTTCCCTAATAATACTGGAGTCTAATAATGTAGGTTTTGCAAATTAGTCTGTCTCTATGCCAATGTGTATGTGAGAGAGAATTGTTGTGTACGTGTGAGCAGAATATTTCAAAATCAAATGAGTAATAATCCCTAAATTTCATATTTACGTTTCTATTAAACTTAAAACAGTAAACCCAATATTACACTGCACTTTTTATACTATTATAAGTAAGGTATAGTCATCATAAGCATATTGATTCTCAAGATTTTTATAGATTTTTTATGTTTTGAGCCCCTCAAATTCCTTTCTTGACGTTTTTTCTATGATGTCTGTGCATGTCTGTATGTTGTGTGTGTGGTGTGTGTGTGTGTGTGTGTGTGTGTGTGGTGTGTGTGTGTGTGTGTGCGTGTGTGTGTGTGCATTAAAAAATGGACATGCCACAGTCCATAATCTAAATGCATATGTCTAAATTAGACAGATCAAAATGCAATTATCTATAAATACAGCTTATTATGAGTGGATGAGTTGAGTTATTTTATTTCAAAATTATATTAACCAGTAGGAGAGTTATGGTTCATATTTTCAGAAAAGTTTTTTTTATCACTAAACTGCTAACAATAGTACAATGAATTTTATTACAAACTTAAACCCAAAATCAGGAATTAATAACAAAAAAAAAATTCCGATTACTGTAACCCTAAGAACTCTAAAATTCATCTTAGAATAATGGATCATCTGCTGTACTTATCGGATTTATTTACATTTCTTTACATTGTTACTTTGTTAAAATTTACCTAAAAAATTTTTAAGTGAAACAAAATTATTATTTAGAGGTTTATTTGAAGAATTTGAAATGTTTTAATGAGTTAATGTTTGAAGGGATACATGCCATGGTATGTTGGATGGTTGTTAAGGTTGTTGATTAATTTACGGGGGGTGTCAAAGTGAACACAACTGTTTATCTACAATAAATGCTTTCTGATTCAAATACAAGTGCTCTAGTCTGAAGGGTCATGAATTAATAATGAAACAGTGTAAATAACTGGATATTCCATAATTCATTAAAGTTAATAAGTAACTAATACTAGCCAACGACCACTCTTGCATTACAGCCATTTGGTGAAGCACTGGCCAGGAGAGACTGGCGTCTTAGAACTTTGGGAGGTCTTCTTTGTCTGATCAAGGGCCGGGCGGGTCCTGATGTGGGCTGCATCCACGTCCGTACTCTCAAGCACTTTGAAGCAGTGTAGATTGGATGCCAAGTAGTTGTGGTCCGTTTTCATGAAGAAAGTGGTAATGTTTATGCTTCGAGGGAGGTCATGTTTAATATGATCCTGTGTAACAAGGCTTTCCAATTTTCGCAGCAGCTTTACGATCCAAGTTTTGTTTCTGATCTGTGTTCGCGGTGACGTTAGCTTTTGAGGCTTGAAGGGTTGCGAGGCACTTTGGTAGCTCCATTCGTGTACCTTGTTTAGCCAGGCAGTACATCCACCTTTTCGTTTCCGTATATACCGACGTGGCTGGGAATCCACTATATCTTTAAGGTCCAGCCATTTTCTGCTAGGTTGTACAACAGTCTTCTGCAGAATAAAGTTTTTTAACAGTTGGTATTTGTGGACAAGTGTTTGTCTCAATTAATCAACTAAGAATATAAATTTACAGATGATAAACAAAACTAATATCCACCATTATATAGGTATATCTGAGAATAGATTTTGGAGGACAGTAGAGGTTTCAATCTCACAGCTCAATGCGTACATAATTTATATATATATAGTTATATACTAGCAAATGTACTCAACTTTAACAAAATAAAAAATTCTATTAAACTTGGTATTCCAAAATATCATTAGAAATTATAGAATAGTAGAAAATACCATTATTAGTACAGTGTTAAGCAAGTATCTCTGTATACACTACATTAGCAGTCTGTCCTTCAGGTTTATGGAAGAACAAACAGTTGGAACCTCTGGCTCTTAGTGCACGTGAACTACAGTTGACCATGTGAGAAAAACTTGGTCTCACTAACTTGAATTCCTGCGTTAGATAAAGTCTCCCTTTGTGACTTAGTTAACGTCATTGCAAAATAGACTGACGGGACTTTGCAATCGTTTCAACAGAAAGAGATAGTGGCTCCGAATCAATGGTATGCGTGGTATACGCACAGACTCCCCAATACCACACCCAGTCATGATGTCTGCCTCTATGGCATATCTGTGCAGAGCACAAATTCAGAGTCGTGTCCGTTGCACAGTTTTGGGGCACTCACGTTTCGTAACATGAAATTTGTTACTGCTACTAAATCTCAGCATGATTGGTGCTCCTATGCTAAGTTTTTACTCATCAGCGGGCTGTCAAGGAGAAAGAAATTCAGAGTCAAGAAATTCAGTTAGATAATGAACAGCTTCCTCATCACTAATCAATCTCTTTACTGACTTGTAAGTTCTTTCCTCGGCTTGATATAGCGTAAGAACTTAGTTGATTTTTCCTGTCTGTTCATATTAAGGCTTGAGAATTGCTCGTTCATAAAACTATTTATTCTGAATAGATAGTCCAGCCTCAACTCTGGGAAACACATTTTCAATGATGTCCAATACGCAAGACATCATTGATGATATTGAGACATCATCAATATGCAAGAATTGAGAAAACAAGACTAAGATCTTTCAACCGTAACAAGCGGTCTTCGTCAGAGTCAAAAACCCAACTGAAAAACTAGATGCAGAAACCAGATGTTTTCTGCATCTAGTGTTTCAGTTGGGTTTTTGACTCTGACGAAGACCGCTTGTTACGGTTGAAAGATCTTAGTCTTGTTTTCCCATTTCTTATTGTGTTTTAATCATTGATATATATATATATATATATATATATATATATATATATATATATATCCATAAATTGTTCTTGACCTCTTCTATTCTATTGTATGTTTTGTTATTGAGGGCTAGGTCAAATAAAAGAAAATAAACTCATTCCTAGACCAACGTTTCAATGTATTTATACATCGTTTTTACAATGTAAATTGTAAGTTTGTAATTACATCGTTTCGATGTATTTTGTAAATTGTTTTGGTAAATGTATTATAGTTTTTAGACTAATTTTATCCCTGAAGGTGATGTACAAATACATCGAAACGTTGACCTAGGAAGGAGTTTATTTTCTTTTATTTGACCTAGCCCTCAATAACAAAACATACAACATATATATATATATATAGTTTGCTTCTCAACGCGAGTACTTCCCACTTCTTCCTGATGGCGACGGATGTCGAAATATCCAAGTGAGTTCTAATTTAACTCAAACCAGTAACAATTTTAATATTTCAGAAACAAGTGAAATTAATGTATTTGTGATTCAGTTGTGGAAGGAAATTTGAAATATTTCATTTGAAATACTTTAAAAGCATAAAATTACTATAAACTGTCGAAGGAGAATATTTTCCAAAAAGTTTAGTCTGTTAATAACGATGACTAATTAAATATTTAAATAATTAAGATTGGAAAGGTGTCGTTCCTAATTGAATTGCTTTCCTGTGAGTCAGAGACTTCAGGAATAGGAGGAAAAGAAGGTTTTGATTATTCAAGGTCACTTTTTGTCCGTGTTTTCTCTTCTTAGTTTACGAGATTGTCGGATAACATCCGTATGGTTGTATTCATTGTGTTTTTTTCTCTATCGAAAAAGTTCCTTTAAATTTTTGAGGCAATTTTATGTTAAAGTTTCAGAATATCATTCAGCTTGTTCTTGTTTGTTTAACATATGTCTTCAAACGGCTAACTAGTTTACAAATACTATCTCTTACAACTTCAATGTAAATGTATAGCTTTTAATCATTGATTTAAATGAGGATAACAAATGCAATTATATTATACCAATTGCAAATATTTTGAGCGTAACAAATTAATGACTTTGATATAATGAAATTACAGTGGACGTCACTTAATGTGGTTACTTTTGTAAACTCCAAATGTGATAACAATAACCGTTTGGTAACACTAACCGTAAAGATTAAAATTGCCATTTTACTGTTCGTGAGGCTAAAGCTGTAGGTGTAGAATAAAAAAAAACTCAAATAAATGAAATATGTACAGTAAGTATTAATTTAGAAAATTGTCCAGCTTTGTCTGTTCATATCTTTTAGCAACAAATCGTTTATAAAGGACTTATACTCATAATGAAGTTCAAATTAAGATCTATTTGCACTCCAAGCCGTAACATGAGGAAAGCTTCCCACATCAGTGTGCATTGTTGGAATGTACACTGATGATTGGTCATCGTCACTGCTTTCTCTATTCTCCTCAGCCTGTGTAACAGCATTGCAGACACAGTTTACACCGCTAACTTTGCAGACACCAGGAGTTTATTGTCTACTGCTATCTACTGCTCAAAGTACACGAAAATCACATTTCATAAAACATTGTTTCTTCCAAAACATGCTTCCACGACAAGGATAACAAATGCACGATCTCGAGCAGATTAGTTTTTTTTGAGGAAGTTATTTACATTTACTTTTCACATAGCATCTTAAATTTCTTTGAAAACATTTCTACTGAGTAATCAGATTTTAGTCTCCAGGTTTGGAAAAAAATTGATAATAATAACCGATGCACTGATTACAACAAGTGGTATACTTCTAATGCATATTGTATGTTGGGGTGGGGATCAAGAATTCCGATGATATTAGCTGATTAATAATATTATCCGGGATTACATTAAGTGGCGTCCACTGCATTAAGATTTTCGAACATGACCTAAATTCTTGTGATTAATATCATCCAAGTCATCGAAAATAAAATTGTAAGATAAACTTAGTCCTCTGTACAAGTTAGTGAATAATGTACTGAACGTTAGCAATGATTTGTCGTGGATTTCTTCACTGTATATCTCAAGATTACTAATTTTTTATAACAGTAATCGTATTTTCATTGATAAACTGTTCAAATTTAATAACTGCCATCACTAAACTAATGATCAAAGAATATCTCAAATGGAATTTCATCTTATTGAAGCAAAACATATTATTTCTGTGTTTATCTTATCATAACTCGAAATAAAAAGCTTAGTTCTTTCTTAAAGTATATTTATTCTATAAATAATGAATTTGTGAGTGATTTTAAGGTATCTTTGGTAATGTTAATATCTGTTTATGATTTGGCTTTTGAAGTTATGAATGCAATTTCAGACTAGATTCCCCACTCAATTAAGACTTTTCAATCAAAGGTCTTTACAGACATTTACAGATGTTAATTATCTGATTGTCCTTTAATATAAATGATTGTATAGTAAGAAGAAAACAGTGAAAAGTGTATAGTAATTTTTCTAAGTTTCCACTAATCTGAAAAAAATTGATCTTTTAAACAATTACAAAAATTTTGGTATACGCTCCCACCAGAGACATGCCAACTGGGAAGGCAAAAGGAAGTTCAACTCTGTGTAAAATATATCAGTAACCACATTTTCATACAATGGTAAAACATTTGGCTATTCTGATAAAACTGTGAAGGGTTTCTTTGATTAGAATATATAAATGTTACATTTTTTTAGACAAAAATTAGGTATACACAATTTACGTTTGGTTATTCAGTTTTAGTAAACAATACACTGGAAGGGTTCAGTCTTAATTTTGGGTTCATCCCTCTATCTTTTCCCACAACAAATACAAACACAAATCGGCCTCTAATCGATAACAGGTATCCATGTTTGACCTTTTAGCACCAATTTGGCATTATTATATTCTACATTTCATTGAAAATGTATCTTATACTATCAAACTGCAATTCATTAACAAAGCGTAATTTTGATGATTTATTTTATTCAAAAAATATATTTCTTTGAATTGTTATAAGTATATCCGTCAATTAATTAGAATACTGCTTTTCATACTGCAATTCATTATGGATTTTACCTTTCCTGGATGAGGAACTACAGACACCGTGAGTCTAACACCAACGGCGGGGCAAATGGAAACCCGAAAAAAACATCGGTATGGGCTTCACAACCCCCTTGGTACCGAGAATATTTTAAGCGTTCTTGGGTATAACTCCGGACTGAGGTCATACTGACCTGCCTTGGCTCCAGGTAAAGTTAGTGAGCTAAAAGCCTTCCACCTGTTAGCTAGTTTACGCAATCAGCGTGACCTGTTGCTAGCTCGCGACATGGGAATCAGGTCTACCTCCCCTCAGAAGGAGAACCCTCTCAGGGAAGGGGCCTCTAAGCCTTCGAGATTGCGTAAAGCAAGTACGTAGTTAAGTGAGGACTACATATATTTTACATACAATTTTTTTTTTTTATGATAATTCGTTACATAAGTTTAGATAGTATTGACCTATTGTCTATTTGCACAGGAACATCATTATGAAATTACAAAAGTTGATTCTTGAGAATCTCAAAAAAAAAAAAGAAATCAGATAAATACCAAAATTAAATCAATCCATTCTATGATTAGAAATAGGTAAATTTAATTTATTTATAGTAAACTAATGCTTTTAAGTTATAATATTTTTAGAAATTCAAATGATTGTATTATTAATTGACAGCACAATTTTTTAAAAAGAAACAAATACTATTATTATTCACGATTAGTCAATCATGAAAAAAAATACTATTCGAGTTTTTAATGACTTTTTTATTCATTGCTATTAATTTTTGATACTCTTGTTATGATGTGTCATGATATTGTGTGTATATCTCAGTGGGTTGGTGGTTCTTTGTTCGTTTGGCTTTGTGTTGTTATAGATTTGCAGTTATGTAAGTGCATGATACATCTCGTCATAGTAAACTTATGGTAAAGTTGGAACCTTCTAGATTTTTAGGTTGTTCTATTTATATTTAAAAAATTAAAAAGGTTATATTTGTAGCATAATATATATATCTATAAAGATTTCACATAAACACGTGAAATAACAATCAATGATCAAACCACAATATGAAATGGGAAAACAAGACTATGATCTTTCAACCGTAACAAGCGGTCTTCGTCAGAGTCAAAAACCCAACTGAAAGACTCGATGCAGAAAATATCTGGTGAAGAGTTGAGAACTGTGGTATTTTAAAAGGGTGAAAGAGCAGGAAAGGACTAATGTCCAGGAAGGGATATTTGGGGAAACAAAAGAATACAGTAAGAGACTAAAAAACTATCCGCTTGCTGTCAATCCTCTTAGAAGAGGCTATTGCCCTCGTAACGAAAGTATCAAGTTTGAAGAGACCGTTACCAATGTTTATAATATTTGATCTATTAAATTTAATTAGAGACGATTCAATAATATTTCGTAACAACTTTGATTTTTCATAGGTAATAAATTTAGCTCCTCTCCAATTAATATGATGATTTTCATTGTTTATATGCAAGAATAAGGCACTATTTTTTTCCTTTCTACTTACTTTCTATTTTTGTTGTCTTACACGTGTCTTTAGTGATTTACCCGTATGATAAATATAAATTTTATGACAATTTTTGCACGGAATTTCATAAATACCACCGGACTCCAATTCGCTGGGAGAGTTTTTTATTGACATATTGCCCATGTTATTACGATTAGGAAACACTATATTAAAATCAAGTTGTTTTGCTAGTCTTGGAAGGGGGTCCAATGACTCATGATATGGCAAAACTGTAGAATTTGACAATGAACGGGGCTCTGTTGAAGTATTAGAGAAGTTTTTTTTAGCACCCTTCAAAGCTAAATCGATATAAGAGGAGGGTTATTTTAATGATAGGGCAATTGACCTAATGTTGTTAATCTCTTCATTAGGGAATCAGGAGAGCACACTCTTTGACATATTTCTAAAAAAAGAAATTTTAATATTTGTTAGATGGTAAGAATAAAAGTGAACATAGCAAGTACATCAGGACATCTAAGGAGGGCAAATGTTAAGCTCAATATTGCCTAGACATGTTAAATGGTATAGATATGTTGACGATATACTTTGCATCTGTCCTAATTCTATAAATAAAGATGCTTTCCTAATAAAATTAAATTCATTAGTGCCGACAATCAAATTCACAATGGATGAAGAAGTAAGTGGTAATTTGCCCTTCTTGGATGTCCTGATCCATAGGTTACCTAAAGAGTTACGCTTTAGTGTATATAGAAAACCTACAATTGCACTTGTATATGTTCACTTATAGAATTAGAACAAATTCAAAAATTTCAACTTTAAGACTACCTAATGGTCATTATACTAACGATACCGAAGATACTTTAAACGAACTTCTGCGATACTTTGCCCCTGAAGATAGCGAAATCGACGATAATGAAATACAATGGCAGACTATAATTGAAATGAATGAAGATATTCAAACACAAGATGACCCTGACTTCACATATGAGGAGATCAGAAACATATTGAACGGTTTTAAACCAAATAAAGTACCAGGTAAAGATGGAATCACAAAAGATATAATGATGCCCATACTGGAAGTGTTCCCTTTAACAATTACAAATATATATAATGAAAGCCTTCACCAAGGAATTTTCCAAAAAATGTGGAAAAGGCCAAAAAATAATTCTAACGGAGAAATCCGGAAAAACAGATCTAGAGGAACAATCAAAATACCGACCAATAAGCCTAATATTAATAGTTGGAAAAATTTTAGAACATCTGGTGATAGATCGAATCTCCCACGATCTATATAATAACGATGTACTTTCTAAAAAACCATACAGGTTTCGACCGCAGTCCGGTACAACCCAGGCAGTTACAGCAGTTACAGAATTCATTCAGGAATATAAAGAAATCGGATGGGACGTTGTCGCAATATCACTGGACGTGAAAAGAGCATTTGACTCGGCATGGTGGCCCGAAATAATAAAAATTTAAGAACATACAGATGGCCATAGAATCTCTTTAATATCACCCGAAATTACTTCCAAGATCGTACAACCAACATGTCAGTCAACAATATTGCCAAGGAATCAAGGATTTCAATGGGATGCTCTCAAAGTTCTTGTAGTGCTCCAGGGTACTGGGTAATACTATTTGACACCCTGTTAAAGCTGGACTACCCACTGCATTGTACGTACGGCCGTGGCATATGCTGACGGTTTTCTGTGACTAGTAGCAGGAAAGTCCAGCACAGATATCGAGTCAAATATAAAGAGGGCACTTAAAGAGGGTACAATACAAGAATCGGCCTCTACCTTTAATATCAAATTTAACCAGGAGAAATCGGAATTAATTTATATAAGTAAAAGGAGAGAAGTTCCAAGAATCTGCTTAACTGAAACAGGTAGAGACGATCAAGTACCTAGGATTTGTCATAAACAGTAGACTGTCATGAAACAAACATGTCGATTAAATCGGAGAGAAAAGCCTCAAAGTAACCAACTGCTTGACGAAAGCTGCAAAAGTACATTGGGGATTGAGCCACGGAGCCTTGCGACCTATTTAAACAGGGATATTCTTACCTATGATGATGTACTGCGTACCAATGTGGTTCAATGCACTGAAAGGGAAGAAGAATAGAAAGAAGTTTTGAAAGGGCAAAACTGGTAAGAGTACAGCGACTGATGGCCATCAGAATGATCAAAGGTTATAGAACTATTTCATATAATGCCTCATACGTAATAGTGGGAATTACCCCAATATATATTAAAGCTGAAGATCTAAAAACTATACATGTTGTCTCCATAGGAGGAGTAGTAGGAGTCTTGAACGGGAAATACTAGGGAAATCAGTCAAACCTAAACACTGGCACCACCCAGCAATAATAACCAATATCAATGAAAATTCAAACATTCCATGTGAACTCGAAATATATACAGATGGGAGCAAAATTGATCAAAATGTAAGCTGCTCCTTCGTAGTCTATGAATGTAATTGTGTAATTTCAGAAAATAAATTTCGGTTGGCAGGAAAATGTTTAAATAGTCAGGTGGAACTGCTAGTCATGCTGAAAGCCTTAAACTGGGTAAATGAATGTAGGACAAGCAGTAAATCAATACGAATAAATACGGACAGCAAAATAAACATAGACAATTTCTAACATAGACATAGACAGCAATTTTTAAAAAATTGCAGAAACCACCATCCAATAAAACATAGAATTGAGCACGCGCTGAGGAACTTAAATAATGAAAAGAAAATAGTGTTCACATGGGTAAAGGCCCCCTGGGGTATCAAGGGCAATGAAAGAGCGGATGCCCTGGCCAAGGAGGTTGCAAACGAGGAACATAGCCCCACAGATTATGACTTCTACCCATACTCATATTTAAAATACTGGGCAAAAATCAGAAGTCAGCTCCAATGGGATACATAATGACGGATATCCACAACAGGAAAAAAAGAATATTTTCCTTTAATAGAATACAAGATGCAGCAGAAGAAACTCACTACTAACTGGAAATTGATACAATTTTATACAGGACATGGAAAATTTAAGAAGTATCTTTGTAGATTTGCAATAGGAAACAACGGGTATTGTGACTGCATAGGAAACCACTCACAAACTGTTGACCATTTGATGTACGACTCTCCCATACTGGAACAAGCAAGAACAGCTTTGACAAAAGTAGTGATGTCCACTGGAAAAGACTGGCCAATGAAAAAGGACGAATTAATTAGTGAAGATCTAATAACCCACTTCAAAAAGTCTGCTATTAATGTATATGAAATAATGTTTAAGAAATAATACTTATAATAATATATTATATTAATAATTTAATAATTAAACAGTACGTATTAGTAAGTAAGTAACTAAGTATGTATAAAACTTGTAAATATTAATAACCGTTATGTAACTAAGTATATATATATATAACATATTGGTTAGTAGTAGGTAATAAGTGAGTACATATAAGTATTGTAAATAAATATCAATACCACTATGTAAGTAAGTATTATGTAAAACTTTATGAAAAAAAAATTAATAATAATAATATATAAGGTAACATAACTCCTCCATTGCAGAGTTACTACCCGTGGGGGAAACACACACACACACACACACACACACACACACACACACACACACACATCATCGAAAAAACGTCATAAAATGACTTTGAGGACCTCAGAACATCAGTCAAAATCTCGAAATCAATTTTTTTCACGATCACTATACTTTATTATTAAATAAATTGGTTTACTGTACTTGTTATCTAGTTTTATTTGACTGGAAGTTGTATATGATGGTATTTGAAGCAGTCCAATGGATTTGACAAGAGGTAAAATAAAGTAATTGATTCAGACCATCTTCTGAAGGGAGTTTAATTTGACCACTCAGAAATGTTATATAATTTGACCAATGTATCGAATAAAGCAAAAATAAAAGTAAGTGTGAAGTAAGTAGTTGAGGAGAAAATATATGATTTAAAGATTAACGACTTCAGCTTCCTTTGAAGGATTTCGTAACCAGGGCATTGAGTAAATACATTACTTTATACTTACAAAAAGACATACTTGATCGACTTAAAAGAGAGTATTCTTTTCAAACATGGAAACTAGTTCAGTGACGTCACTCCGATAATAAGCAAAACCGGATGCTGCAAATTATTTTAGCAGGAATTATACTTTTTTTATAAAGATAAGAGAGAGGGAGTTAAAACAGCATTAAAAAAACCACTGTTTAGTTTGAGAGTGGGGGTTGGATAGAAGTGTTAGGCTAGTGGAGGAACAATCAGGCGAACCCGCCTGACTACTATAGTGGTTAGTGTGAGTGTGTGTGTGAGTGTGTGTGTGAGTGTGTGTGTGTGCCGTTCCCCTCCTTGAGGCCGGTTCAGATGTACCTACCTTCCTTCAGTCTCCTGTTGGCGGTCACTCAGTATTCCTCTTTCGAGATGTCACAGATGAACGTGGCGCGAAAATTCATCTGACAAGCATATCTTTAGCATAAACGCGAGTGACCCTCGGTTATCACAGTGCAAACACACATTGATAACTGTTCCACTTCTTTTGGATTTCGTCATCCCACATCGTGAGTATGTCCTACCGTATCAACTCTGGCCCTTGTCCAACAAACAACCAGCCTTAAACAGATATCGCTTTTAGTTAATCTCATAAAAAATAAACTACTTCACAGAAAAGTAAATGATACGTTTAAAATTTATTAATAAATTTATGCATTGATTCTAATTTATTTTTTTACAAGAATTATTATGACTGATTTTACAATATGCATCCATATTTTTAAAGGCGAAAACTTAATCCCACAAAAAGAAAGAAGCAAATAACATATTATATATATTCCCATAGATTCACATAATAGATTCGTTTGATTTAACTTTATTAAGTTAAACACCCTACTTAATAAAATCTCTAAAGTTCGCATCAATTCATATCTGGAAAACTAATTTCTTTTAACTTTATTAAAAATAATACAATACGAACAAAAATCAAAATGTTTACCTACAAATGATAAATGAAAAAAAATTATGTCATTTATTTTTTTACAAATGAAAATTAGAAAACTTAAACAATTTGACTTCTGATCTCCTTACTTTTCCTATTAGTCATTCACAAATTTAGAAGTTTTAATTTAACATTTTAATTTAATATAAACTTTAAATAAAATAACACTGATATCTTCGTAGTTTTTTTAATATATTAAACAAATAATATTAATTTTTTAATGGAATTAGTCTATCTATTTTTACAAATATAATTCACTTAAACAATTCAAAACATCATCTATTACAGAAATTTATTTTTATTAATTTAATTTTTGTATTGATTTTTTATTTTACTTTTCTACATAACCTTCCTGGTTATTGTTTTAATAATATTTCAGCAATATGTGTTATGAAACATCTTCTGGATGACTATTATTTTCATCTGGCCTGAGACTTATCTTTTCAGTTCTGTTTTCTCCCCATGTTATTCATTGACAGAACTGAGTCGCGTTTACACAAAAATTCCAATCTTATCAACTTCAGTATATTCAGATTAATTCTTCCTGTGTTTCCTTGGAGATGTTTGTATACCTATAAAGAGATATTTGATCCATCAATATACAATACTTAAATTTGGTAATTGGATATAGGAGAATTTGATTCAAATGAGACCGTTTAATTTGTACTTTCTGTTTTAAATCGAATAAGTTATATTTTATTTTAAATTCTATTACTATTATTATTTTAGCAATTATTAAAAAATGGTTTTACATGGAAGTTCTCTAAGCAATTGATTAGGAAGGTCTCTAAGCTCTTTTACTTTGATGCAAAAATAATATATAAAGAATATTTTAAACATCAGTCATAATGATGTCCAAATGTCATGAAAAAAAAAACAGTGCAACCATTCAACGTCATTTTAAAAATTACTTTGAATTTATCAATTATTAAAAGTTGATAATTGTTTTTTATAATAATAGGAGTGATGGTTATTATAAATATTTAAGTTGAAGAAATAAAAATTTACAAACCTAAAAAAATTACCGTGAATTGGAGATCTTAAAGTAATTGATAGTATCTTCTCATCTACTTGGGTGCACTATTGATATCTAAAAATGTATTCCACAGATAATTATAAAACAATAATTAATAAACATATTACTCTTATTAAATAGATTGTTTTTATGAAGTATTAAAATCTCTGGAAATCAATAACATCAATATATGAAACAGTTGTACAACTGTTTGTTGTAAATAAGTTAGTTATAAAATTTCTGCATTCGACTTGTAAATGAAACAACTAATACGGGAACAGGTGATTGAAAACTGAAGTTAGTTAAGATAATTACTGGCATGTAGGAAACTCCAAACGACTAATAGGAAGTCAGAATCAGATGGTAATGAATCATATTTATGAGAACTTTATTTACGTCAAAGTAAATAACTTTATCTTTTAAAGATAAAAGTTCTGTAAGTCCAGATTTTTATAATATCCAGTACGTTATCAAGTAATGTGCATATATATTTTTATAGTATATAATATAATAAAAATACCATCCATATAGAGACAATGAATATTTCTTTCGTTTCTTAAAGTACAATTATGTATATATATACAAATATATACCCTAGGAAGTCATAAAAAACATTTATGTACTAATTTCAATACTTTGACATCCTTATCTACATTCGTACTTCATAAGTGCAAATACTATAAGATTAATGGAAATGAACTGGTAGCACATAGTGTTAATTAAGATCATAATATTGTTTTTAATGAATTAAAAATTATAGCAAATGAACAAGGTGAATAAAACAGTATAAATTTGGAAATGCTAAATATTAAAATAATTTGTAATCTCAGAACTATAAAAGTGATATTGCTAATTTAATCAGTATATAAATATGTACACTAGATTTTAGTAGGCTGTATTCGTTAGTGTAATATTATATTGTTTAGTAAAAATGTGGTCTTGGTTGTTCTCAGCTGTCCGTGTAGAAGGTTCATTTAAATAGCACACACAGTTGTGTATAAAGCTTCCTTTATTATTATTATAAAGAATAATTTTGTATATATTCTTTTGTATTGTAGGTTTTTAAAAAATGTTTTAAATAAAACAAAAACAGGCTTTGAACCAGGAAGACAAACAGGTTATTGATAAACATTTTTATTTATAAATATATGCAGTTTTTGAAAATTAGTCTTTATAATAAATATTAACAGCAAAGTGATGAAAACCATTTTAAAACAGGAAATCTTTATAAGAAAATGGACAAATGAACAAACTAAGGAAAACAAACTTTAAAGAAAAATGGAAGTTTACTCTAATTGTTTACTCTAATCTTCTACTTACTATATGCTGTTAAGATAGTATTAAAGATTTTCAGGTATACAGGTTAAACAAACAACTACCAAGGATTAATGTATTAGATATACAAGAAAAATGTTATGCAGGACTTACTTATGGATTTCGCACGTCAAGATCTTCACGTTTGAATGGATTGTCTGATATGATCTATAGAACAGAAGTAAAGAACTTCTAAAAACGATTTCGGATTGAAAGGATTGTTGGAATAAAAATCCAAATGTTTTGATTTGATGATTTTATCAAAAGATCATTTCTGCAGCTTAATAAGCAGACATACTACTCAAATATAAAATAATAGTACAACAGAGGTATTTGTCGATATTATTACAAAAATCTGCTGTATTGTCTAGTATGTCTTTCTGATATCACGTTCAACTTTGGAATCCATGCACTGTATGTAAGTTTGGAATCCAAAAAAGAAGTGCTGAAACTTGACAAGATGTGATAACATTATAGGTATTGTTAATATTAAGCTACATTATAGTTGTTTTCAACAGATTTTAACCTAAACATTTTATAAACAGTCACTGAATTATTTTCAATTCATTAGAGCCATTTCCAAAACATTAGAGCCAATTTTCTTCCAAACTGAAGGTTCTGTTGTTGCTTCAGCAGTAATATGAATTCAATATAGTAATGCATTTCGTTCATAAATTACTGAATTTTATCTAATGTTATAAAATTAGTTTGTCGCTGTAAAGAATACTTTTTTATTATTTCATATTTCATTTGAATCACTAAGTAATTCTAATTTGTATAATAACTTTCGGTTGTAAACTTATATACAATTTTAATTCATTTTAATTTAAAATATTATAATTAATTTATTTGATAATATTTTATACATGCCATTACTTATAAATTTACCAGAAATGTGATCTACGAGGATCTTTCAAGCTTTATTTAAATAAAGCGATTTGGTTTCGTACACACCAGGAGTTAAGAAAGAAACAGCATTTTATGCTGGGATATTTCAAATTTTTATGGAAAAAATATATTCTGGTGTTAGGCAAGTAGCTGTAATATTTTTAAATAGTTATAATTGTGAATAACATTTTCTTTTATATCAGACATTAATCATAGTACATATATATATACATATATATGTATACAACTATGTATATATATACAACATATGTATATATATATATATATACATATATATATACAACTAAGAAAGAAACAAAGATGGTTACAACAAAAAAAAGGAGGATGCTGGCATAGTTTTACCAGTGAGCTCAATGATATTGATTAGCACGAGGGAGGGAGAGTGACAATGATAAATGACCTGGGAAAGCTACATATTTCCTTCAAACCCCCTAACTAACAGGCCACCGGGGGCTGAGATGCTATGTTCTTATTGCCAAACCATCCTACTTCACATGCTTTTACTTATTTTCTACCTCAGTTTTTTTTTTAATTTTTAAAAAAATAATTTAGTTTAATAAACTATTTTGGTAATATTCTTGTTAACCATTATTTATTAATAAACTTAAATATATATGTACATATATGGTATATCACGATAAACAGAAACGGTCCAGCAGGACAGATTACGCTTAAAATAAACTGTGATACATAGATAGAAACATAACAAAGACTCACTTTTCATTATTTCGACCGTAATGGCGGTCAAAATATTGAAAAGTGAGTCTTTTTTATGTTTCTGTCTACGTGTCACAGTTTATTTTAAGTATATATATATATATATATATATATATATATATATATATACATATATTCACTTTGAAAGCATAAACAAATACGAATAAAAACAAAACACTTGTGAACTTACTATAAATATCTCCACCCATTCCTGAGGTCGTCCTCAGGAAAGGAAGTTGTTCGGCGAGAAATAAAAGCCAACCCATCAGCTTTCGTCTTATATGAACGTTATATTTGTTTCGACGTCATATGAACGTCTTCCATATCGCTCTATTTCCGTAACAAGCATATGAAAAATATGAAAAATGATATAATTTAGATTGAAGAAATGGAGGTAGGTCATTTAATACAGGGATTCAAGAGGAAGAGGACAGAATGGAGAAGAATTCGTCAATTACAGTTCCAAACCATCATACATCAAATAGGTAGTGATGAAAGAAGAAGAATAATTCACAATTCTTCCTGGGTACAGACCGGTGAGATATATGAGCAGGTGTTCGGAAAAACGGGTTTTGACAAAAGAGGGATCACATCTCCTCTTCTGATGACAACGACTGGTCATAATCTTATGGTGAATTGAGTTAGTTCCTTTAATGATTCTTTTTCTGTTTAATTTTGATGTGGTATTCTCACCCAATACATATATATATATATATATATATATATATGTGTGTGTGTGTGTGTGTGTGTGTGTGTGTGTATGTATGTGTACACGCGTGTATGTATACAAATTGAGAGGAAAATACTAGATGAAACAGTGGTGTTGTAGTTTCTGACTTGACTTTTGTGATGACTCTTTAATAAGGTTTCATGGTTTGCTTTAACAATATTGAATTGATTAATTTAGTATCTTTAAGCCATATCAGAACATTTAGCATTTACTGTATAGCAAAAACTGCAATTTTTAGATTCATTTTAAAACCTCATTTTTAAAATAAAGTAAGAAATGTAAGTACTACTATAAACTATTTCCTACATTGCAATGAACTTGAAATTTAGGAATATAGGATTATAGGAAATTTAGGATTATATATATATATATATATATAATACTGCTTGTTTCATGAAATAGGTGGTGTTTGTAATGGAAATTTATTTTTCATTCCTTTCACAAATACACGGGCAAACATTTTTTTTGGTACTCTATGTTAAAGTTAAGTGAGATGGATAATTGCTTGGAAAGAAAATTGGTGAATGCTTCTATTGGACGGTATTTATTATGATAACAAGTGAACTGGCTAGACAAAATATTTACGGGGGATAGATAGCTAAGGAATCCACTTACTGCATTTTGCCACTTCCTTGGTGACAGGTTTTTGAATCGGTCACATAAACAACTTAATGAATTTAATCTGGCAGTCTTATCACGATGCGCACATAGCTTTTGAAGAGAAAAAGAATATAAAAGACATCCTGATAAAAAGTATTTAACCATATATACGAGAGACATCCTGGAGGCCAATTTCAGTGATACTGAAGGATTTTTCAGCTTTAGGAAAATCTAGCCATTTACATATAAACTTTTTATCACAGAAACCTACTACTGTTACTGTTAGAGAAGGTTTCCTGAATGCAAAAGTCAAGTCAAGCCCTTAAATATAATACATTAATGAACAATCAAGTAGCAAAAATAAAGCAATATTTCCTTAGTGAATTTTTCCCAATATCATATAATTTATTATTTTATTTGTAGGAAGAATTATTTCTTTACAGTAGTTTGTGACATGATGAGTTTTATTTGTGGAAACAACACACTATTGCTGATTTATTGAAAAAATGAGATTTTTTTTAGAAAAAACAAAATTATTTTAACTAAGTTTGTGTTGATGATAAAAAAAAATTAATGTAATTCATATGAAAATAAAAAAAAGATATGGGAAATGCTTCAAAATTAAGGGACAAACTCGTGAATAAATTTTGAAAGAAATAAATTATGATGAAATCAATATGATTTTAATAACAACCATTCAATAAAACTTATGTAATTAATAGTATTACAATATATAATGTTCAGAGTTATATATAATTATATATTCAGAAGTAGAACAATATATATATATATATGATATAATCAAATACCTTAAAAGGTTTTAAAAGTGTCCCAGTTGAATGAAAGTGCAATTGGATATAAGGTAGTCACAGTTTTGATATCCCGCCTTATATAAATAAATATCCGCAATGGTTTTCATTAAGTTCAGATATAATTTCTGCATTAATAAAGAAACAATTTATGCATTTGAATCTGACAACAACTATTCATTTAAACCACAATTCATGTATTTGAATGGCAGAAATTGTACTATACAGACTAGCTAAGCCAATACAGTATGTAAGCCTTGTAAGACACCTTTATCTAAGAAAAATGAGTAACTGTTATTTAACTAGAACTTCGTAATCACTATGTATTACGATAAACGTTTGTATTAAATAAACTGTGTATTAATAAACGACCTGATTATTAAAGGATTACATATTGTATATGTAATGGTTTTCTAGCTGCAAAATCACCAACACTCTTTAAATTATTCAACTATGATTTACAAATTGCCAACCCTTAATAAACTCTATATTTTGTAAACCAACTTTTAATAATTTACAACTTGTAATAGTTACTAGTTACTACTAGTCGCAATGTAGCCACACACTACTCCCTTTCCTGAAGAAAATCCATTTGAAGAGTTAAGGTTGTCACGGGTGTGTGCGATAACTGGTAGTCAAAATAAGAGGCAAAGAATCTTACCCTATCACGAACCTGTAGAATTTGACCGGTAATCGCTCCTTTCTGGTCTTTACGACTATTGGTTGCTTTTTAGATAGTTTTGTGTAACTGTTGATTTCACTCTTACATTTAACGTACACTCTAAATTTAGTGGGTGGATAGAAATAAAAATATACAGTTATAAAAAGATATACTTAAAATAAAAGATATCTTAATAAACAGAAACTAATACAACAGGAATAAAATACTTGAGCATTGAGTAAGTTTTAAAATTTTCAAATCATACTGCGAAAGCATAAGTATTGGTTAAAGTAAAATATTTTCCATATATTTACAGAATAAATATATAATTGAATACAAAACTTCAACATGTAAACAATACCCTATTTTGTCACACATTCCTACTCTTCATATTATGCAAAGTTAAGTTTACATTTCTCAAAAATTCTTCCTACTGAAAATTATTTTACTTTTCCTAAATTACCGCTACTTAAATCATTCAACAACATATATTTAACTGTTTTTTTTTTTGTTATGCCATTACTTATTATACTTTGTGACCTTTACTTCTATTTACTCTCTAAATGGAATATAGAGTATGAAAATATTAAATAAGGGTCATTAAATCAGTCTTAAAGATCAGTCATTATGATCCCTTGAGCCCAAAAAAATAGTTTTGCTCATTGAGCACTGTGTATATAAGTATGTCAACGTCCACCCAACTGCAAGAAAATCAGAAGAATGAGATCTTTCAACCAAAAACAATTCGTCTTCGTAGGAGTCCAACTGATACAATACCTCTCTTGCCCCTTACCATTCACAAAGCCACACCAGAGGTTTCTGTATGACTTGATTTAGAATCAATTAGACTCTGAGGAAGATCGTTTGTTTTCGTTGAAACATCTTAAGTCATTTTTCTGATTTTGTTAGTGTAGTTTAGACATTGGTTTTTGTTTCACGTGTTTATTGAGAAATCTTGTTAACGTATGATTGTATGTGCATTTATATGTTACATGTGCAGGTATACGAGTGTAAGAACAATATCCCAAAAACAAAAGAGCCATAATCACAAATTTTCATATTTATGTTTCTTAAAGTTCATATCAAATACCAAGCTCGGTAACATATCACCATGTTCTTGAAGATATGTTACCTTAAAAAAATGGTCTCTTTGAAAATTAGGTAAGAATCTATACAAAAAAAAGTTCTCATATTACACGTTTGCGGTTCTGCCCTTTAACTGGCATTTAATCTGTATAGTGTCTGAACCAGGTACAAATTTTTCTTTAATTTAGGTGTTTAGTTATGAAATATAAATAAATTAACTTTTAAAAGACTCTGCTTATTTGAAATGTTCATACGGATATTAAACAAAAGGTTCTAACACATAAATAGTAAGTATTAAATTTTACCAGAATTGATTAAACAACTAGACAAAAATAAAAGAGTTCCGTTTTTGTAATTAATAAACTAATGAAGTACATATCCTGACGTCTCTGTTTAGAATCCAGTGCTCCTGGAAGAAATAAAGAAATCATTATTCTCTTTTGTAATTGTTGTAAGTCTCTTATGAATAATTGATTATTTAATTCAGTTTAATTTCAGTTATTGGTATTGGTAGTTATTAATAATAAGTAATTAATAAGTTCTAATCGAGATCATAAGCAAACTTTTTTTCAGTTCCAAAAAAAATTTAGTAAGGGTCTACAGGAAACTTTACCACAACTAAAGTTTTTTTTAGCAGTAAAACATAAACCGCTAAATATAGCTACAGCATTTTGACAATTATGGTTAACATATAATTTTATGTTGTTCAGAACAGTGTGGGAATCCATAAGGGAAAAAAAATAGGTAACATTAGCGTGGATTTCAACCCTGTGATTTGTCTTATTAAATTGAAATTTATGAAAATCAGACTAATAATAATAATAAGTATCAATTAATATTAGTAACGCTGATTGAAATGTATTACTAACTGAAACATTAAGTGGAAAGAAAGGAGTATTGAGTAATGAATAACTTCCATGGAGTGAGTGGTTCTGTTGCTTTTTATGCAGAACTATCGTCTATTATTTATTAGATTAATTAAGGGTGTATTATTCCAATTTTGGAAAGAAACTGCTTAAAAAAAAAATGGCACCATTATGATTCTTCTTTGAATGCGGCACTTTAAATTTCTAGAATCACCAAAAGAGTGGAACAAAATTAGTACTTCATTTGATATTAAAAGCTAATATGAACTTTGTTCAAGGTATAATTCTAAACAATACAAATAGTGTTCTTTTTCACATTAATAACTATTTATCTGTCAAATTTACATTAAAATGTCCAATATAGAGTTTGCTACTGAGGTATGCAAAAATGTTGATATATCAAACACAGGCAAATATTATCTCCCCGAAAATATAACACAAATGGTTTCAGGAGATCTGAAAACATGTAAATCCTTAAAATCTCACAAACAAAGGAATACTAGCAAAATAACACACTTGTTTCTCCATTATAAATATAAAGTTATATGTTTATGTTTATAGGAAAATATATTCATAGAAATATAGGAAAATAAAGATAAGCAAAAAAATAATTATCAAGAACACAACTATAATAACAAAAAACATAATCAATTATGGGTATGTTATAATATCTACTTCATATGTACCTAGTACACTAACAAAGAATTCATAGTCATTTTTTAAGATAGACAAAGTAATAAACGGGCCAGTAATGCTGCGCCAGGTAAAATGGTTCAGGTTTCCTTTAACGAGTATAAAGTGTTTAATCATGAAAACTAACCACATAAAGGTAGGAAAACTATTGGGTATTTATGTGTTTAATGTATAAAAGGTTTTTATAACGTTTAAGAATTTCACTTTATTAAAATAAATGGCATAAAAATCTTTTAACATAAGAATTAGTTATGATAATAGAAATATCATGATGTTTATTTAGAGTTATATTTTTTATGTTTTAAACCTGACGAGCTCTATCATTCTGAAAACTTTTAATGTATTACAGCTCTTGTCGGTTGTAATTAGAATTATTATTCGTTCAAATATTGAAAAGTAGATAAATATCCTTTTAATAATAACTTAAACATAATTATTTCAGTATTCAGTAACTTACAGTTTGAATTGTCACAAGTTGATCCATTCCTAGACAATGAAAAACAATAGGCCATTAGACAGCATTATGATACTCACGCAAATTTACTAGGAATGATTCCGTATGAAAAAAAATGTTAAAATGATATATTATTATTATTATTATTAAAATATTAACTACTCGTATCTCAAATATTTAAAAAGAATCCATATGTAAAGTTCAAATTTTCAAAAAATTACAAAACGTTCCTTGCTCTTAGGGAACTGAGAATGAAAACAGATGAAAAAGGGATAGGCAAAGCATATTTACTGGTTCTAGTGGTAATTAAAAAAAAAAAGGCAATGACAATATTTTATCTGAAGAAATTAAGGAGTCGAGCAAACTTAAGAAGAAGATGAAAAACAAAAAGGTGAATTATAAGCATTAGGGAACCTAAAGGGAATGCGAATTTACGGGAGTCCTAGAACTGGATTAGAAACAGCGATGCCCCTTCCTAAAGAACTGAGACTTTAAAAAAATATTTCAAAATGTTATAACTTATTTTACCTTTATATTAAGATGCCCTTTATTTTATTTATTAAAAAAAAATAAGTTTATTTATATAGTTTTACAATAAAAAAGTTTTAATCATATAAGACTTGTTAATTTTTTAAGATTTAAACGAAATAGAAATTATATGCAGAAAGTTTCCAATTATTGTTCATGAAGTCTCAAAGTTAGAACTGCATAAAAGAATCAAACATTACTAACTTTATTTGTATTTGAGTAATAAATTGGTTTAATAGAAAGCGCGAGCAGAAGCACTTATCGACATTTAATGGTTTTAGTTTTTTTTTTTTTTTTTTTTTAGTTGCTTTAAAATTGCTGCGTATTATAGTGTATTAGAGAAATCAGAACTTAATGCAATTCCAGTTGAACGGGTTTCAGGTCAGAATTTCGTAAATAAAAAACTAGTGCTTTTTAAATCAGTAATAATCAAACATTTTATATAGGTAATTTGATAATAGTATAATCAAAAGTCATTGATTATATTATTATCTTATTTTTTTTTTTTAAAAAACTTTGCAACTAACTTAAATTAAGATGAAGATCATTTTAAACTAAAAACAAAAACACAGCATTCATTTTTGAGGGACAGGGTAGCAGAGTACTATAAAGTGATTAAGAATTATTTTAATATATTACTTAGAAACAAACATCTGATTCTAAGAAAATTCGCCTTTCATAACTGAAAATATAAAAATCTCGCGTGGCCTACGCTCAACTTTACTATAAGTAAACATAATGTCAAATTTCTTGGGTGCATAATATATAATGTCCCATTTAGGCATAACATAAGGTCTAAATGGGAGATGTTTATTAGTCCTTTATTCCTGGAGGTAGCACAGGTAGTGACTGATCCACTTATCAATATATATGCTTATTTATTTATATCACATCACTGATGCATATAATATCATTAGTATAAGAACAGCGGTAATAACATTTTTGAAAAGCGAAAATGTAGATTTCGTGTTACGAAATATGTAATCTCTTACAGGATAACGTGGCTTTTGTTCCAATAGCCAGTGGATCTCTTACATAGTTTATCTGACTTTTTTTTAAAAAAATTTAAAAATTATTTTTAAAAATATAGATATGAACTATTAGACTAGAATCATGAGAAAACTGGATATTTGTCAAAAACACACTAGCTGTTCTATAGGACGAAAAAGATGATTCCACAAACTTCAATATTACAAATTTCAAAGATAATGTCATTCATAAACATAAGATAATCTGCATCTGAAATTAAGTTTTGTGGAATAGTGCGACATATAGATCGATTAGAACATTTTGTTAGACAAACCCGTTATAACATGAAAAGAATCAGAAATTATATATTTGAAATGCTCTATTGGCATTGATTTTTTACATAAAACAAGTTTATTCTTCTTACTTTACATATATAAGTCATTATATCATTTCAAATTTTTTCATTCTATCTCTTAACATCAATATTGTTTCAGTCAATTCACTCAAAAAATGTCTATGTCAATGTAAACAATGTACTTAAATGTAAAGAAATACGTAAATAAACAAATATAAATAAATGTAAACAAATACATCAGTCCAAGACCAATATTCAGTTTTTATAGCTTTATTGCTCTTTGTAGTAACTGAAATTAATGAATATTTTTTTTAAACCATTAATTTTCTGTTTTGTTTTTTGGCAAAAAGTAATTGTTTTTTAATGAGCTGTTAAAGCGTGAAAAAAACCAATTTTCTGAAAACAGAAAATATACTCTATTTGGTTAAAGTAATTTTGAAAAACTAAATTATCTAAACTCATCCTCGATGTAATGTTCTATTTTTATGCATAGTTTTATTTTGATCCGTCAAACGGTATGGTTTGTATCGCTCTGACAAGTTTTCATATTGAATTCTAAGTCAAATTTTTACATTTTATTAAAAAAAATATGATCCGTTTTTTTAAAATCTGAGAACATTTTGTCATTTATTGCTTTTGTAGCTTCAAAGATAATGCCAACATTTAGAAACTGAAGGTAGTTTATGAGAAAAAAAATAGTTTTTGGCAAAAAAACTGACTTTTCAGCATGCATGATTGCTCCCAAACTATACAGCACACCTACACTATGAGGCCCATTTATGTGTACAATATCAATTTGATCCATCAAAGATTCTGGTACCGTAGCATGGTAACAAACTTTGATGCCTAAATGGTGTCCGATAGAATGGGAGAGGTCTAACTTTTGTTTAAAGGCTTGTTATAAATCGGCATGCAAAACTAGTTTATATGTAATTTAGGGAAATGTTTATGCATAAATCGTGTTTTTGAAAATTGGTTTGATCACTTTAACGACCTGTACTCTCTTAGTAAGATTTTATTTGTTGCATTGTTGATAGTTTACAAAACAGATATGTAAAATTATGTGTACCAGTTATTAGAATAAAAGGATCTCTGACTATAATTATTATCATTTCTTTTTTTTAACTCGATTGAAACGGTGTGCGCTGCTAGTTCCATGTAAGGAAAATGCAAACGACTATGTGACTCACTTAATGGAGTTACCGCATGAAATATCTTCAGAAGGATGTACCTTAAGAGTCTATATTAAGTCTCTCTGGTATGTTGATAGATACTCGATTCCTCGATGGTTTTGAATTTAGTTTGAATGATCAATTATTGATGTGATTTATTGAATGATAATCTCGAGATATATGTTAGTATACAGTAATACTAAACATTTTACATAGGAAATATTAATAAACGCTTTTCGACTTGCTAATTAATTTGTCAGTTCAGTTTTCAATGTTATATCAATGGCTGATAAATGATACATAGCTGACATTGGCAACAATCTGTATGATTTGCAAAAAAAGGACTGAATTTAAATCACTTCTATCAAGGAGTATCAAAAGTGTCAGCCTCGTTTGCAAAGTGGAGTGAAAAGAGATCATATAGGAACTAATGTTCAAACCACAATAAGAAATGAAAAAAAAAGGCTAACAGTCCATTTTTCCACTTCTTATTATGGTTTGATCACTGATCGTTATTTCACATGTTTATTCTGAAATCCTGTTATAGGAACTAAAAATATCTCTTCAGATCGAAACTTATTGGGTTACCATATTGTACGAAATGTTTCACTGATAAATAATTGTCACATACTGTTTAAGTGTCCATCTATTAATTCATTTAAGGACTCGGAAGTTACTTATGAGTTGTCGTCAAAAGTAAACCCATTGTTTTCTGGTATCGGCTGTGATAGGTCACAGGGATACCTCAAAAAAAGAAGAACGTTATTAAGTCATTAAAAATCAATTCATGTGTTGATCACTTGATTGATAAGCCGTATAAATCATTACAGTTTTGTTATGCTCTTATTTCTCTGAAAGGCTTAGATTTCTATTTAAAATTAAACATTTTTTTGATAAAACTTTTTGTTTAAATGGTGTAAAAATCTCATAGAAGCTGCAAAAGCCTGAAATTTAACTTGGGTGAATTAGCACCTAACAGATGCGGTTTCGGCAGCTTGATGTTGCAATTACAGAGTGACCAAAATACAATTTTGAATAGATTGCAGATACAAATAAGTTAATTATTTAATTGGTTAAATTTATTTTATAACACATTTATAAGTACGTATTAACATCTGTATAAGTAGGTAGAGAAAGAGTCAGTACACAATTTTAATTAGCCAGAATTGCAAAACGGAGAGTTTTTTTAGAGGTAATTTTTTTAGAGTTTTTTTAGAGTTAATTAGGGGCTCACTTTTTAGTAAATATTTGTTCGTACGTAATGCATTTTCATTTTACTGTTTATTTTTTTTAAATGTATCTTTGTAGTTTTGTAAGAGACAGAGAAGATGGTAGGGAGGGAAAAAGAGTGATAGAGAAAGACATTCACTCACTAGTTTGTAGACTAAACAAAGCAATCATTAATACTGAATACCGTGGGTTTTGAACCTTATAATAGTTATTGGATGGAAATGCGTGGCATTCTAATCGATTGTCCCCCACTATATGATATTTTACGGTAGTTCTGAAACGATTAAGGGGAACTAGACAAATATTTGCAGCAAAAGCCCTTTTTGGTTTAGATATAGTGACAGAAATTCTGATAATAGAAAGTTTGCTTCTTTAGTGAAAAAACTTATTAAGTTAACTTAAATAATATTAAGTTAAAAAATAAAATATATTAAAAAAGTTACTAGTAATCCAACAGTAACTTTATTTTTGTCATAAAAGTTTTAGATAATTAATATTTCTTTCTAAATTGAGAGGTTAAAATTAAAATTTTTGTCAAATGTTAAAATGTGTTTCAAAATACTTTTAAGGAACCACGATCTTGCATAAGCTATCTAATAACCGCTTGAAACAACCAAAACAAAATCGTTCTTCCCACTCAAATAGGTGACTGACTTTATTTTAAAATTCAAAATGAGTTAAGCTTTGGATCTAAAGGTCATTTATCTAATGGACTCGAGGAGAAAACATAGTTTTTACCCAAAGCTGAACGTATTTTGAAGAATTTCCTTACAGTATCAAACTGAGAGAAGTTAAAGGAACCATTTTTGTTGCCTAACTTATGATTTAAAGAACTTTCCAAAGAGTGAACGAAGCATTGGATCTTTTTATCTTTCTATTTTAACTCTCAATTTTCAAACAAAAATCTAAGTTTAAATCAACAATATTTTATTATTGGTATGAAATAGGCCATTTTTTTTTCAAAGAAATCTGTCAAGTTTGTAGTGCAAAAAAAGTAATGCAAAATTTTAGTTTGACAGAATCGCAAAACGGTTAGATTTCTTTTAATTAGAGTTTACATTTTAAAAGATATTTGGTCCTACATAATATAATTACATTTTATTATTTTTTTTTTTAAAAGTAACTTTGTAGTTTTGTAACAACACATCCTCTAGCACTGATTAATTTAAAAAATCTCTAAAAAATATTCCATGCCATTTATTTTATAAAATGAAGGAATTTTACGTCGTAGTGTTTATGCTATGATGGGTTTAAAAGATATAATAGTAATATTAATCGATAAAAAGACTATGGTTAATTAATAAATATACAATAGCTAGATATACTCTTGTTAGATAAAGAAAATAAGAATACTAACCAAATATGGTGGTAAATCAAAATTATATACTCCCATATTCCTACATTATGTACTTGCATATTAGACAAAATCGTTAATGTCATTGTTAATTAAATATGAGTGATATATATATATATATATATATATATATATATATATTATGTGGTAGATTTTGTTTTTGAGGGCTAGGTCATATAAAAGAAAATAAACTCCTTCCTAGGCCAACGTTTCGATGTATTTCTACATCATCTTCAGAGCTAAAATTAGAGTAAAAGTATAATACATTTCCCAAAACACTCTACAACCTACATAGAGAACTAAATTATTGAGAACAACACATACATACAAAAGGTTATTTTACAATCAGATTTGTTAAGTACACATCTATTTCAAAATATCAAACAAAAGGAAATTAGTTTTACCTTGGAAAGTGTGCTAATGGTTATTTATGTTATATGAGAATTATTTGGTTATAGGTACAAAAGTAGCAATAGATTTTAGCACCACTGTACAGTAAGGCCTCATTTTTATTCTTTTTGGTTGTTGGCTCATCTGACGACTATTGTTGATATTAACTGTATTTATATATATATATAACCACAATATGAAATGGGAAAACAAGACTAAGATCTTTCAACCGTAACAAGCGGACTTCGTCAGAGTCAAAAAACCCTGAAGACCGCTTGTCATGGTTGAAAGATCTTAGTTTGTTTTCCCATTTCATATTGTGGTTTAATCATTGATTGTTATTTCATGTGTTCATGTGAAATCTTTATATATATATATTATCTATTAGAGAAAGTATATTAGAGAAATTGAGAGACTCAGTAGAAAAGTTGTGAAATTGAAAATAGTCATAGAATTTAACTATATATAGATATCAAATATATATACTCAAAATATATATAATCAAATTTTTGGGCAATCTGTCTTCAGAAGAAAAAAGAAAGGAATATCAAGGACGTTGTAAACGCAATGGCAAGTCACATTTTCTGAGGAGTAAAGGCTTATTGGCATCAAATTAAAGAGTCTTTACAGCTGATTGTTAACCTCAGTAGGGTTGCTGTCTAACGTGGGAATAATGCTGCCGTATAGTAAAGAGTTTCTGCACATCTCAATATGCTTTCTTAAACAGATGAATGTACACGAGGATTTTTATTAAGTTTATATATCTTTTCTACAATTAACTATAGGCTTTTAATGAGAAGAAATTGTGGTCACTAGACTTATCACAAACTAATACTGAATAAATATCTTTATATATTATTTCCAATAAACCAACTTTCGTGTAAAGCAGGTAGAAATGTCTAATAAGGAAGTTCGAAGCGTTATTAAACCGATGTCAATTCTGAACTGCCCACTAGATTGTGCTAATAACTTATGAACTCTTTACTAATGACTTAAGAAGCAATTCACCGTACGCTGGAATGCGACTGTATTCATAGAACCTGTTTTCACATTCAGCTGCTTTTATTCCCAGAAATCAGTTTTGAATCACTTGCTAAATCAGAAACCTGTAGTCCAAGAAACTAAATCAAATACTTTGATCCATTTTCTCAGCTTGTTTAATCCGTAAAAGAACAGGCTTTTAACTAACGAATAAAGATAATGGATGCTCTATCAGTAGTACTGCACATAGAACTTCATAAAAAAATAATCATTAAATAATGACGCTTTTTTGAGCCTCATTAATTATTGTTCTTTCAAAACATCATTGGACACGTGATTTCAACATGAAGAAAATTGAGAACTGATTGAATTGTAACAAACTAAAACTTAATTTAAACAATACTCTTTAATAAGCAGATTATGTTGGTATTATTATTAAAATATTTTAACAGGATACCTATTGAAATAGGAGTTTGGTAAATTCTTTATAGTTTACCGAGACCATAATATGATTTTATTACCTTATTGTTTATTCTTTATACTGGTGCTTTGAGCATTTATTTACTATACTGTCACCAATATTCCTTCTTTTATTTTATCACAGAGTTTCTGAAATTTAGTGCTAATTTAATTTGGCATAATATTACCATATTATATAAATCATACAATATGGCAGACGAACTTGCGAGGGAAGGTACTCGGAAACCTCATATTGGTCCAGAACCATATTGTGGTATAGGACAACACACTACACAAAAACTCCTTAGGAAAGAAGATAGGGAAAGCAGGAAGCTATACTGGGATTCTCTTCAAGGACAGAGACAATCAAAGATACTTCTCAATATGTTTGAGAATAGGCAAATCTTGTATTGTATGGAAAGGAGCAGGAATAATCTAAGGATTTTAACCGGATTTCTAACGGGTCACTGCAAACTTAATGGCTATCTGCGAAGAATAGGCATTTTCAATGATGGTTTGTGCAGATTCTGTAAGGAAGAGGAAGAAACACGGTTGCACCTGCAGGCTGACTGTCAAGCCACTTTGCTACACAGAGACAGGTGCTTCGGGACACTCAACAAAACTATAGAAAAACTTTTACCGTTTGACCCAGGAAAGGTGTTGAGCTTCTTGGAGGCGTTGAAGCTAACTGGGGCATTATAGTCAGAAGGAGGGAAGTACAATAGTTCTTAACACAATCTCAATCACCCTCAATAAACAAAACAGTATGAAATACAGTATTATGATCTACATTACATTATAATATTATATTAATATATTATAATACCATATAGTAATAATAAATATTAATATATTTTCATTGCTATTATATAAAAATGTTACTATTTTGCATTTTAACTTCTTAAACTGTCTTTTGGAATTATAGGCATCCATTTATTATATTGCAATTTTTCAACTAGTGATTTTCAATTTCTTATTATTTACAGAGTAAAAAATACAATATTGTTACAGATTTACATTACAATGATATATTATATTAACATATTGCAATTAATATGTAATAATAATTTTTTAAAAGTGAAAAAAATCGATGTTTCAAATTACCTAATTCATAAGGAATATATAGGGTTAGTTTGAATAAAAACTCACACCCAATGAACACAGACCAAACCCAGTGTAGAAAGCACTTACGTATTACTGAAGTGTGCAATGCACCAGAACGTGCTGGTGTCGACGATCAGCCTAATTTAAAGGAACCGCAAAATTTGAAACGAAATGAGTTAATTCTACAGCTTACTATGTGCCTTTGGGTTTAAGGTACTGCAGTCTATGTACGCTTCTTTTTGTCAAGGACAATGTAAACAAAGCTTGACTCGATTTTCCATGTTTCCTCTATTTGGAGCATCTTCTCAATTAGCTCTTCTAAAGTCACTAGAGTCACCCAGCGTATGAGCCACCTATGTCGAAGCACCTTCCTACTTAGTCCAGATAAAGAAAGTTTGCTCTAATCTTGCAATGGAAACAACAAGACAGCTCAGCTTTCCCTTGTACAGATACTTGTGAAGTGTCCTTCTCTAGACAGGTGTGTTAAGTGTAAGTCATCCTCTTGATACTTCCGCTCCTGCCATGCAGGCTAATAGGCCACCTAACCTTTGGCCCCCATTGCCATCTTTCTTACCTCCGCCTGTTGCAAATTTAATAATAATATATTAAATTATTATTACATTACTGTTTTACTCTTTCAACCGTTGTGTGGAAGTATAATCATTTATATCCTATATGTATATCCTACATGAGTTTTATTTTTATTTTCCTATGTTTTATGTTTTATTATTCCGTAGAGTGTATGGATATAAGATGTAATTGTACATATTATATAATAATCTTATTTTTGAATCGTGAATCACAAAATGAAAAAAGTCATACTGATTTGTGTACAGGTATTTTTTTCTATATTTATCCTAATGAAGGTCATTTATGACAATGTATCAATTCATAATGACATCATTAAAGGACATCACATTCTGTTCCACATTGGTTAGTTCAAACATAGGTTGTAAGATTTTAGAGGGATGTCAGAAAGACAGAAGGCAAAGTTAATGAAAGTCATGTAACAACCAGTTAGTTTTCTGTTTTTGTGAATCAGGTTTCCAGCAAGTGGTTGGATTTAAATTAGTTGGTTCCCATTAAACCGGAGTTGATGGCAGGAGAGAACTTGTCAACATTGCTTTCCCAATAATTTGTTATTCAAAAAAAATTTTAGTTTTATTTTTATCCCTGACAAATGAAATATTCTAGTTCAATTTCACTTGAAGTATGTTTGAAAATGTAATAGTAAAAGAAATTTGTTTTTAAAAATGGTTTTAGAAAATGTTATTATTAATTAAAGAATTATATCATATTTACTGAATTATTTATTTGAATGTCATTATGGCAGTTTATACATTTTTTCTGTATAAGTTCCTAAGCAGCTGAATCGAATGATATAAATTTGCCTCTTAGTTATAATATCAGAAGTAGTCAAAAAGTTGAAGCCAATGATTCTTAGCTCTGTATGTCATTTCTTCTATAGTTTTTTGTATATTTATGAAGTATAAAAAGGAAAAAGGAAAACAATAGAAGTAAATGCTCTGAGGCCTTTCATTTTATATCACCATATGACAAACAAAGTCGAAAAAAAAACAAGAAAAAATTGTAAGAATTAATGATAAAACAACTTACAATTTATCGTTAACATTGAACACTTATCATTACTTCAACTCTTTCTGTTGCGGGATGGGATGTAAATTTTTTCCAAATTAAAAGAATCATATTTTAAATTTCACTGATTTTCATCATTTTTCCCATAGATAATTTATGTTTAATTATTTTAAATCCAAATGTTATTTATATTATTGCATCATCTGTTAGTATTATTTTGGTAACATACATGAAAAGAAAATGGACTAATTAAAACAAATGTTTCCGGATGAATATTTCTTTACTTTCTAAATCATTGCATTATTTAAAAAAAATGTAATTAATTACCGTCATTTCAATATCTTACTTAATTAGGTAAAGAAATGTAAAAATTATTTAAATTTATATCTTTATTTAAAAATCTTTTTTAATATGCACACAGTTTAAATAGGGGGGATTAATAAGTAACCTGAATTTGTAAGTAGATTTAATATAATAACAGTTCAGATATGTATATTAATAAATAATTAGTAATTTCTTTTAGAATAATGATATGTAATGCAAAATATATACTTTGGTATATTGGTCTTATATTTCATTTAAATATAAATGAAATGTTATAATTATAAACGAAATGTAAATTCATATATATGTATGTATTTATTTGTATATACATATAGTCGTAAACTAATTAATAGGACGAATTATTATGGGACACATTTAACAAGGCACGTTTTTTTTTATTTCATAGGGTTAAATTTTTAAATTATCTTGTTTTTCTTTTAGGTAATAAATATATTAAAATAATTGTTATAAGTTTTAACTATTTGATTTTATTCGATGGGTCCGAGGTGATCTGATAGGCAGCCTGCCTTTCCCTATTTATGAGTTTTGGTCTTCAAAAGATATGGCCATTTACTAGATGTAAAATCTAGTCGCTATTTTTTTAAAAAAAAATTATAGGAAAAACTGTTTCTCTCGTATTTACTTCTAGTATTCGTTAAAGAAGCATACTAAGATAAATATTAGTATAATAAAATTGAAAATAACGGATTTAAAACCAATCCTGTAATATGGGTCACCAATACAATATAACTTAAAGGTAAGTATCTCAGTCTTTCACTTATTAAGAAGAAGAAAAAAAGTGAATGGATCTTCAAGAGGAGGCACATTGAAAACAAAAGTAGTAATCTAACACTTCTTTGTGCTATGCACAAAAATTGTGCACAAATAAATAAAAAAAGTTCCCATATGATGGGAGTTATTTATCTTTGCAACACTTAGGTATGCTACAACTGCAAAATAAAAGAAGACAATGGTTATAAAACTTTATTTATGGTTCAAACATTAATGACATTAGCAATATCAAAGGCTAGTCTCTGATTGGTAGCTTTAGTTATTTGCTTTATTCATTATTCATATTAGTATTAAACTAATTGCTTAATAATTTGTTGAGATATTTAATATTTTAATTTATTAGTTTTACTGCAAGTTTTTTGAAGTTATACTATAAATTTTGATTGACTTGTTGACATATTACAGTTGACATATTTTCTCGAAATGTTACAGAATGTCTTAAAAGTTGTTATACATTTTCATTTATTTCTGTTCATGATCAGGTAGTAGCTAATAGGATGGGATTCTATAGCATTTAAGATAGGAATACTGAGTTCTGAAGTTGCTTAAATATTGATTTATTGGTTTTAGTGTCCCAATTGAAGTTTGAGTTATGCTGTGAAATTGATTTCAGGCACATAACTTATGGGTTTTCAACTCAAGTCAAAATAGTAGCAGTATTTCAATGAGGGTGTAGTCATTTTAGTCATGTTACATGGATTTTTCAATTTAATATTTTATCTGAAAAATCCTCAAGTGTATCCGTGATTTTGATAGCTAAAGATAAATCTTATTTATTTTTTAGAAAGATATAACGACCGTTTTTGCTGGATTTATAGCCAGATATTTCACCTTGTCTCCAACAATTTAGGAGAATGCTGCATTATCTGAAAGTCAGTGCCAACAAGCATTATTCTTCTTCTAAGAAAAATTCTTCAGCACATCCTTGCTTATCTTAGCTACCATTACATAGAGTATTCAGTAGGACATCTACAACTAATCACTTTAACCACAAATAATTTCTTTAAGGTTTAAAAATATTTCTATTTTGTCAGATAAATGTCAGAATAGTATAAGAAAAAATGTCAGGTTCATCGAATCAAGAAAGAAGTAGATTAAAATTAGTATCCTTTATATAATAATGAACGAAATAGTATAACAAAAGTACACGTCTGGGCGACCAAGTCATTTTCGGAATCCGGATGAAAAATAAAAAAAAACGATGTGGGCTAGTAACATATTGTTCCAGTATTACTGAATAACGATGACAAGCGATCGAGTAAAAAGAATGTTAAAGCAAGAACTCCAGAATGAAGAACTATTATTATTTAAAATCCAGATCAACTAATGAAACATTTATTTAAAAGAACATGGGCTCAGGTTGTGGGTTTACTAACCCATGGGAAGTGAGCCGGCATTACCGCCTCATTACCATTGGCCTACACTAGCGTTGACAGCTAGCGTTGACAGCTATGCAGAACTCCATCTACTGGGATGGAGATAGTTAGTAGTGTATAATTATTTTGACAATACTATTAACTCTTTTAATAGTAAATACAATTTCAAGTGCATGCTATTCTCTCTTTAAAGCGTTAGGGCTTTGTTCATCATTAAGACAAGATAATGTGAAACCGTTTTAGCAGAACAAAATATATGAAAAATATGATAGTCTGGGATGTCGATAGATAACCAATTACTCCTATGGTAATTTTAATTTACTGAATTAAATTATAATAGCCTGTATTATCTGTATACTCTAATAGCAATTACTCTGTTATCATTATAGTTATTTTATTATTGTTAATTATTATATATTTAAGATATATTTACATAACATAATGGAAATTATTGTGTAACATTAAAGATTTTGATGCATGTGGTGCCTTCAGGTGGAGCATGCTGTTCTCTGACAATAAAAAAAAAAAATAACCAAATCATTCCTTTTTTTTTAAATGTAGTTACTACATATTACATTTTATACAAATTATGAGAGTTAAAGAAAAAAAAGCCGTCCTCAGACTACAAAATTCAATCTAATTCAAGTATTAACTTCAGATTATTACTAAACTAAATGATAAATTATGTTAAACTAAATGATAAGATCTAGTGAACTTTTTTTTTATTGTTAACTGTATTTGATTCGGACTCACAAAAACAAACCGGTGATAATCAGAAATAGGTAACATTTCAAGAAATCTATCCTATCCTCGTCAACTTGATTCTTAAATACTCCTCTATTTAACAGAAATTATATACTTCTGTTAAAAAGAGAAATTCAACAAAGCTTTCATTTATTTAAGTTCAGTTCATTTAATGTCATAGTGATCTGCTCATAAATAGTGATAAATAGATCTCCGTAATAGTTATTCATTAAAAAATTGAAATAATTTGTTTTTTGATTAACTACATTACTTATAGCAGATGATGTACAACCAAATGAGTGGTGTTGTAATTAGATACATATTTATTAATTCTTTGTATTTTCTGTATCACAAACTGCATACGCGTTTCTACATCTTCAGTAGAATTGCACTTGAACATTCATTACATGCAGACCTATCAAATTCTGAAAATTGAATGTTTTTATTAAATTATAAATTTTACGTATAACTTATAAATGTTAGTAGAATTAAGCAATCAATAACTCTATAGTATTACTATGTATAGTAATACTGAATAACATTTATGTACACGAAATGTTAAACACATGTTCGAATCATGCAAAAAAAGATAAAATAATATGTTTATCCTGGCATTTTTGAAATACCAATGTACTGATTACAAATTACATATTTATAAGTTATATTGTAATTCAGATAGGACTATTGTTGATCATACATAGAAAAAAAAATAAACTTGAGGCTTATTCTTAATAAAATTACACCATTATTCATTTACATCTATTCGTATGACACAGGAGAAATAATTACTAATGAATATGTAAATGACCTAACCATTATTTAAATCACAATTATCATTTTTATTTTTTTTTTGCTGGTTATATAATATTTTTTTCATCAGAAATATTTGTAGAAATATTTTATGAAATATGACAACCATGAAATTATGTTTTAGTCATGGAATTTATGGAAGAAACTTTGGGAAATTTCAAATGCTCTCATTGTTTCTTTAAATTAACATTGTTTATAATACATATCCATATATTGAAATCTTTGTTGCAACAATCATTTCAAAGCTTATATATTATATTAAAAGAATATACTATTTATATTATAAGATTATAGTTCATATATAATTTTCAATCGCTACGAAGCTAAATGTAATGTATACATTTTTAAAGACCTTCTGATTTGCTTGTTGTCAACAAAATTATGCAAGTATACAGTTCTTTAATAACAAGTGGATCAAAACAACCTGCTCTTTAATTTTCCGTTTACCATTGTGGTAATTTTATCTTTGGTTGTAAATATCTATAACCTATATATATATATAATCAGTTAAAATACAAAGCATGAAAGGAAAATAACTTACGCTACTCTAAAATTTCGTGACTATGTATTCTTCATTAGAACAGCAAAATACATCAAGTAAGAGAGCTAATGATGGTCAAGGATGGTACAGCTTTGATAACTATATAGATATTGTTGTGAATAACCGTAAAAGATTACTAGTTAAACATATATAGTTAAATAAGAGATCAATTATAACATTTACTTGAGTCGTCAAAGTTTTTCCAACAATAACAATTTCAAAGTTGAAACATTCAGACAAAGGCTTAGAATATCCTATCATTATCTTGAAAAGATATATTATGATATCAAAAGAAAAGAAAGGAGTTTCAGATTTTTGGAAAAACTTCTAAAAATGCAAGCAATAATATCTTTTGGTAAGTTATTGAATTTTATATCAACAATCAAATCACGATAAGAAATGAGAAAAAAAGACTAAGATCTGTTAAAGAGTTGAGATTTGATTCTGACTAAGACCACTTGTAACGGTTGAAAGATCTTAATCCTTTTTCTAATGTCTTATTGCGGATTGAACGTTGATTGTTTTTTCACGTGTTTATTGTGAAATCCTGTTATTGATAAACTTAACATACATGAATAATTTGCTGAACAGTTAAAAAACAATTTAAGTAATCTCTCAAGTAAAAGTTGAAGCAAAAAGGAAAAAAAATGGTAAAGTAAAAACTAAAAAGAAAGGAGAGAAAAGATTAAAAATATATGGATAAATTTAATTTTTTTTATAATACGCAACATAATTAATTAAAAAGTAATAAAACAATTCATAAATAATAAAAAAAATATTTCATAAAAAGTGAAGTAAGATATATATACACATATTATTTGAACAACATTGTCAATTAATAACAACTTTCTGATATTGAACCCAGATGCAATAATTATATTGTTTGGCAAAATATAAGTTCTTCTTAGAAGTTCTTAGAACAATGTGTGTATATTTATTTAAATCATGTTGCATAATCTTTAATATAATGGAAATCAATGCAGAAAATGGGTGAAAGTAAACGGTTAGTAAGTAACAAAAAGTAACTGGTGGTTTGGTGTCGTCTGTGTGGGTGATAGTAACTCTGACATTTAATTCATATTCCCATATCATTCCATATTTTTTAGCAAATTACAACCATAACTTAATAAAAAAATATCTCATGATACGATTTAGAATCAAATTTTCTTAAAATATTGGTATATAAAGATAGATAAACATAATACTATAAATTTCATTTTTTTTAAGGAGATACTCATAGTGTACTTTCTTAAACAAACTGTTGCTTAAGTACACAGTTTGTAATTATGTCTTATAGAAGCTCTTAAGAAAAATTAAAGTACTTAAGCGTAATATTTTCAGTATATTTTAAAACTTATATAGCTGGAAGCTAGAGATTTTAATATATCTAATATACATATGAACTATTTGACTAGAATAGTGAAAAAACTGGATATTAGTCAAAAACATAAAAGCGCATTCTTCAGGGAAGTGTCCATTCTCAATACTTCAATATTACCCAAAGATACTATGATTCAAAAAAAAAAAAAATCTGATATGTTTTGTTTAAGGGTGTAACATATAGATTCATTAGAGAATTTTGTGAGACAAATAATCATATCGTGGAAAGCATCAGAAATCATATGTTAGATTGACATTGATTTATAACATGTATAAATTTTATTCTTTTATATTTTATACTCAATTATATACAATTTTTCATTAAACCTTTAAACATCAATTTTATTTCAGGGGATTTACCCAAAACATTTCTATGTCAATGTAAACAGCGTATATATATGCAAACAAAAACAGCAAGTATAGTAAATAAACCATAAGCCCAGGATCAATATGCAGTTTTTATAGCTTTATTGCTCATTGCAGTAATTAAAATTTCATGAATATTTTTTTAATTATTAGTTTTCCGTTCACTTTTTGCCAAAATTTAATTGGTTTTTAATCAACTGTTTAGCGGCATAAAACATTTCCTAAAAACAGAAAATGTACTTTAACAGCCCTTTGGTTAATGCAATTTAAAAAAATATTTCAACTCATCTTCGACGTAATGTTCTATTTTGAGGCCTAGTTTTCTTTGATCCGTCAAACGGTATGGCTTGTATCGCTCTCACAAGTTTTCATATTGAGTTATAAGTAAGAATATTTATATTTTATTAAAAGAAAAGTATTTTCTGTTGTTTTGAAACTCTGAAAATACTTGTCATTTATTGCTTTTGTAGTCTCAAAGATAATGCCAAAATTTTATGCACCAGGCTACTGGCAAATGTATGCTTCATTAATGTGTTATGGTGGCACATAATTACGTTGTATCTTTCTGTAACAGTTAACATTTTTAGTAATAGTTTTGATCATTTTAAGAGGTGGAATTTATAGAGCGTACGCAACTAATGAGTCAACTTTTTTTCACTTTTTTTTTTCTTCTTCAAGTGCTCTATGTGGCTCATTTTTTTAGATCTTGTCTACGTCTAAATCTGTAAAAGTTATATTTAATAACATATATAAAAAAAATAGCAAAAAAATGTTCAGATAAAATATTTTAAAGCCAAATGACTTTAGTGAGAACTGATTACTCATGTCGATTATAAATTTTTGTTTAAAACTTTGGTTCCAAACATTCTATTGTGTGACACTTTCTAAACGCTATAGGCCATAAAAAACCATAAAATTAATATTTGCCATTTTTTTATTCATAATTTATGTGTTGATGATTTGCTTATTTATTCTAAATAATAATTTGGCCATGCATTTTATCTTAATGTTTATTTATTTTTGATATGATATAAACTTGCACTTCTTTCCATTACGAAATTATTTATAAGCTAACACATATAATTATTGCAAATTATTTTCGTATAATAACACGGGTATTAATATAATTTTATTCATTCATAACTTATAGAAAACCATTAATTTATTGATATGAATTTCTTCATTTCTTAAAACCATAACTTCATTTCTTCTTATGGTTTCAGTTTAACTAATTTTAATTTACTGGAAATATAGTGCAGATATTTTGCAAAAAGAAATAAGAGGGCACTTGAATCAGTATATATACATAAAGAAACCTCTCTGTTTAATTACATATGTTAGTTGCCAGACTTGATAAGCTGAAGCAACAGGAATCTTAACTTTTTTTGAATCATTTGTGTAAATTGAGTACGCTGTTCTCTCTGTTATCTAACACCTGCAGTCCATGTGATTTCAACATACAGACAACTAGACATGGGTTTTTTAATCCTGTTAATTTATTTAAGTGAGACATAATACAATAAGGGAATGAATGAAGGTGGATTGTGGCCATCTCTGCTGCTCCCTTGGGGCTAGTAGCTTGCTCAACCAACAGAATACCTCTTGCACAACTCCTCTAGCCACCTTGTCCGGGTACTAACGAGCGCCCCATAACTTCACATTTAGATTGACCACGAGAAACAGACAAAATCATTTCCCACTACACTACTCTTCTTCACGCAACTGTCGGCTTCGTCAAATACAATGCTTAATCTACTCCTGTCTAACCTTAACAGTAGCATAATATTTAAAATAAACTTCTATGCAGTGATATATCTCAGAATATTTTAAATGATTATTCTTAACTCCATTTGAGATATACGACGTAATAATTATGAATAGATTTGGATATAACCTAAAAAGGTAAAATTACTGATCTAGAAGGAATAATATTCAACCTCATCTGTGTATTAACTCCACCAATTAGCATTAGAAACATTGTGATATATCTTCTATTCTTTCAATTTCTATAATAATATTCTATTTGTAGCAAATAATTAAAGCCATAATAATCTAGATTATAATCCTGATTGCACTTTGTACGTATTTTACACTGTCTGTATATATATAATAACAAGACAAGAACAAAACGAGTCAGTGTATTGCATAGATTACATGTTCATTTAACTGGCGTGCCTTCCTTGAATGAAATCAATGCTACCATACATTGTTACCAACTTAAAAATAAAATTAAAAGATATTTCATTTTTCTGTATATATCATTTACAATAAGTTCATTCATTTTACAAATTGCATTTAATCCTACAAAGATGATACAATTAAATATTTCCGCAAAGGTGTTGTCAACTACAAAATACCCAAACTTAACCAAAAATACTCCAAAATAGGTTACTTAAAATCTCTTCTAGAGACTAAATTGTGTAGTTTCCTGTTGCAGTGTTTATATCAACATACATATAAAATAACATTTAAGTTTGCTTTTAGACAGTATTGTGGAACTTACCTTCTTTTTCTAAACAATTAGTTTTATAAATGTACCTATTTGCCCGCAAGATAGGGCAAATTTCTATTTCTATTGTAGAAATACAATAGAGCTTTTTAGTTTCTACTGAAAATAACTTCCACATTTTCATTTTTAATATATTACTTTGTGAATGATTTGAGAAGGTTCAGGCATACATTCTATTTTGGATTAACATAACCGTCTGAACGAGTTAATATACTTGAATGTAAAAATGCGAATAAGATACTAATAGCGTTTTGGCTAGTAATAGTCCTCATCAGAGTTATAATTTTGTTAAGTTTAATTTATACTGATTATACCTTGAGAAAAATTTGTGAACATCATATATATATATATATATATATATATATTATATATATATATATATATATATAGTTCAATATAAACAAAGAAACATAGAGAAATCAGAAGAACACACTTACAGTCTCTAATTTTCGGTTTGAACCGTCTTCAGGAGAGATAAGAGAGGGAAACCAAGCGCACTGGATCAGAGACGGTTGGAGACCAACAGTGTTGCCGCATGCGCGCCCGTTCACAGAAAATAAGGTAGACAGGAATCAATTTATAATTAATTTATACTTTATAAAATAAAATAATGGAATATGAAAACAATAAATATATAAAAAAGAAAAAATTGAAAAAATAAGGGAAATTGATACAGAGAAATTGATACATAAACAAAAGTGCTGACTAAGCTATTGATACATATGTTTATGTATCAATTTCTCTGTATCAATTTCCCTTATTTTTTCAATTTTTTCTTTTTTATATATTTATTGTTTTCATATTCCATTATTTTATTTTATAAAGTATAAATTAATTATAAATTGATTCCTGTCTACCTTATTTTCTGTGAACGGGCGCGCATGCGGCAACACTGTTGGTCTCCAACCGTCTCTGATCCAGTGCGCTTGGTTTCCCTCTCTTATCTCTCCTGAAGACGGTTCAAACCGAAAATTAGAGACTGTAAGTGTGTTCTTCTGATTTCTCTATGTTTCTTTGTTTATATTGAACTATGTTTGTCCGTTTTGGATCGTATTTCCAACGAAAAAAAGTGTATATATATATATATATATTAGTATATTTTGGAAGCAGACCTTCATTTAGACATGTTTTATTAAAAAGTATGTCGATTTTCATTTTTTTTTCTCTTTTTGTTTAATTTCTCCAGTTTTCTAAACTTGGTTTTCAACCTGTCTGGTAAAATGTACATTAATTCTCCAAATGATTTATTACTGAAATCCATAACAGTAATAAATCATTTAGATAATTAATATACATTTTACCAGAAGGGTTGAAAACCAAGTTTAGAAAACTGGAGAAGTTAAACAGAAAAAGAACAGAAATGAAAATCGGCATACTTTTTAATATATATATATAAAGATTTCACATAAACACGTGAAACAACAATCAATGATCAAACCACAATAAGAAATGGGAAAACAAGACTAAGATCTTTCAACCGTAACAAGCGGTCTTCGTCAGAGTCAAAAACCCAACTGAGTTGGGTTTTTGACTCTGACGAAGACCGCTTGTTACGGTTGAAAGATCTTAGTCTTGTTTTCCCATTTCTTATTGTGGTTTGATATATATATATATATATATATATATATGTGTGTGTGTGTGTGTGTGTAGTTAGAGAGCAGATTTTTGTTGATACAAATTTTATTAAACACTTTTTGAACCCTTGTTCTAGTCTCTTTTCTCTTTAACTTTTCTAATTTCCTATATATATTACATAACCAATATGTAATTTAATTATTGACATATTAACTATTAGAGTGGAACATATTAGCAACACTAACACAACTCACTTCTAAGTTATCAGTAGAAAAACCAAGCTCAATTTGCGCAATGGCAGTTGAGAGTTTTTTCTAACTTGAGTTTGGTTTGTCTTCTGCTCATTACTACGAGGGTCCAAATTCAAATGAGTTTCTTTTAATGTTTTTTTACGTTTCACACTTCCTTTATTGTCTGTTTACCCGTTTAATTAATTCTATCCGTAAATCAGTAAATGACTTACAGTATTGTATTGTGATTTACTCTCATACGTTTTGATTATAAATTATGATGCAATAAAATGCTCACAAACCCTTTTAGTTTAAACTTGTATAAATAACGTTTCAGGCTAGGTCACTAGTTTGCATTAAATTGATGAATGGCAGCGTGTTAGCAAACTGTATTTAGGGGTTCCGTTTTGAAGTCTTTTAGTGTTTGGTTTCAATGTATTTTATACACAATTAAATTTAAATAAATTAGCCGTCTTTTAGAAAAATGTTTTTGTGTGATCAGACCCAAAAATTTAAGTTGAAATTCTACATTTAAAAAATGTACTTTTATTTTATTATCAAGGCTGCAAGTATCAAAACATAAGATTATTAAAAGTTCACTGGAAATAAAAAGAGATAGTAATATAAGGATCAGTGATAACAAGACAAATTTTAGGTCAATGAGCTTCACCTAACTGACACAAACTCAGTTAAAGAGTAGGTTAGGTTAGGTTGCAGTGTTCATCTTAAAAAAGAACACAAATAGACCAAAGATTGGCCTTTTACAATATCTTTAAATTTTGCCAAACTCAGGAGTATTTGAAATAGGAATCTTTAACGAATACTTGACATCGTACAGCCTTAATACGGAAGAATTAACGTCCTCTCCGAGGGACAATGTACTAAGATTTCTTTTTCCCTACCGTGTGAATAAACTGAGGGCCAGAGTGGGTTTCGAACCTCGGATCAGTAGTCCTGAGTCAATCACGTTAAAGTGCAGGTTATAACATTGTACGATAACGGATAATAATAATAACTTAATAATAATAATAATAATTAACTATTAGAGAAAAACATATTAGCAGCACTAACACAACTCACTTCTAAGTTATCAGAAGAAAAACCAAGCTCGATTTGAGCAGTGGTTTTTATATAGTAATAATAATAATAATAATAATAATTATTATTATTATTGTTATTATTATTAACACAATATAAACAAAGGAAATGTCATAGAATGGGAACAAGAAAAAGACAATAAAAAGAGGGAAATATATATAATGCTGAAGTTTTATCGGACAACAGCCGTATCAAACAGTGTAACAATTTCAGGTAAGAGAACATAAATAGAAATAATAGAACCTTTAAAAACAGTTGACATCGTGTATCAGATTTTGTAATCAAGATGTGGCGCTATCGGGGAAACTTTTCTTTCCTGACCCCGCCACTGTCAAGCATTGACCCTATGCAGTCATACGAAGCAGTGTGCTAGGATACTTTCCTCAGCTATATACTCACTCTTACACATCGTATATCTTCTGCGCTAGGCCAATAACAATTCTAGTTTATTTAATAGAACTATTACCAAAAGGGAAGATCGAAATGTAAAACTTCATTCTACTCTTTCCATAGAAAAGCTTCTACGGTAGCTCAGAAGAATTTTGTTGATTTTACAGTGGATTAGGTTCTTCTATGAAATGGTAATTAAAACTAAAAAATGCAGTTTTAAACGAAGTACTGAGTTTGTTAGCTTCTATTGTTACCAAAGTTTAGCATCAGGCACATTCAATTCAATCCGTCTAATTTATTAACGAGTTAACAACATTACGCCCGTAAATTTTCCTTTCTTGTTTCAAAATAACATGGCACGATGGACTAAAGACTCAATTGCTTTTACTGAGCGTAGGTAAAATCACGTTTAGGAAGTTTAAAATTGGAGTTGACTTTTCAATTCATTATATAAACTGGAGTGATGGACAGAGTATTTGTTTAATACTGCTGGTATTAAGAAAACTGCGCTTAAGGAAAAGAGCAACTTTTGTCCTAAGGTAAACCTAACTCCATTATTAGAGAACCTTTTCTATACAATATAATCGTAGCTGGAATGATGGACCGTACACAATCTGTTGGTATTAAAAAAAGTGCGCTTAAGAAAGAGCATTTCTCTTGAGTATCCAAATGATATCCAAATATCAACTTTGGATTATGACAAACCCATTAATTACCTTTTCTATACAATATGATCTTAGCTGGAATGATTGACCATATGCAATCTGTTGGTATTAAAAAAAATGCACTTAAGAAAGAGAACAACTTTGGTTTATGACAAACCTATTAATTACCTTTTCTGTACAATATGATCTTACCTGGAATGTTTGACCGTATGCAATCTGTTGGTATTAAAAAAAAATGCACTTAAGAAAGAGAACAACTTTAATGATGACAAACCTAACTCCATTATTTGTATAGGCCTTTTCTATACAAATGTCCTAAATGAAGTAATAGACCGTAGACAATTGGCTGGTATTAAAAATATTGAGCATGGGAAAGAGCACAACTTTTGTCTTTTGACAAATCTAACTGAAGTAATTACGCTTTCTATACAATATGGTGTTAATACAGTGGATTATAAAGTAATCTTCACTTTGTGATGTATGAGTTTTAAGGCTAATTAATTAGTTGGATAGAAATCAATGCAAACTGTATAATGCCTATATAATTAACAAAGGTTTAATTAACTTCATGTTAGATGTGGTAGTTGGGCACATAATGAAAATGTCATTATTTTTCTAGATTAATTAGATGTGTAGTAGAATTTTAAAACCTTTAACGATTTGTTGAATGCTGATGGTATCGGGGAAAAGTTGTTCAAGTTAATGAAAGTGTGTATGTGCGAGTGCGTGTGTGTGTATACAGAGTGTGTGAAAGAGACGGTGTCCGGCTCATTATCTAGAACACAGCCGATTGTTTAATCTCTTACTTTGACTATGCAAATGTCATTAGCGTTGCTTTTATTTCAATTAATCCCACTGGATAACGTGTAACATTTCAGATTTTATTACTGGATAAGTGTAAACATCAGTTATTTATATATTTGCAATCTTTTTATTTAAACAAAATATTATTTCATTATCAATTTGTAATATCATTCAACCGATGAAATAGTCAAATTTAAACTAAATTAAATAGAAGAATTTTGAGAAAAAATTGAATGGAATAGGAAAATCTCCTTAAAAAGAAAACACTATAGGAAGTTCACGTCGAAAATAGAACAAGGTCGCATTGATTTTAGCAAATTATATGTTGATATAATTTTAGTTATATTTTTATTATCTCTATAAGTATTTAAATTTTATACTTTCAGAATTTATGGTTATAAAAGGTAAGGACCACTTCATAAGATTAAAGTTTAAAAAATTATATTGTACTGGAACTTATAATGGAATAGATTTGAAATAACTTAAGTGATTTAAATTTTTGACTACAAGGCTATCAGTCAAATACTAACAACTAAATTACAGTTTCGAATAAAAATTATAATAATGAAAAATACCTTCATTGCATAATTGTAATTTTGCACTGCAAAATGCGATAGCATAAAAGAAGTATGAATATAGTCAGTATGATTCTAGTTTTATTTTCTACCACTCGACAGCTATGAATTTCAACCTCCAATAGTCAATATTATAATTAAATGACCATTGACATAAATCAATAGGTGTTAAGTCACAATTTAGAATGTGTGATATATCTATAATATCAATGAACAATATTTTGTTAGTTCCTTTTCAAGTGCAAGCTACGTCAGATGTCAAGGCGACAATATAAAAATCTGTTAAACGTAAATGAAGAAAAAAATTGTGTATGAGTACATTTATAATTAATATTATAAAAATTACAAAAACAAATTGAAGCCGAATAAAACATACGAAATAGTACGTCTGCTAATATATGTTAAATAGAGAACAGTTGTGATTTAACGGATAACGTACATTATTTTACTACAGAAGATTGAATGCTCCAATTAGGGTAATAATCCTAACTTTTTGAAACAGTGACAAATTAAGCTGAAAATGCGTGGTCAATGTATTAAAGATAAAGACAGAATTAATAACAACTTAGTTATATCAATACTCATCATTGTATATGTCGTTCACTTAATACTTAATGTTCAATAAAGTATTAAAACAATAATTTATGAAAATATGTGCTAACATTTTTGCCTGATAAAACTACTTTTGAAATAAATAACGAGATTATATTCTTTTAAAATATGAAGTTATTATAATAAATGAAAAAAAAACTACTGGTATCATAGAAAACAGGGTTGTTATAATAGCGATATAATTTATGTAGACCATTGGACATCCTTACTTTTATCTACAAATTTAAAAAGTTTTATGATTTAGGATTCATCCGGCTTAAGATTGCAGGTCGATTTACAAAACTGGTTTACAGCTAGCACAATAAAGTGGATCGAAATGAGTGAAAGCCGACTCTCCTTAAAAAGAGATCTTCTTCATTCAAAAACACCTTTCTCAATCTGTTCTCATTTTATTAGCACCAAAGAGAAAGACAGAGAGAGTGATGGGGAATGAAAAAGACTCTGAGGAAAAGAGAGACTGATTGAGAGAAACAGAAAAAAAATAATATTTTAAACAAATTATTCTAACCTATTGGAACAATTAATAAAAATTAAAATCATATTAGCAATTTTCTGAAGAAAATTAAAAAGTACATATCTGAAAGAAGTCGTAGAATAAAAAAACATTGAAGATAGAAAGTACATCATTTATATTTGAAGTCAGACCAGTTTGAAAAGGTAGTGTAATTCCATAATTATTTATGAATAAATGAATAAATTTCATATAGGTACCTAGACATTTTTTTTGTAATCCAAATGATTAAGAAAATATTGTCATAGATAGAAAAAATAATTGAGATAGTGGTATTATAGAATTTAACGAAATGTCTAAATAATTGCACGAAGTTTACTGGAAGAAAAGATCATTGTGAGCAAGTTATATATATATATATATATATATATATATCAATGTTCAAACCACAATATGAAATGGGAAATCAAGACTAAGATCTTCAGCCGTAACAAGCGGCCTTCGTCAGAGTCAAAAACCCAACTGAAACACGAGATACAGAAAACATCTTGAGGTGATGTTTGATCTCAGGTGAGGGGTTGAGAAGAGTGGGAGGGAAGAGTGTGGTATTTTAAAAGAGTGAAAGTGCAGGGAAGAAATAATGTCCAGAAAGGGATGTTTGGGGAAACAAAGGAGTACAGTAAGAAAGAGTAAAAAATCATCCACTAGCTGTCAACCCTCTTAGAAGAGGCTATTGTCCTCTTAACCAATGTATCAAGTTTGAAGAGACCGTTACTAAAGTTTATAATATTTGATCTATTAAATTTAATTAGAGACAATTCAATAATATTTCTTAACAACATCGATTTTTCATAGGTAATAAATTTAGCTCCTATCCAATTAATATGATGATTTTCATTGTTTATATGCAAGAATAAGCCACTACATTTTTCCTGTCTACTTACACGTGTATTTAATGATTAACCAGTTTGACCAATATAAATTTTATGGCAATTTTTACACCGAATTTTATAAATACCACCGGACTCCAATTCCCTGGGAGAGATTTTTATTAACATATTGCCCACATTATTCCGATTAGAAAACACTAAATTAAAATCAAGTTGTTTGGCTAGTCTTGGAAGGGGGTCCAATGACTCATGATATGGCAAAACTATAGAATTTGACAATGAACGGGGTTCTGTTGAAGTATCAGAGAAAGTTTTTTAACACCTTCAAAGCTAAATCGATATAAGAGGAGGGGTATTTTAATGAAAGGGCAATTGACCTAATGTTGTTAATCTCTTCATTAAAGAATTCAGGAGAGCATACTCTTAACTCCCTCAAAAACACATTTTTAAAAACAGAAATGTTAACATTTTTTGATGAGAAGAACAAAAGTGAACCTATGCAAGTACATTCGTAGGATTTCTATATACACTAGAGCGTAACTCTTTAGGTAACCTATGGATCAGGACATTTAAGAAGGGAAATTACCACTTATTACCATACATATGGTAATATGTAGGGAAGTTACCATACATATATATATGGAAGTCTCTTCAAACTTAATACTTTCGTTACGAGGGCAATAGCCTCTTCTAAGAGGGTTGACAGCCAGCGGATAGTTTTTTACTCTTTCTTATTGTACTCCTTTGTTTCCCCAAACATCCCTATCTGGACATTAGTCCTTTCCTGCGCTTTCACCCTTTTAAAATACCACTCTTCCCTCCCACTCTTCTCAACTCCTCTCCAGATGTTTTCTGAATCTAGTGTTTCAGTTGGGTTTTTGACTCTGACGAAGACCGCTTGTTATGGTTGAAAAATCTTAGTCTTTTTTCCCTTTTCATATTATGGTTTGATCATTGATATATATATATAAAGATTTTACATAAGCACGTGAAATAACAATCAATGATCAAACCACAATATGATCATTGTGGGAAAACAAGACTAAGTTTTATCAGTTGGGTTTTTGACTCTGACGAAGACCGCTTATATATATTTATGAGTGTGTTTGTGTTTGTGTTTGGATGCTGAAATGGTGGTCAAAAGAGTTTTATTAGGTAACAAAAATTATACAGAGCGGAAATAAAAATCTTTCAAATGTCCTGTTCTGTTCTTTTTGTTTTGTAATTTTTATTGAAGTGTATATATAACGGAATTTAAGTCATGTATATGTATATGAAAATAAATTCACTGAAAGCAATGATACAGAAAACACTAATGTGACAGCACAATGTTTTGGAGTTTTGGTTTCTCTATTGTATTAGAAGAGGAAAGAATGTCAGTACTATAAACATTTTTTTGTCTGAGGTATTTTTTACTAGACTGTATCATAAAAATAGCTTGCCCTTGGTCATGGTTTGGTCAGATACAAGTATAAATTAATAGTTTCGTATTAATTTTTGGCTATGATGACAAAGTCTTCATCATCAATACAACGAATAAATCATAAATAATTTCTGCTAGTAAATCCATAGCGGAGCATGTATGTATGTACGTATGTACATTTTCCCCATAAAATTTCAAGTTAACGGTTAAATAAATGAATATTGTTCACGCCATTGTTCACGTCAATATAATTTATATTTAGGAATTAATTAACCGTTTTAACTTGTATGTTGCTGCTGAAGTCATTCAACCGGTTTTGAATGTTGACCATCATCAAGAAAAACTGATCTAAATTGTTTTAACTGATTTATATTTGTTCTCCTTGATGATGGACAACGGTCAAAACCGGTTCGACAACTCCAACACTAGCACAAGGAGGAGGATCGCTAATGTATAAGATAAAGCGTTGTTTAAGCTTCAAGTGATTTATTCTTGTACAAGAAATAAATTGTACAAGATCGAACTTAATAAGTTGGATCAAGTGTAACGAGAAAAAATATACATATATAAGGAATTACAATAAAAATTTAGGTAATTTCTTTTATTGTTAATTCAGATTTGTATGTATATATATATATATTTATATATAAAAAGATTTCACATAAAGACGTGAAAAAACAATCAATGATCAAACCACAATAAGAAAATGGGAAAACAAGACTAAGATGTTTCAACCGTAACAAGCGGTCTTCGTCAGAGTCAGTTGGGTTTTTGATTCTGACGAAGACCGCTTGTTACGGTTGAAAGATCTTAATCTTGTTTTCCCATTTTCTTATAGTGGTTTGATAATATATTTATATATATATATATATATTTATACAAAACTAAAGTTTATCGGGACTCGGTCAGTTCTTCAGGTTCAACAAATTAAACTCACATTGCCAACGTTTCGGTTTGTATTTAAAACCTTCTTCGTAGACCTAAAAAACAAAGGAAATATAATGTTTTACACGTGTCTTTAATGATTTACTACTTTGACCAATATAAATTTTATGGTAATTTTTCCACGGAATTTTATAAATACCACCGGAATCCACATAAACACGTGAAATAACAATCAATGGTCAAACCAGAATATGAAATGTTGTGTTTTGTTCAGTTGGGTTTTGACTCTTTTTACGGTTGATGACCACTTTTTACGGTTGAAAGATCGTAGTGTTTTTTCCCCATTTCATAGTGTGGTTTGATCATTGATATTTATATATATATATCAGTGTTCAAACCACTAAGAATCGAGAGAAAATGACTAAGATATTTCAACCGTAACAACCGGTTTCGTCAGATTCGAATCTCAACGATGAGATTCTAATCGTTGTCAAATTCAAATCAGTCAAATCGTTGAGATTTGCTCTGACAAACACCGCTTGTTACGGTTGAAAGATCTTAGTCTATTTTTACCATTTGTTGTTGTGGTTTGAACATTGATTGTTATTTCACGTGTTTATTGTAAAATCTGGTTATGTATATATACATATATATAATGATTTTTCTTAGCCCAATATTCATATGATATATGGTTTTTGAGGATAGAGGTCTTATGATTGAAACTATTTTTCTCTCCTGCGTTTCAGCAATATTTATGTCTTTATCAGAGCCACAACATGTTTTTTTTACAATTAGCACTATTACTACCAGAATTTTTGTTACTGTTTACATTTCGATTTTTTAAATGAAGGTTAATTGGGAGGCAGTGATTGATATTATGGTATTATGACTATGGATTTTCACATTGATATATGTTTTTTTTATTTTTGTTTTATATTATTTCAGAAATCTAGTGGTCAACATTTGCTTACCTCGGAAATATGTTCCTTTTTCAACATTCTTTCTTTTACTTCATAACATGGTTTATAAATCAGAGCCACTGCCTATAGTGTATAGGTTTCGTTACTGTTATGTTGTCTTTTGAACTTTGAATACTCGGAAGGCTGACAGTTGTAGTAAAAATGTAAACACTGGATGTTTAAGTTTAAGAGTTTTGATGTTTAAATTTACTATATCAAAGGTTTAAAAAAGTCATTCTGTATAAAACCAAGAGAATTGATGTTAACATATTATTTCCTTATTTATAAACCATGTAATGCAGTAAAGGAAAGAATGTTGAAAAAGAAACAGGCTTCCAAAGTAAACAAATATTGATCTCTTATTTCTGAAATAATGCAAAAAAAATTAAAAAAACATATATCAATGTTGTAACACCAGATTTATCAATAACTACATCTCTATTACCCTTCATATTAAAAATAAAAATGTAAACAATAACCACAACTGTAGTAGTACTCGTGCTAATTTAAAAAAACATGTAGCCCTGAAGAAGACATAATTATAAGTCGAAATGTTGACGATAGAATTATTTTCAATTATAAGACCTCAGCACTAATTAATCCTATATCACATATATATATATATATATATATATATATATATATATATATATAGTTCACACAGGAAAGAGAAAACACAAATAAAAGACACACACAAAAGACTCACAACGATATTTCGACAGTCGTCGTCATCGGGTAGAAGTAGTCCCTTTGAGTAGCTGAAGCTAACTGAGTGGTAGGCCAAATGCAACGAACACGCGCGCACTCTGCCTGCCGCCCTAGGTAAGCTACTAACTACAGAGAGAATAATAACTAAAAAGAACAAATAAAAGCAAATAAAAATAACAGAAGGAGAAGACTAGTAAATGAAGCAATAAACAATTAAAAAATTAAAAAATAAAAATAGATAAAAAAATAAAAATTAAAATTAAAAAATAATAAATAAATAAATTCTTAAAAAAAAAAAAAAAATAAATAAATAAATAAATACTTAAATTAACGGTACAAGTTAAGGCCAGGAGGAGAGCGAGCTTTGAGAAGACAGATAATTGCCTCCTCTGAAGCTCTTAAAGTAACCCGAGAAGACTGAACAGGGATATGATTAAGGACTTGGACCCGGAAGCAGTGATTAAAATCCAGTCCATGGGAATTAGAGTGGATAGCAATAGGAAGGTTTTTGCGTTGACCAACGGAAGCCCTGTGACCATTCATACGTAAGTTGAGCTGCGTAGAGGCCATACCAACGTAGAATGCATCACACTGGGTGCAGTCCAAACGGTAAACGCAATTAACCGAGGTGCATGAGGTGTGGGGAGGACAAGGGTAGTTAATATTGCTATGGGGGGAAGTAAAAAAGGGATTAGGGTTTATGATAAGACAGGTTTGGCATCTGCTCCGTCCGCACTCCACCATTCCCCTCCCAAGTGCAGGGTTCAAGGGAGAGTGATGGGAGAAAATGCCTCTGAGGTTCGGTGGTTTGCGATATGATAAGGAGGGGGCTTCAGGAAAAATAGATGAGGTAGAAGGAGAAGAGGAGAGCAATGGGAAAAACTCCTTAATAACCGAGCCAATCCTATGAGCGCCAGGGAAAAAAGTGGATATCAGGAAAACACTATCAGTGTGGTCTTTTCTGGGTACGTGCCGGTGAACTATTTCAGCCGGCACGACACGACTATCAATGACATTGGAAGGGTAGCCACGATCAATTAATTTTTCTTTCAAACAGTTAATGTGGGAACTACGGTTTTTCAAATTATTACAAATCCTGTGGATGCGGATGGAAAGGGATCTGGGGATTGCTTTTTTGATGTGGGTGGGATGGCAACTACTGTAGTGGAGGTACTGCTGTGCATTAGTAGGTTTTATATGTACAGAGGTGGAGAAACTGCTATTGTTGAGGGTGACATCAACATCAAGGAAAGTAATTTTATTGCTGGACACTTGGTGGGTGAAGGAGATGGAGGACGAAAAGTTTTGGAAGGAAAGTAGGAAGAGGTTTAACTCATGGGTACCATGTGGCCAAATGAAGAAGATATCGTCAATGTAGCGAGTATAAAGAAGGGGAAGGAATTGACGATCAATAAAATAAGAATGTCAATATATTTTCCAGTTTTTTTCGTTTCTGTTGTGGCCTATCTGCACTACTTTTCATTTGGTGAAACCCTTCGAAAGACAATCATCCTCTCATGGTACCACTCTTTCTCTCTCTCTCTCTCTCTCTCTCTCTCTCTCTCTCTTCTCTCTCTCTCTTCTCTTTCTCTCTCTCTCTCTGTCTCTCTCCTGATGATGACCATTAGATAATTAATTGCTTTTTACATAAGAAGCTGCTCCTTCCTATGTACAACAACATGTGTAGGTACACACGAGAAAGTGCTGCGGTTAGCCTACGGTTGTCATGTTATTGGCCGAAAGGTCAGGGTGCATGTTTATGAATCAAACATAGCCTACGGTGCGTTGCTGTTTAAAAAATTATCTGCGGTTTTTTAAGAATTTTTTCTGAGTTATCATTTTGCCTTATTGAAGATATTTTGACTTTTACAGTAAACTGAAGAGAAACAGACAATCCCTCTTATATATATATATATATATATATATATATATATATATATATATGATCAGACCACAATATGAAATGGGAAAACAAGACTAAAATCTTTCAACCGCAAGAAGCGGTCTTCGTCAGAGTCAAAAACCAATCAGATAAAATCAGAACAATATTTCAACACAATCACAGTAATACCGTCATATTCCAGTGATTTTCTTATTTAGAACTTCTAATAAAATATTATATATATAATATATATATGAATTCATATATCATTATAAATTATATGATTATAATCTATATGATTATATGGACTATGAATATTGCACTAAAGGTATAAAAGCGTTTTTTCGTTATTTCTCACACTGGTGAATTACAATTAGAAACGTTTATTTAGTATATTAAAGCAATATGTAAAATAAGAATGTCAATATATTTTCCAGTTTTTTTCGTTTCTGTTGTGGCCTATCTGCACTACTTTTCATTTGGTGAAACCCTTCGAAAGACAATCATCCTCTCATGGTACCACTCTTTCTCTCTCTCTCTCTCTCTCTCTCTCTCTCTCTCTCTTCTCTCTCTCTCTTCTCTTTCTCTCTCTCTCTCTGTCTCTCTCCTGATGATGACCATTAGATAATTAATTGCTTTTTACATAAGAAGCTGCTCCTTCCTATGTACAACAACATGTGTAGGTACACACGAGAAAGTGCTGCGGTTAGCCTACGGTTGTCATGTTATTGGCCGAAAGGTCAGGGTGCATGTTTATGAATCAAACATAGCCTACGGTGCGTTGCTGTTTAAAAAATTATCTGCGGTTTTTTAAGAATTTTTTCTGAGTTATCATTTTGCCTTATTGAAGATATTTTGACTTTTACAGTAAACTGAAGAGAAACAGACAATCCCTCTTATTGCTGTGAGAATCTCTGATGGCACTGTATCATTTCCATCAAATTATTTCAAAACATCCAAACTTGTGTTAGAACTATTTAATTACTGTTCTTTCCGACAGGAGAGTTCTCCTTAATATTGATGAATTATTTATACAATATATTTTAGTATAAAGCTGTATAGTGAATTGTATCTATATTCTGAAATATTAAATGTACAAAATGAGAACAGAAAAAGCCGAATGAACTGATGTCCTTTTCCTTAATGGGTCAATACAGGACAAAATGTTTAGACATTTTTCTACAGTCTAAAACTCACCTGGGTGAGTGAATAGAAATAACAAGCTACCATTTCGTTTCATTAATGTGTATCATATTTATTGTATTCATTAAGATTTGATAGTCTATATACTCATTCTTTTTAAAAATTTAAGGTCCACGACTTATTTTGCACATAGTGATTTAACCTGGCTTTTCATCAATCCAAAAACAGAAAGAAGTGCTGTTGTTTTATTGTCTATATCTAATATTTATTTTTTTTATTGGTCAAGGCCATTCCTCTAAGGCCTTTGCCGTCTTCACCAAGCTCCTATTTACTGTAGTTACGTCACAGAACGGCTTTTTTGCTTTTAAAAGCTCCAGGCAAACTCCACATGAAGAACACAACATATATGCTTTAACCAAGTTGATTCTACATATTAGGGATTTTTTCTTTAAAATCTTCAATTATAACTTGTATAAATATTCCCTTGATACTTACTGATATCATTCAGAGTTGAACAATGTTCTTAAATTTTCAGATTTAATATTGTATACTTCATACTTCAGATTTTGTATTGTATTTCATTTTACCAGTATATGAAGTCACAATAAATAAGTATAATTTAAAAGCAACATAATATTAGAAAATAAATATCACCTCAATGTAAAAGAATCTAAAGTATTATATAACTTTGAAAAACTAAAACAGTTTTTAATGTTGCTTGAAATAGCTAAAACTAAAATTATACAATAGATATTTGATTATCTGAAAAGGATAACCTTTTATTAATAAAACTAAGTAGCATTTTTCATTCTTCTCATGAAATAATTCTCAACAACTTTTCTGATTCTCAGGAATATAAACTGATCATTAGCATTAAGAGTATTTAACAATCCTTTGTCATGATTGACAGTATTATTAAAGATGCATAGTTCATCTCATCTGATCACAAAATATTAAATAATATTAAACGAATATAATCATTGAGTTAATATTAATAACTTTTAGCATTATTTTCGTTAACCTTCTTAAAAGCGGTGATCAATAATATTAAAAAACTATTGATCAGAAAAATGAAACAAAAACCATGAAATATTTATTATGTGTGTTAATTTTCTTTGGATATTAAGTTCTGTTGTCCTGTTTGAAACATTTTTCGATTTTGAATCTAGTATATGTAACTATAAGCCATATATACATAACAGTATAACATATAACAAGTATCTTCTATAACGTAACTTATATTGCGTAACAAGTAATATAAGTAACAATAATAGTATACATGATTTCAAAATTTATAAAAAATCGGCAAATTTTTTTCAATCAAATCATATTTTATAGCAGACATTTCTGTTAAATTAAGACCATTGCACTAGTCTACAATATAAAATAAATTTTAAGCATTCATATAAGAATCAAAAATTATATGTATATATATATAAAATATAAAGTTAGAATACATAAAATATTCTGGAATAGTAAGAGGGAGAACATATTTACTTAATACTGTAACTGTAAGGTCTCTCTCATTAGTCCGGAATATATATGTTTTTAACATTTTTTACTTCGTAATTTCGTGCGATGTATGTATGAATTTTTGTATGATTTCTTGTGTTTGTTTTACAATGTATAGCTGTCAAAAAGTTTATATTTTAATACATCTAAATATCAGCTTTGAATGTTTGATTTGGAGATGAAAAACTGATAATATTATAATAATAATTGTTTACAGTGCTAGATAGAATCAATGGTTAAAATTAAATATCAGATGAGATATATTGGGATTGTTTCCATTTCAGTTAGAAGTATTCATTTTTTTTTATTTATTGTTGAACAAACATGAGTCTATTAAGCCCATTCATATTATTGGCTCTACAAAGATTAGTAAACATCTTATTAGTATACACAGTCGTCATACCTCGTGAATCGTCATTGCAGATGTCCCACGTATTTTGCACATAGTGTATCTTTAAGCATAGTTACCCATGCATCTTCAAGTGAAATTTGTATAATAATATGAAGTCTATTTAATGTAAGTAATTATTTTTGGAAGTTGTATCTGTCTTATAAACTGTTAACGTTGTTTTATAATGTTTTATTTATTTTTTTTTGCCAAATATGATTCAGTAACATATGATTCATAACAATTTTTAGTAAACTTTTAAAAAAAAATTATTACTTAAGAGATTAGTATAGGATATCACTTGCTGTTATAAAAGTACAAATTTCTTTTATTTTATATTCTTGTTCAAGACTATAAAATTTTATGCAATATAGTAGGATTTGGATGGCCATGCTTTAGTTCAAATCAACTTTTTGAAAATGGCTTTTAACTGTTTAATGACGTCTCTATGAATCTCTTTAAGTAGAGAACGTTGTGACAGTGTTCAGTTAAACAAATAACTTCAGAAAACAAAAGTACGGCAATGTGCAGTATTCTAACGTAGTGCAATCACTTATTATGTGGTATTTACTCATTGTAGGGTAAAAAGCTAATGAAATCGTCTCCACATATAAAAATTTAATGGTATAAAGAACGCGTTTCGAACACGTAGTATTCTTCCTCAGGCATTAACTGTTATACCACAGACACTCACCCTTAGTTAATGCCTGAGGAAGAACACTATGTGTTCGAAACGCGTAGTTTATACCATTAAATTATTATATGTGGAGACCATTTCATTAGCTTTTTACCCTACAATGTCCAGTATGTTCGATTGCCATTTTAGAAAGAAATACGAGTATACATAAAAAATAACAAGAAGGTACCTTCCAGTGGAATAGCTAGCTTACTGTCAGCCGACCTGGAAGAGATGACCTTATATTTACATAAGAATCTTATAAAAGTCCAGTCATTCAATGACACATACCTGCATGTTGATCTGGTTTGTTGAGTTTTCTGAGCTGCATGTTACATTGACCTTGGGAAGGTTGTAAGGTAGGTCAAATTAATTTTAGGTTAGTAGGTTAAGGTCGCAGTGAAAATATCTACATTTTTGGATTCACCAATGAATGAATGTTTTTGATAAGTATGAAGACATTTCATTCAAATATTTTGCATTGAAACTTTTATTTTCCATATTCATCAAATAAAGTTCAAATTTTGCTTCTTATAAAGGACAGTTATCGGAAAACGGTCTTCTTAGTATATTGAAAAAAAAGACATTTTCAGTAAAACTCTGAAGTTAGAAAAAATAGACTAGTAATTCTAGTACTAATGAGACTATCTAGGTAGAATGTAGGACATTTGAAATACTTATCGAAAACTGAAATACACGGCCATATTATTTAACCTATCATTAACATATCCAGTTTTAGCTTTGATACATTCATAATCGCAAGTTTTAAAATTGAACTATCTATATCATTGCAAATATAATTATAATTATATAAATATATTATAAATATTATATAATTAACAATTATATAATTATAATTGAAAATATAAATAACTAATTTTGAATAATCTAATTTGTTTCATCTTTTCTGAATATTTTAGAATTGTCACTACTGCACAAAATCCTTTAAACTTGAGATATATTTATTTTCATATTTTTATAAAAATCCATAATACCTTATGAATGGTTGTTGTAGATGGCCGATTGGTTCCGCGCATTGTGTCTTCAAGTGGGACTTATAATAGTAGAAGAATCCTGTGTATAAATACCTATTAAACAAGTTCTCTAGTATATCCCTAAAATTCATAGTATTAATATTAGTTTCATTTTTACTTTACTATAAGTAAAGTATAGTGATCGTGAAAAAATTTGATCTCGAGATTATGACGGAATTATATGTTTTGAGGTCCCAGAAGTCGTTTTATGATGTTTCTCGATGATATCTGTCTGTGTGTGGGTGAGTATGTTAGCTATTGCTTGTTATTTTACACAATAGTTATGTTAGTTGATATTTTATTCAAAAACGGGCCCCATAGTGTAGATGATCACTATTGTTTGGGAAGAATTATGCATGACGGGAAAGTTACTTTTTTTGCCAAAAAACGTTTTTTAGAAAACATTTTTTTTCCAAAACTACTAACTCTAGAGTTTTGAAATTTTTGCATTATCTTTGAGGTTACAAATGGAAGAAACGAAAGATATATTCAGAATTTTAAAACAACGAGAAATTTTTTTTCAATAAAATGTAAAAATTTTGACTTATAATTGAGTGTGGTACATGCCATACCATTTGACGGATCAAAATGAAACTATGCCCAAAATAGGACATTATGTTGAGAATGAGTTGAAGTAAGTTTCTTCAAAATTACATTTGCCAAAGGGGCGTTAAAGTACGATTTCTGTTTTTAGAAAATGTTTTTTTGACGCTAAACAGCTCATTAAAAAATCATGAAAAAAAATTAGCAGTTTATAAAAAAAATCATGAAATTTCAATAAGCGGAAGAGCAATAAAGCTATAAAAACTGTTTGTTTATCCTAAACTAAGGGATCACGTGCTATACTTGTCGAATTTTTTATATTTTTTTACATTGTTTACACTGACTTAGAATTTTTTCAATGAATTCACGGATATAATATAATGTTTAGAGGTATAATGAAAATTTTTAAATGAATAACGACTTATATGCGATTTAAGAAGAATAAAATTTGTATATGTAAAAAATCAACAACAATAGAGCATATGAAACATATAATTTCTGATTCTGTTTATACTCGTGGTATGATGGGTTTGTCTAACAAATTGTTCTAATCAATCTATTTGTTGCACCATTCTACAAAGCTTAATATCAGATGCTGATTTTTTTTTACATTTATAAATGGCATTATTATTGGGTAATATTGCAGTTTTTGGAATGAACTTTTTCGTCGTACAGAAGGGCTTCTATGTTTTGGTCTAATTTCCAATTTTTTCACTATTCTATTCTAATAGTTCATTCCATTATTTTTAAAAATTTCAAGCTTCCAGCTTTTAAATTTAAAATTATACAGAAACGTCCGGTTTGAATTTAAGTATTTTTAATGCAGTGTTGGCTAATTATCGATATATTTGTTCTCAATATACATTTATAGCAAAACTTATAACAGAGTACAGCACTTGGGAAAAAATAACATTCCCTCAGAGTAAATTGGTTTTTTATAATTTTAAAGGAAAGGAAAGTGAATTTTTAAACAACTCTAGCATGCCATGAAATTTCCAGCATAATAATTTGGTAAAAAACCAAATTGTACAACATTATTGAGAATTAAAAAAAAAAATTATTTTAAAAATAATAAATGAAATTTTCCTACATCATAAATTAATAATTGTCTGAAAACGGTATTATTTCTTACATGTTTTTGACATTTAAGACAAAAACTTCGTAATGTTTTTAAAATACTAAAAATATTTTCAAGTTCTAAGTGGGAAAATTTGTCTTAAGTGTTAAATGTAGAAGGAGGTAAAAAAAAAACTATGTAATAGATCCAATGTCTATTGGAGCAAAAGCCATGTTCTCTTCTAGGAAATTATTTCGTATAAGGAAATTTTCACTTTGTCTTTTCATAATGTTATTACTGCTGTAGTTATACTAATGATTGTACATTCATTAATTGTGTGACGTACAAAAAAGGCTTATCTATTGATAAGTTGATTAATCACTATCTGTACTACCTATGGAATGAAAGACTAATAAACAACTCCCATTTAGACGATTATATTATGCTTAAATGAAACATTATATAGTATATACCCAAGAAGTTTGATATTAAGTTTACTTATGGTAAAGTTGAGTGTAGGCCACTTCAGATTTATTTTATTATCTTATTTTATTCTTTTACAATTTAAATAAACATTGTCGAGTCTATATAACTGTCTTTTATTCTTCTAATATTATCAAAGGCATAATATTTTACGCTTCTATCTTTTAAGGCTCTCCGTTATATAACCTTTGTCCCTTTTGTCCTATTTTTATAAAATTCATTCACTTCTATCCTGTGTGCTTCATATTCATATTTGTTAAAATGATTAGCTTGACTTGTTTGAATCATTTATGCAATCCCTGAGGCATTATTCTTTTCGTTTGCCTTATATACGAGTATAAATGTTTACAGTCCTTACATTTTAGTTTATATACTCCATTTTTTTCATATTTATTAGTTTTATAATCCACTGTTTTACCTGTTTTATATTTATCTGTTAATTAAGCAAAGTGTTCTAGTATTATCTACTTCACAACCTTTTTAACAATATAAATCTCGCATCGTATGTATGGAGTTTTTTATCCTATGTTCACCCATTGTTTGGCAATAAAAATAACTTCTTTTTGTATTTTGATTAAAAAAAAATATATTATAATATAAATAGAAATCGTTTAAGGAATGTAGAACACATTATTTTCGATGACATTTGAGATGTGAAGGTTACACGGGATGGTATGTGAAGGAGAGAAACACTTTCATCGCAATTCAGTTTTCTGTAGACGTCACATAAGAACATCAATATTATCTCCCCTTCGAGTCTCTTAACATGGCATTTAATTTTTGAAAATTCAAAATGCTTTCAAAAAAGTTTCATAATTATATTGAGACTGTTATATTATATAATACTGCAATTATCAAAGGAGTAGATAATACTGGAACACTCAGTTTACTTAATAGATTAATATATAACAGGTAAACCTCTGGATTACAAAACTAATAAATCAGAAAGAAAGAGAGGTATATGAACAAAAATATAATACTTTGAACATAAATCCCCCAGAGAGCTAAATCATTGAGAGAAAACGAAACAGCTTACTCTGTGAAAACGTGAGAAAACACTCGTTTTTGTTTAGTGTGCACTGTAATTTAGTTAATATTCCAAGGATTGTAATTTTACTGTCATTTATCTTTTCTCCAAATGAAATATAAAGTAATTATTATAAACATTTTGATACCGATTTTTCATGGAAATTACATGTTTTCAGGCTCTCTGAATACAATGAAATAGGTTAAATGGATGTGTATGTGTGTTGTATGTGCATATATTTGAACAGGATATCTGAAAATCTAAAAGAGTTATCCTAAAAACCAAATTTCATATTTTAGTTCTGTTTACTCTGAGATGTAACAAATATTGCAAGCGTATTTCATTGTTTCCAAGATAATTTATCTAAAAAGTTATTTATTTTTTGTATCTCCTAGAAATCTGATCAAATGATATTAATTAAAATTTCCGTGTTCTGGTTTTTTAGTTGAAATTTAATTTGTGTAGAATCTACTCCTCGCACATATTCTCCTTCAGGGTAAACACTTTTGAAAGCTGTTCTGCATTAGGGATAACTTAACTTTTGAAGGGCTCGATTACGTTGATGCGGATATTAAGGAAAAGAGACTAAAATATCGGTTATTTATATTGTTTGATCGGAAACCATTCAAGTGAAGCAAAAATCAAAAAGTTTTGCTTTGTTAACCATAAATAAGCAAAATAATCTGACATCTTTTAGATAGTTTAATGCTAATCTATAGCATTGATTTAGATTGAAAATTAATCTTATAATACATACTTCATTATTGATTTTTGATTAGTTCAATATAGTAAAATTTATAATAATTAGTATTGATAATTATTGGTTTTGGAAATTACTACAATTAATCATTTCTGGTCAATATAATTTGCAAAAATTTCCCATTTCTTTAGAAAAATTTTATTTGTGAAATAGATGGTGCTTGTGATGAGTGAAAAACAGTCGTGCAGCGTCTCACACCAGAGCAATTTGGGGGGGATATTATCAACATTCTGTAATATAGCATTACATGTAACTTATATAATTTTCAGATAAAGTTTACTGAAATATGTATAATTAAATCGAGCATTCATACATATCTCTTTAAAGCATTGGTGTACTTATTAAAATTTAATATTCATTAAATTTGCGTTCTTCTCTCTATGTTACCAGCAGTATTAAATTAATGAATGTTAAAATGATCTACTGGTAAAAATGTTTATTTTCTTGGTTTTATGGTGGAATACGTGTATTTATTAGGTGAGTGAATGCAAATTTAAAAAAGAAGTCTTTTAAACAATGTATTATGCCAAACATGTATATTATTATGCCAAACAAGTTGAGGTATCTTTTAACAGAAATTGAGGGAATAGGAAATTTCTACTGTATAGTACAGTCAGAGGCTAATTTAAATGAAGATTGTCCAAACTCTATAAATAAATAAATAAATAAAAAAGAGTTATAATATTTATAATGAGAAAACATTTGCTTTTCCTGTTTGATTGCATTTATTTAAATCAAATACATGCGATGTGAATGTTATATTCTTATTATCTATTAGAGCTTTTTTAAAGAAATGACAATAATTATTTAAAAAAAAAAAACAATAACTATGTAATACAGCATTAAAGTGAATTGAGTGATGTGACTAAAGTGATCTGTTAATAAAAGTAAAGGGATTTTATTAGCACTAAATCAATAATCCAATTAGTATTTTTTAGTATTTTAGATTATAGATTAATGTTTTGATTGAAAGCTTAGACTATTTTATGTTTAGTACATATAAAGAATAATTTCATATGTACTAACTTATATATATATATATATATATATATATATATAATCAAAATATTAAAACGGTCCAAACTGGACAGATATATAAATGAATTTATATATATATATATATATGAATTTATAAATAATTTATATATATATATGTATGTGTGTGTGTGTGTGGTGTGTGTGTGTGTGTGTGTGTGTGTGTGTGTGTAATTTCAATTTTAACGCTATTATTAATTCTACTTTCACTAGTTTATTCAAATTATGAATTAGTTTACAGAAATTACACCACATCCACCAACTTTTGAAATTTATACATTTTTATAAAATTTACAAATTTACTGGGTAAGAAAGAAATGCATTAACTATTAGAAACGGTGTAATAAATTCTATATTATTAATAGGTTATAATTAAAAAAATGCTGCAAGTGATATGCGAGAACAATTTCAAGAGAACATTTTATAAACCCAATCAATTAGTGATAATGAATATCTAAACTACTGGAGACTTGTTTTAATATTTTATGGTGACATTTATGGTTCAACAAAGTTATTTCAACAAATTAGCTCGATTTTGGTTATAGTCGTATTTTGTTTGTTGTTATGAGAGAATTTTTTAGTCCAAATTCAAAAGTTAGGCCATGAATTATTATATGGTTTTACACGTGTGAGGGAAAAAAATTAAGAAAAACATAACATGTTTGAAACATCTTTTGTGGGCATTATTTGTGGGTATATTTCCTAAGAGGCTTAAGTCTTCTTCAGTTTATTTTTAAAGATTTAAAATAAAGCTTACGGAAATGGTTCTTTTCACCCTCATTAGACAAAAACTACCAATTTTACTTTACTATAAGTATAGTGATCGTGAAAAAATTCGATCTCAAAATTTTGATGGAATTATATGTTTTGAGATCCCAAAAGTCGTTTTTTGATGTTCTTTCGGTCCAGAATTTTTGATGGATCAAGTTGATATTTTACGCAAAAATGGGCCCCATGGTGTAGATGTTCCCTATTGTTTGGGAAGAATTATGCTATATAAGAATTATTCCTTATGTTTACAAAGACGCAGGAAAAAAGATAACACTCACTCAGAGAAAATTGGTATATATGATTTTTGACAAAGGGGAAGGAAAATGATTTTATTAAATACTAAGAAGCTATAAATTTCCCACTATAATAATTCTATAAAAGACCAAAAATGTAAAACATAATTCAAAATTGAAATCTTTCGTTTGAAGATTAATAAATGTAATCATCGTACATCCTTAATTATAAATTATCTAAAACGACATTTTTCCTTGAATATTTTTGAGAGAAAATAAGAGTATTTTCTTGTTTTAAATTTGAAAATTTGATTTAAATATTCAATGTAGGAGGAGGTCAAGTAGACGATGTATGAAATCCACTGGTTATTTGAACAAAAGCCATGTTCCCTTGTAGGAGATTATTTCGTATCAAGAAATTTCCACTTTGGCTTTTCAAAAATGTTACTACTACTGCTCTAGTTATAATAATGAGATTATTTGCATCATTGGAGTGATATACAAAAATAAGCTTATATATTGATAAGTCGTTCAATCGCTATCTGTACTACTTCAGGAATGAACTATATACCCAAGAAGATTGATATTAAGTTAAAATTCCCAGTATAATAATTTGATGAAAGATCAAAAATGTAGATCTAATTATTTAGAATTAAAAATAAATTCTTTTAAAAATAATAAATGCAATTATCCTACATCTTAAATTAAAAATTATCTGATAACGGCATTTTTTCTTACATGTTTTTGACATTTCAGGCAAAAACTTTGTAATATTTGTAATGCTTAAAATATTTTCAAGTTCGAAATAGGAAATTTACTCCTAAGTATTAAATGTAGAAAAAGGTCAGATAATTTATGTAAGAGATCCACTGGCTATTGGAGCAAAAGCTATGCTCTCTTGTAGGAGATTATTCGTATAAGGAAATTCTCACTTTGTCTTTTTATGTTATTACTTATGTAGTTGTACTAATGATTGTATATCCATTAATTGTGTGACATACAAACTAGGCTTATCTATTGATAAGTGGTCTTGACTATCTGTACTACCTCCAGGAATAAAAGACTAATGTACATCTCCCATTTAGACGTTAATGTTATGCTTAACTGATATATTATACACAATATACCCAAGAAGTTTGATATTAACTTTACTTATACTAAAGTTGAGTGTAGGCCATTCCATATTTTTTAATGATATAACTATGTTTTGGAGTTGTTTAACAAATATTTAAACAACTATAAAAATACAAAACATTTAAATTATTTAAAAAGAACGAGTTTTAACATTAGGGCGAAAGGGAGCAGAGAGTCTTCCCTTAATTCCCATTATTCTTAATAATGTCTTAATTCATAATTAGATAATGAAATTTTAACAAACAGCTAAAATATCACAATCGAGGTATGGTATTCACAATATTTACCATTTTTATACAACAAAGTTAGAGTTCTTTGCTTATTTAAACTTTGAAACCTTAGGGTCAACTGTTGGATGAACAATGACCCTATTGAGTTACTAATGACGTCACTAGAGCATTCAATCATCAAAACTCATATGATGGTCTTTTCTTCAGTGGTGTCTTCATTTCTAAAATCAACCAGTCGAGATGCACTTCTGCAAAGTAATAATTTTCAACATTTCATACTTATACAGGTTTTATCACCATTCTTTGTAACTTGAGTAGATTTTATTCTACTTTGATTTTTAAGAAATTGAAAATAACCATTTATTAGCAAATAAGGTGTCAAGCCTATAGGTTTGGCTGTTAGAAGACAAAAAAATGTTTCGTTATTAAAATTTAAGCTTATTAATATAAAGAAAAGGTTCAATTTTTTCTTTAACTCTTTTTAACTCTTTGCTTCATCAGGGAGACATACTTCAACAGTGTTTTTTTTAATTAATTTCTTGGTTACCTTTTACAAATTTCTTAAGAGTCTTTTAAATTCAGCAGGAACTGGGTACATCAACTCAACAGTGTTTTGTTTTCAATACGTTTATTCATTCCTTCGTTTCGGCCCTCTTCGACCATATACAGGGTAAGACACGTATATACAACTTCTTAAAAACTATTGAACATTTTTAAATACTTCAATATAACACTCAAATTCCTTTGTGAACATACTAAATACAATGTAAAAATTTAAACTGGACGGTTGAGATTTTCATTACATGTCAGCAGGTGTCTTCAAATTTTTCTATCTTGGTTAAATTCCCCGTTTGTTGCAACTGTCCCATGTACAACTTCAATGGTTTGTAAAACTTAATGTTTGATTATTTATACTGGGCCTCATTTCCAATATATTGAGTGCCTCTATAATAATTAATCTGCCATATTCTCTTTCTTGTTATGTTATTCTATGTTGTTGGTAAGTATATCCCTGGTCAGCTTCACGTTATGAAACCTTTCTGTGTGATCCTTAGGTCCTCCTGCAACTAGGTGCATCGTGAGGTTATGTATTAACGAAGGACTGTTCCCAAATATATATGTATGCAGACAAATCACAATAAATAAAAAGTGGTGCAATGAATGAAGTTTAAACCGCAATGGAAAAAGGAAAACACTAGAAATGCTCTGAGGCCTTTCAATGGATGTCATCAGAGAGCAAACATTGAAAGGGCTCAGAGAATTTTTTTCTATTGTTTTCTTTTTCCATTGTGGTTTAAACTTTATATATATATATATATATATATATATATTATATATATAATGTTTTTCTTTTTTATCAAGTTTTGGTCTAGTTATCTAGTGATAAAAAAGAAAAATAATGTTCAATATATGTGGTTGAGATATGAAGTATATATATATATGAGTGACCCTATAACCACATCAATAACAGTTACTTGTTGGGGATGAGGGGAGCCAAGTATTTCCTGGTTTCCACTTGTTGAAGCACATTCCCCCCTTACGCTATACTATCCTCTTGAGAGCTATACATTAGTATTTCATTTACCCTTGTTAAACCTCTGCTGATAATCCACCTCACAGCTTCAGGGAATTGTCATTTAACACTGTGGCACTAATGATACAATATAGCAATAACTTGTGTAGATAAGGTTACTTTCACTTGCAGTATTCAGACATAGACACATGGTGTTTTCATGTGTCACAGCAAGCTTGCATTCTTAATTTAAATATTTTTCATTTATTACCTATAAACTTAATTATTAGAAACATCTGCTGAGAAACAGTTCCTTCCTTGGTTTCATTAATTTTATGTTTTTTTTTTCATTTATCTTTTTGTAAATTATATAGAGAAATTAAAAAAATCTCGAGTAAAAATCTCAACATTAATTGTTATTGTAAATAAATAAACATATTATAAATTGATTAAAAAATAACTTTACATTTATTATAACATGTTTGTCGTGTGAACATATTATCAAGCTAATAGATAATAAATTGAATTACTTATTTTTTTTTGTTTTACATCCATTTTGTCAGTTTTAACAATATTGGAATCATTGTTCTAGAACAATCTGACAAGTTATAATGGTCATGACACTTAATAGTTCTCATTTTTTATGTAATATTTTATCTTACTAAATTTAAAATGGTTGAAGTTTTTACTTGACAATGCTTAATATAAAATTTAAGTTCTATAGAATCGCGAAAACAGTGGGTTAATAATAGGAACCATCTAGCCATAAAATAAGATTAAGAACTTTACCTATGTTTTAAGATTGCCCAAAGACACTAGAGTACAGTGAAATAAAAAAATATTTGTCTGTTAAATATCATTAAGATTTGTTTAACAGTGTAAGTTAATCCTGATGTAATAAATCTTAAAGGTAGAAAGTTTGTCACTATTCCAAGTAGACTCTCGTTTCAAATACATATCATCTACTACAATAGTCGGAAATACTTTCATTTTCTTCATAGCATACTAGTTTTGTGTAAATGCCCATCCAAAAAAATGGATACAATACTGTTTACAGTTTATAGACAATAATATATTTTATCAATTTATAAAATGACTACACTTTATTTCATCTATGATTCAATTCTACCAACAAAAATGCAGTTTTTCCTCTTTAAGTAATTTATTTGTCTTTACTTTTATTATGATCCGTCAATAGACGTAAACCGAATAGTGTTAAAGAATTTTCTCATTCAACTTTGATTGACATTTTTTTAATTTTGCGTAAAACTGATCGAGTGATTTAGTTAACAATTTTGGATATAAAAACATGATACCCTGAAGCACACAGAGGCAATAAAGCGTACCTATGAGGCAGAAGTGGCTACAAATTTTACACATCACCTACACTGTAAACACTGTTTTTTGGGTATAATAAACCATCAAACAATTTAAACTGGACCGAGGTTGCAAACTCTTGTATGCACACCCAATCACACATACACACACATTCACATGTCATACAAAAAATTTTAAAAATATCCTGAGAAAACCTGAAATTATGTAGAATCATCAAAGGTTTAAAATTATATTTTTCCATGATTTACATTATTTTTCTTAGAGTAGGGTGAACGTTTTAATGATCTGTCAATTACTATATGTTACAATGCTGTGTTCGTCATCATCTGTCCAGATGTAGAAACTTATCTTCATTTCCAAAACTCACTATTGTTCTCATTCAGTTGATGACTAAATCCCCAAATGTTGTCATTCATTGTATGACAAAAGGTATCACAAAGATAACAATGAGTGTCCATCGGATTTACACACACAACTTTCGGCAGATTGCTGAATTGACCAACGATCTACACTAACCACATATAACATATGGAGAAACACAACATCGACATCAAAACAACTAAAAAATGTACTCAAGGAACTGTAAAACGCGTAAATCCGTACTTTGATTATATATATGAGTTCAGCATTATTACTGTTACAAATAGTAGAATAACGTTATTACTATTAAATAAAACTATATTAATAACAGAACTACAAATTTGCTTAAAATATGGGTTCAATATATCATGGTATGATAAAACTATATTTAACACAAAATGTGTTTCTGTTACCGAATTAAAGATTGTTTTTCTTTGACACCGTATAAAGCTTTCTTAATGAATAAGTAATAAAACGAATGTTAGTTTGGTCACTCAGGAATACGGGAGAGCAAACTCCAGCACTCTCAATAACATAGTTGTAGAAACAGATGTTTGATCATTTTTGGGTTTGGTGGAATAAAAATGGGCATAAGCAAATACTTTTATGTGTTTCTTATACACATTAAAATGTAACTCTTTAGGAAATATGTGAACAAGAACATCTAAGAAGGTAATTTAATTGTAAATTGTATATGTAAAAAAGATATGAGTGGTATAATATATTTATACGATTTAACTCCATTGAACACAATTGAACTTATATTATTAACTTCAAAAAATAATATATATAAAGCATTCATAGCAAATTTCTGTTTGTACAAGTTATTTTTTAATTAAAAATAGATTTAGTCACTTGTAATTCAATTACTTGTAAATTCAAGTACTTGTAATTCTGTACTAGTGGTGATAGACAACGATAAAAAATAATTAACAAGTTCTTTCTACTGAAAACTTCAAAGATCAGATATAGATAAATTAGTAAATAGAGACTTTAATCAAAACTATTACATCAATATTAACACTTTTTCTACCAATGAAATTTATATTATTTTCAAAGCAACTTTTTAAAATTGTACCAATTAATGAACTCAAAACACTTAATAACCATTAGTTTGGATAAGGATTATGAAACCATACTATTTGATAGGTCAAAATGAAACTATACTTAAAAATAAACCTTTATGTAGGGGATGAGTTGAGATAATTTTTTTCAAAATTACATTAATCAAAGGGGTGTTAGAGTACATTTTCTGTTTTCAGAAAATTTTTTTTTGTTGCTAATTGGCTCATTAAAAATCAATGAAATTTTTCCAAAAAATTGAACAGAAAATTAACAACAAGATAAAATCATGAAATTTCAATTACGGCAAAGAGCAATAAAGTTATAATAAATGAATGTCTATCCTGGACTAATGATTTTCTTGTTATAATTCTATTTGTTTACATGGTTTACATTGGCTTAGAAATTTTTTGAATGAATCTCCTGAACAAATTTATGTTAGAGGTTTAATGAAAATTTTGTAAATAATTCAATAACTTGGAATGAGATGTAGAAGAATAAAATTCTTACATGTAAAAAATCAACGCCAATCAAACCAACTGACCTCACAATAAACAATATTGGGAAATTAGTTTATGAGCCTTCATCAACCTGTACATATATAGTAATGAAAAAGATTTACTGTTTTCTTTCTAAAACAGGATTTTTATGTTTATCAAAAATTCTTTTTAGTCCATCCTAATTTGTTTAAATGGCTTAAGTAAGAATAAATATATTTATCACTTAACATAATGGTAGTTTCAACTTTTTTGTAATACTTCTCTTTTATTTATGAATACAGATAATTTTTATTTATAGCATTCAGTAATTTTCTAAAGTATTCTTTTATCAGTTTTGCATAAGATACAATAAAGTATTTCGGGATACTTCAACGTGATTTCTATACTTCGGAACAAAAAGTTAGCCTAATGCTACAACCTCATTACGAAACATTAAATTATTTAGTAGATTAGGAATTATTCTTTTCATTACTATTTGGCTACAAATACATTTGTCTAGTAAGTCACTAGCATGTATTTGACTCGAAATTTAAGAGATTTGTAATGCAGAAAAATTGCACACTATATATATTGGTACTTCAAATATTTTTTAAAAAAAATTTATGCACTTTTTATGGTTTGAAAAGTTTTATTAACTGCTATGGTAATCATAAAAAATGCAATGCTATAAACTAGTCAGGGGCTAAATATTACATATGAATAATCAATATTGTTAAAAAAAGTTTTGGATTTTCATTAATTAATTCGTTAATTGAAATACGAGAATCATTTGGAATGGGTTTTTCAAATTAGACTCAGTGTTAGTAAGAACAATCTACCTTATTTGAAAACTGGCGTATGTTATTCGCAACTCTTAATTTCTTACAGTTGTTAAAATGTTGAAATACTCGTGTATATATATATATATATATATTTATATATATAATATATATTATATGCATATATATATGTATATATGATATATATATATGGTATATATACATATATATTATATATATATATATATATATATAGTTTAGACATAAATATTTTTAATGTATATCCCTGTTTTGATTAAAAAATAACGTATACAAACTTTTTTGTCTGGTTGCAAATCTCTCTCAATAGTTAATTCTAATTAGATTTTCAAGTATCTGAAGAAATAGTTTAACAAAAAAGACAGCCTGGTTCGGTCACCATAGGAGATGAGTTCCTGTAAGATAATGCACTGCTGTATCGTGCCAACTGCACGATTTTCACATTAGACGAATCGACTCAAAGTTACTGCCATATCCTCTATAAGTCTGAAAATTTCTACAAGTCATTTCACCTGTTTGTGCTCCTAGAGGACTTTATTGAAGGCTAGCGTTTCTGCAGTGTTGCTGAACTTTAACAGTCATGACACCAACATACTATATAAGGAATTATGGTCTATATAATGAAGGTACCATTCTATGCTATTAGTATTTAGTCACTCGAAGAGTACTAAGATAACTGAATTAGTATTTAAAAGGTTCACTAAAAATATGCTAATATTTGTTAATATCTCATGACTTTTATATGCGGGAAAATAAAAATGTTTGTATGGTCCATATTGACCATTGTCTTTCTTTATTATTTTAGTCCTTGCTATGGGAATTATTTCCGTAAATTTAGTATTATGGGCACAGTGCATAAGCTTTTGGATAGTTTGTCCATAATTTCTGAGCCACTAAGAAGTTGTGGGCATTCCAATGTAAACGAGTTATCAGTTGCACAGTTACCATTGTACCTGAAAAATGATTTCATTAGATAACGCTTATCATTTTTGTTGTTTTATAAATTATATTATGTGTTAGATGTTATTAGAATAACTTTGTCATTACTGTTTGAAGATTTTACATTACTTTCTTTTATATACATTATTTATTTACAATATTTTCTTATTTTTCTTATGGAGTACTACCAATGGGTGGTTTCTCCACTCTTTATTCCACCTTTATGTAGCATGGATCGCTGTTACTTGTTACCCCGATAAGGGTAGTTGTAATAGAAAAAAAAAAAAAAAAAAAATTATTTTTCTTATCCAATGCATATTGATCAGAAAAGGAATTTTTGTGATAAAGGTTTGTTGATAATTTTATGTTTTTTCCTCAAAATTGCCTAGTTTTGCCCTATTTTATTTTCTATGTTCAATGACCAAAACCAGGAATTGATTGTTGCATCTTTCTGATGTTGGGGTCACATTCTGTACATAGAGGTAAAAGATTGTGTTTGATATATTTTTTTTTTTTTTGGTATTATGAGGTTTTGGTTTTCTATCATGATTTATCTATCATATTGACATTATTCTGTTCTAATAAAAATTAAATAAGTATTATTGGATTACTATGTTTTAACAACATAATGAATACAACTTCTTTATTTAGAAAAATCAGAATATCATTAATGTCTAGAGCTATTTACTATGGATCAAGCCTCTGCTCGGTATGTTGGACTGTTTGCTCAACACGTTAGTATAGCCAGCCGTTCTGTGGCTCATCCTCTAGTCACCACAGTAACACACCTGCTTCTCAGCCAGCCGTTGGTTGATCAGATTTAACGATAATTTAGTCATTCAAACTGTTTTCTTTCTAAAACAGGATTTTTATTTTTATCAAAAATTCTTTAGTCCATCCAAATTAGTTTAAATTTGCAAATAGTAATAAAATTCCAAATTTAATACTATTAAATAAGTATTACCCTTTCTGTTAAATTGTATTGTGGGTCCAAAACACAGCCTCTATGAGATCAGTACTACTTGACTGTCTCATTCGTGAATGTGTGGGATTTTTTCCGTCCCTGAGGTTGAAATGACTACATGAGTATGGCAAACTTTACCCCACTTCATTGCTAACTGAAACAAGTCTATAATGCTGAATTTAACCGAAGAATACTTGTCAAAATACAAAACTAATTAAGAATTATTTAAGCTCTACTTATAAAAAATAGAATTCATATATAAATACTCATTTAAAACAAAGCAAGTATTTTTTAAAACCGTTTAGAACAACTGAAGACCAGGAATGACCTCTCCAGGAATGCAATCATTGAAAAATCTTTAACACTTACCTATCTGCATGGAAAACAACTTAAATCTTTCAAAATACTCAATATTAGTTATATAAGTCGGAAATACAAAATGAAAATTAATAGTTGAAACATATTGACGATTGGAAATATATTTAATTTTGTTGATGGAATAATGAGCTTCTTCATTTGAAAGATAAGACAGTAAGTGTAGAATAAATTACGAAGAAAAGCTATAAAGTATAAAGAAATTATCTTTGTACACATATGATTATTAAAGTTTCACTTTTTCCCATATTAAGCTAACTTAAGTGACCTGTGGGAAATCTAAATCGCATGTGAGACAGAGTGAATAAGTGAAAGAGAAAGTGATTGATAGAGAAAAGGATAAAGAACATATATACCAGCGTGACATTTTAAGGTTATTAATTTCATAAAGTGCTGAATTTTTTTCGAAAAAAAAAAATAATCAAAATCAATGATAGAATTTTTGTTTATCCTACTTAAATTATAGCATTTGAATTAGAATCTGAGATTTTAATTTGAGTTATGTTAGGTTACAGTGGCCGTCCCGAGAGAAAACACATATAGGCCGCAAGCCGGTCACTTGTGATACCACAATTAATTGGAGTCAACTTGTAAAAGTATTCCCAATGGTTTGCACTTTTGTAAATATGAAAACAAATATAATTTGCTAAAAATTCATAAATTGAAAATGTTTAAATTAAATTATAGTTAATTGTATTAAACGTTATCGTATATTTACTATCTTTAAAGATATTTTTTTTCTCCCGTTTGTTTTTTTAGAATTTTATCTGTTAAAGTTTCTCAACAACTAACCACTAACAATTTAGTTTTGCAAATATTTGAAATTTCCAAACAGAAAATGCTTTCTTGAAACAAAGATTTAGCTTTACTGGAATCATGATCTGAAGAATTATGAAACTATTTTTTGAAAATATATTTGCCTTCTAATAAATACAATAAGAACTTCATATAGAACACATTATCTTGTATTACAACTTACAGAGAATTAACAGTTGTATTTCTTCCACGCGATCTAATATAAACAGTTCTATATTCCAGTCATACTATTGAATTCAAACTTTGAACTAAATGAACCAATCTTCACAATGTTGCTACCTTGTTGCAAGCAGAGGAAGGCTATCTTAAGGGTGATTTGTATATATCATGATGTACAAATCACCTTTCCACCCTCTGATATTCGTTTTAAATAAAAGTAAGAAGAGTATCAACATATTGATTATATGTATAATTAGAGTATACATTTACAGGAAAGAAACACTTATATTGTCGAAGATAACACTGAAACAATAAATAACATCCGAAACATTGATTACTTATTTTACATTAAAACAATGTTAAAGTAATGATTAAAAAAGAATAAGGTTCCAAAGATATTGATATTTTGAAGTCTTCTTAAAAATTAATGTTTTTAATGAATTACTAATTACTTGATGATACTTAAAAGTTAAATATATTTAAAGTAGATAAATCTTTAAGTCATTACCAATTTTTGGGGCATACTTTTTGTTCTTAAGATATGTTTATGGCTAGATGAAGTAAATACTTTGAAGAATTATGTGAAACAAACTATTGTTTGTTACAAAAATTTGGTTTTTTGAGGCCATGATACATATAATTGAAAAAGATAATATTTGTTAACACGTTATATTTTGCAGGCGGGAGGGAATTTCCAAAGAAATATAATAGTTAAACGAATATCTACCCTGGTTTTCAATAAAACATAACTACTTATGTAATATATTGCTGCATAGAATGCATTATATGTATGGTCTTTGCTATGATCTCAACTAGTGTGAAAATATCTGATTTCATTACAAATGGCAGCCAATAAAAAATATGTCCTCTTATATGTGTACCTGACTGATGGGGATATAGGGTGTGAGTCAGTGGAATGGTTGGCTAAGATTGGAACTTCACAAACCTTCTGTAAAAAACCTTCGGTCTGGAAGGTTTATTCACATACTTAAATTCACAAAGATTTACAATAAATTTACATTGAAATATTTAAAGATGTATGCAAAAATCATGAAAATTAGAACTCATGACCAGGAAAGACCTCTCTGGGAAAACAATCATTAACACTTACCTATCTGCATGGAAAACAACTTAAATCTTTAATTAATATCTAACTAAACATTGTCCTAACAAACACCACTTTTAGGCTAATTAACATCAATTGTAAAATGCACACTCTGTCTGGAAGAGGAAGAGTGCACACTGCACACTCTGAGCACATTTTATATGAGTGTGAGACAATTACCTTTAAAAGTATAGAGATTTTTGGTAATTTATCCCTAGAACTAACAAAACTATCTGAACTTCACCAAAAATAGATACTTTTGGAGTATTTCACTTAAGAACTTAAAACCAAAGCTTTTATAATAACGACAAAGGGTAGAATTTTGGACGGGAATAACATTTTGGCAGTGCACAGTGTGACACCGTATGAACTCTTAGGCACTCAGATTGATAATAATGTGTAATCACGTGAAGAGAGTCATAACACTCATACGCTGCTTCCTTACGTTCTTTTTGTGACAAGAACATTTTTGCTACCTTCTGCATTTGGTTATTTTTTGCAAAATAGTAATGTATGTAATCAGTTCTCCTGATTCATTTAGGAACATTGTGCTTAATCGGAAAAAATCCGACACCGGAAGGTGTCAATATTGAAACCTGGCCTACACACTGCTTTGACAGATTATAAAACTATTAACACAAAGCTTTTATTTTTTGGATGCCTGAAAGAATTGAAAGAAATAAAATAACTAGGCAACTGATACCTTTTCTTTATAGGTTATGACAATTTAGGTTTAGTTAGTAGTTTTATTTTTCAAAATTTGACTTTTTTTCCCTCCAACTAGCTTAGCAAAAATGCACTAAAATTTATTGTAAAATTCTGTATGCATAATTATTAATATATTTTCTAATAATCAAAAAAAAGTATATTGTGATTTAAAAATAAGCCATTACCCTAAAACAATTGTGTAATCTTTATTATAATATTATAAAACGGAAATCCTTAAATTCTTATTATGTGTTAACATAATAACTGATTATGTGTTAGGAAAAATTGTCTGGGTGTTGAGTAAACTTTATTTAAAATAGTGAAATGGTGAAATAGTGAATAAGAAGGCATAAAAATACATCATATCTGGTCCAGATATAAAAGTAATATATAATACAGTTTTTTTCTTTTCAATTGTTTTATTTTTTTCTATTTTTCAACTGATTTTAATTTTAAATCGTCATAATAAACAGAAATAAATTTTTGTTTTATATTCTTTTATTATGTGAAATATTTTGTTTAAATATAGTAAAATGAAATACGCATCACTGAATTTTGTATTCAGCATTTGTCTTTATTGTTTAATTCTCTACTTTTTCTAACCAGATTCACAAAGGGATTACAAAAAGTGTGACAGTTGTTGTAAAGTAACATTCATTTCGCTGTCGAGACGGTGGAAACAGACCATTCTCAGTACTTGCTGTTCCTAACCGGACTTCTTATGTGCAATTAACGAACCATTCATAATCAGCCAAATACAAATATTGCCATGAAACCTCCTGGGCCTTTTTTCATTCATTTTTGAACTTATTTATCAAACAGGAACCTCTAAAAGATTAATGATTTCTAAAACATGTTATTTATATATATAAAATATATATATATATATATATATATTTATATATATAAAATTTTGTTTGATGATATTTCACAATCTTTCTTTTAACTTAAACATCCTGTTTTGCAAATAATACTATTACATTCTTTGTAAAGAAATCATCAAAGTGTTTTTCTAATTTAATTTTAAAGTTCAATTTTGTTCGTACTGATCATATGTTGGATATAAAATACCAATAGGACCAATTTTTGAGTTAAATTAATACTTAACTATTTCATATAAAACAGAAATCCTTAACTCGTTATTCATGTTTATAAATTACTTTTTATTACATAGAATTTAAAATCAATTTAATTTGAATAAAGTTTTCCTTTAATTGATGTCTGTAATACGTTGCTGTTGTTAATTGTGAAACCAGTTTTATGATCACCAGCGATTTTCGACCATATAGTAAGCATATACAATATAACAATAAAGGGAAGTAACACAGGTAATAGTTAAAATGTTTCACATGAAAAATGAGACAATTTTATAAAAAAAAAATAGAATGAATATTCAAAAGTCGTTATAGTTGATTGATTACTTTCCGCATTAAACTTATTATGTTATGAATTCAATTAGAATTAAAAATAATGTCATTTTATTAGTAATTTTATGGTTCTACTAATCGGTTTATTTTTTATATAGTTTTGTTTTTCAAGGGTAGTTAGTTGGGTATATAATTTTTCTCATAATTGGACAGCAAAAAAAAAAAAAAATTTGAAAAATTGATACACTTCTTGGATAAACATTTAAATTTATTTTTTTTTATGTAAGGTTTGAGTATTTTTTATACTTGACTGAAGAATAAGCTGAGCAAATGATTAAATGGTATACTTGGAAGGGTGCTTTTGTTGACAGATGAGGAGAAGAAAGGGTAAAATAAACTGGTCGATTCAAATTGAACTCTTTGATCAGAGCATATATGAGCCACATGTTCACATTCACTTGATTAGACTGTTACAGAATAAATATATAATTTAAAATGGAATTCTTTTGGTTATAGTGTGTATCTGTAAACGAGTTCATAATAAGATGTTTGGACCTGTTTGAGCCCTTAAGATGAGTTGGGCCCATTGATAGCACTGCAGTAAAGAATCTTTAAAAGCTTACTGGTAAGTAAGTTTTACTTACCTATATGCTATAGAGTTACCATTCCATTAAAGTTATGAACTGTTTAACATTTTTATTTACATTTAAGCGCAATTGTATGGCATGTAGTGACATGCTGATTGTTTTTAAAAAATGTTGGCTATACAATAAATGCTATCATTTAATGGATTAATTAATTAATCAAGGACAGGTTTTTGCTATGTAAAGTATTTGAAGTAAGTTATTTGAAGTAAGAAATCGGGATTTACAGCAGTAATAAAATAGCCAAAAAAATAAGCTTAAGAGCTGTTTCAGATGATTTGCAGTATGTTTAAGAGTCATATTGATTTTAATATGAACTGTAACTGGCTTGTAAAAATTCATCCATACAAAATAAACTACGAATGTAACTAAATTATAATATTATTTGTCTTTTAAATATATAATAAATATTTTAGATATGAAATACCAATTGTTAAGTTAAATTCATATATGACTATTTCATATAAAACAGAAATCTTTAACTTCTTATTCATATTTATAAATTACTATTTCTTCCATAGAATTTAAACCCAATTTCAATTCAATAAGGTTTTCCCTTAATTGGTGTCTTATGATGTACGTAACATCGGCGTAGAATCACACCGACTAATTTCTAATCAGGTAAGTTTTCCTACAGTTCGAGTATAGAGAAAATCATTTCATATATAAGAAACTAACTCATAAATGAATGATATGAAAACTTCTGATATTACTTATATCAGAACAAACTAAAGCATTGGCATGATTATTTAGAATTGAAGCATAAGCAGGTTTTGAAGTTAGAGTTGTGATTGTATAAACAAACATGGTTAAAAATCAAAATTAACAAAAGCACTCTTTTTGAGGAAATTTCATAAGTTTTTAATACTTTGAATTTAAAATTAAATCATATATATAAAGTTAGTTCACAAATCTCGTAACATGTGCATTATTTTGTTTATTTAAATGCTAGCATTTTTAAACTATTCTATTGAAATCTTGTTTTCAATATTTTCAATAGGAAATTGGGATTATCAACGACTTCTATCCAATGGATGTTTACAGGATGACAAACTAACATTCGTTAAAGTAATATTAATCTTAATGATAATTGTGTAAAAAAAATTGTCAAATATACTGTGCCATTTATGTTTCTAATTCTATAATGTTGGATTTCTCTATTTTATACAAGTTCATGAGAAAACTTTTAACATAGGCTGTTTATTTGTAACATATCAAGACAGCATTTGATTTTCACCTGTTTAACTCTGATAATAACTACCTAGTACGAAAACTTTGTATGAAGTCTCACCATTAAACCTGTGGTTAGCAAACAGAAAATGTTTGCAAAACTTAAGTTTTGGTTTTCGGTTACGTTTCAGTATAGAACAGCTTCAATCTTTTCACTGTGTTTCCATATTTTGGGACCCATTTTCAAGTGGTATTAAATGACAAAAGTAAAAGATATGTTGGGATAAAATAAACTTAAACTAAAAAAAAACCGGTTTGTCAAATATCATTCAGGAAAACCTAGTTTTGTTAAAAAACATCTGTTTGGTGAAAGACCTGTTGGCAAATGTCGTTTGGGCAATACTTGTTTACTATTGATGAAGTTGATAACTATTGCAATCGTGCTTAACATAGTACTGTAGATTAACATTCGATTTTTTTACATAATCCGAGATTTATTATGTGAGAGATGGAAATCTTGTGCGCACTATTCCTAGGAGATAATGTAAAGCTGTTTAGAGGCTTTACGATGCCAACTTGTTCGTTAACAACCCTTTTTCTAATAAATTTCAGTATGGTAATATTAAGGGCTTCAGTAGGTGATGTGGCTTGCTCATAACTGAAAGGGAGTTAATAATAAATTAGACACATTTAAGGCCTCTAGAAAAGGACAAAAGGGTAAGGCCTATGTGGTCGTTGTTACATGTGGTCGTTGAAAACAACTTTACAATAAGAAAACGTGTCATCACATCTTTGAATAATCTCTTTAATTTATTGGTTATTCTGGCATAACTAGCTACATTATTGAAATTATAACGGAAAAGTAATAAATAGTCGCAGTTTTTGAAATAATACCCCAAATAATATCTTTGCGATAGCAGATCTTCGTCTACATTCCTCTCAGACTATTACCGAAATCTCAATATCTTTCATATGACAATTCATCAAATCGAATTGCAAAACATAGCTCTTTTTATTAATAACCTTTTATTTCCTTCATTTTGTCACACTGTTTTTCCCAACACAGTAACCCAGCTTCGGGACCGTATATTTACAATGTGTTCCCTTATAGATCACACGTATATCACAAACCTGAATATATCTTATATCTAATTATAAACAATATATCTTATTAATTAATTAAGAATATATCACTTATTTTAACTTAACCTATAACGTTAAGTAATATTTGTACACACTTAATTTAAGAGTAATATACTTTTATTTTGTCACACTTAAAACAAACTCTAATGAAGTTTTAACATTATATCATTTATTTATCGAAATAATAATGATGGTATTAATATTAGTGTACAACAGTGATTGCTAGTAAGTAATAAAGACTAACAAGAAAAATATTAACATAGCTTAACAAAATTTGAAATCCATCAAACAGTATTTGGAACAGCTTATCGTAGATTCACCATAAATGTGCTGATATGAGCAAATTTGCTCGCTATATTTTTGTTCTGTTTGTTTGATTGATGTTTTTTCAAGGTGATTTCTGTCATTTGATGCCTTCTTGTTACACTTACAGTTTTAACTATCTGTGAGCTTGCTCAATACATGGGCAAGTCGTTGTGACGGTGACAGTAACATCCTGATTTCTAGTCTCATTACTTTATTGCCAATCTTTAGATACTAATATTTTTTGTCTCACTATGGTAGGGATCCATATTTAAAATTGAAGAATAAAAAAATTAAACTTACTTAACTACTTCAATTGGGATAAAAGCATGAAACCCTTTAGTAGTTTTAAATCAGGGTTGGTCGTCGATATGTACGACACAAAGGTCTACTTTTTAGCTTAGGTAAACCATTGAGAGTTAAACACAAGAAATGTATTACAAAAAAAACTTGTTTCAATTATTACAGCACAGTAAAATAGACTTCTTAAAATTTGTTAACATAGTGAAAAAATAGTTTTAAATTGCTATACGAGTAGTTCGTACTCGTAGTTCTTCTGATTACTAAACATATTACATTTTATGAAAATCTTCTGATTTATGTTACACCATGTTTTGGGACCGAAATGTTTCACACACATAATCTGCTCACGTAGGTTCAATAAATCAATCACTTTTATAATTAAAGTTATAGTTATAGTTATTCATACAGGAACATGTGTACATCTACGAAGATTGTGTGAACTATGTTTTTTATTTGTTTGTTTGTCTTTTTTATTATGTTATTGAGGAACTGCTTACCTCTGACGCTTGTTTGTCAAGAAAATATTGTGTCTACTAGTTATTCTACGAGGAGGTACTAGTTCTCGTACATGAGGAGTCCTAAATTTTACCGTGTTCAAGCGTATTTAGGGTAGGGATGTTTAACGCATACGTACAGGCTCGGGGTCGAAAACTTAACAGCCTCATCGAAGGACGACCTAGTCAGAGTTTTACACCTCTTGCATGAACGCACTAGTGCCAGAATGAGAATTGAACTCGGAACCAAGCATTTTATAGAAGAGCGCGCTGTCACTGTGCTATTCTGGACCATGAGTAAACCCTTACATGCATGGTTGAATCCTTCTGCATTTTACTGTGCCTACCAATTTAACTTATTTGCGCAATACTTTTATACATTATATTAACATTAATTCTTTAAAAATATTAATTTTTTTTTCATCATACAAGCATGTTTAATTTATTATTAATTATGCAAAGCATATAACTTACATTGTATGGTCTTTGCTGTTTATCGAATAGATTAATACATACTACACGTATGTGAATAACACAATTAGTTTTCTGATAACGGAATTCTTAGCAGCCCCACTGAGTAGCCCCTAACTGAGAGGCAGCAGAACTGGGAACTCTTGAATGGGCGTAAGAGCATCTCCATTCTTCTTGTTCTCACCCGCTCTCCTAAAACTATTCTACCACGGCACATTTAATCCAAAATTTTAAACTAAATGAAGAAATATCTTTCTATTAGAGCATGAAAAACAACAGAAATCAGTATATTCTTCATATCAAATAATTGTAAGATGAATAAAATTATTTTCTTAAAATCACATGATTTATTTGAAAAGTAGATGGATCCAACTTGAATTGTTTCTGCTTTCTTACAAGTTGAATATAATCTATTTATTCGTGCATGAAACAATGCCAACTTGACATTTGAGCCATAGCTAATAACTTAATTACTTTAAAACACTTTTTTTTTCTTTTTGAATGAGATTAAGGGTCCGATAGAAAGCTACACCTCTGACGCTGACTACTCAAGGGAATATATTGCCTTCCTAATGATTCTACATTAAGTATTGAATATTGCTGAACTCTTTTTCATTTATAATAAGGATCTTTAACGAGTACCTGATATCGAACAAGTTCTGGACCAAGAGCTTCACATTCTCTCCAAGCGATGACATGTTCAGAATTTTTTCACCTTCCGGTGAATAAATCGAGAGCCAGAGTGACTTTCGAAACCCAGATCCTTACAGTTAAAGATCCACTTGTAAAAAACTATCCACTAGCTGTCAACCCTCTTAGTTTTTTACTCTTTCTTACTGTACTCCTTTACTTCCCCAAACATCCCTCTCTGAACATTTGCCCTTTCCTTCACTTTCACCCTTTTAAAATACCACTCTTCTCCCCCACTCTTCTCAACCCCTCACCAGATGTTTCTGCATCCAGCGTTTCAGTTGGGTTTTTGACTCTGAGGAAGACCGCTTGCTAAGGTTGAAAGATCTTAGTCTTTTTTTTCCTTTACATTTTGTGGTTTGATCATTGATTGTTATTTCATGTGTTTAAGTAAAAACTTATTAAATATGAGTGTATGAATATTTGATGTATACAAATTAAAATTGCAATGTAGCTGAATGTATTGAAAACTGGATAACGTTTTCTAATACAATTAGATTTCTCTACTTTTATTTCCTATTTTAATTGAAAAAAAAACTATTTTACACTATTGTCTTGAAATTGTAGATATAGATAGACTTTGTGGCAGTAAATCAATAAATACCTCGATCAAAGTTGCCAAAATTATTTGGGTGCCAGAAAGGCGGGGACAAATAGCATCAGTCCGTATTGGACGGCTGGCTAAACGAGACAAGTGTTACGTGTGTGAGGAGTTGAGCAGTGTTGAAATGACATGAAGGTCAGACTGTCAGCGGGGTTGTGCAGCAGGAAGTATTGTGGTCTGTTTGTTAAATCGTCTACTATTGAATGGGAGGGAGCCTGTTTAATATTATGTTAAGTATATCCCCGGGCCTGCACCACTGCTCACCCTCTCCTATCCCCTCCCATTCTTTCATTAAACGTACTCCTCTACTACTAAATTTCAACGGCGCTTCAGACAGTGAGCCAAAAACACATAATGATATATTAATGCTTTCCACCTGTGCATCCGTTTCAACCAAGACTTGATAGCTTCCCTTCTCTTTATTTTCCCCAACATTTCTAGATTCTTAGAAACTTCCTCTATCCTGGATCACGCAAACATATAATACACTACAATTTTGTGATTAATTCATTTATACCTAGTGAATTAAAATTTAATTGAGATTATGCCAAACTAAATTAGAAGTGTCATATTTAAATTACTTTTTAACTAAATTTAAATAAAATAATAATAGGATAATATTTATCTTTTGCTACTACAATTTTACTAAATTAGAAACCATTTTCTGTCTATTGCATTAATAACTAATCTAGTCCGGGATACACTGAACTTTACTGAATACTATAAATAAACGTATGATATTTTATTAATTGAAAATTAATTAATTTTCAATTAATTAATTGAAAATCAATTAATTTTGATTTGGCTAATCTAGACGTATTGTCAAGCATTGTAGTAAAAATATTACAAAACAATTCAATTAATAACTTATTAATTCAATCATTTATTTCATTTTAAAGTGGTTATATCCATTTATCAAATTTATCTAGTGATTTTCTTTGGATAAAATTCAGGATTGCAATTTTTAGTGCATATTCCTAATTAAAATATTATGATATTTTTATCTAGTAATATTGATATTAAGAGGATACTTAATATAGTATTTAGAGATTGGAGAGTCACTAGAATAGAGAGTTCTTTGAATCACTACCAGTTTTGGCATAAAGATCCAAAACGCATCCTTCCCATAATTAAAGTTACCTAAATACTAACTTCTTCCCCACACCAATCGTATATGACTGTCTACTGTCATTAGGGTTTCTAACTTGTTATTTGTTAAAAATATTTTCGACACCAATACATCCAGCCAGCAGAAAGCAAACAGAATGAAAATCTAACTCGACGAACTTAAGTACCTGTAAATCCATAAACATCTGAAAATAAATTTCCTTTATGATCATTATATTTTTAACATGTAAAGCAGTTAAAAATAACATATAACGCATAGTATGATTACATATCATAAGATACTTGAAAGGTACTATGTATACCAGATGTCTTATACAATGATTTAAAAGTATCAGACCATTAAAGCAATAAATTTAATATTCAGCCTCAAAAAGCTAAAGTTAACACTCCACCCCCCCCCCCCCCCCCCCCCACACCGCTACTCACGTTATTAGTACCTTTTGCATATAAAGTTGAAACAATGATTTGTTAAAAATATTTTAAACTTTATTAATATTTTCTTCCTTGATTCTTAAGAACATTTTTTTAAGTTAATGTGATCAATGCAACTTGTAGCCCAAGTAGGGTTGAATATGCCGTCATTTAGGTTGTATTGACTCATAAAGGGTAAGGTTAGCCCAGTGGAAACGTGCTCGTCTCTGGACTGGTATATCCGGGGTTCAATATCTACTCAGGCTCTGAACATGTCGTCCCTTGGAGAGGACGTTAAACAGTCAGTCCCGAGCCATTACAATGTCAGGTACACGGTAAAGATCCCTACTCTAAATACACTTAAGTTAGGCAAAATTTAGGATTCCCAATTTAGAATGTCCATTGTGTGGCATCAAAAAAGACCTATGTTGAGCCTATGTGTGTTCGCTTGTTCGCTACCTAAACTAACTTATACTGACTCATTCAATAATCTGAAATTATTGACATTTTTCTATGAGTTTCTGATTCCTCAATAAACTTATGTCCTTCAATTGTATTGATTGAACAAAATTATCAATGTTTTAATTTTAGTAGAATTTATTCACACATCGACAAAAAATCTTCAAAAACCAACTCAGAGAACCTTAAAATGTGTAATTGATCAATATCCTGAAACCGAATTTTTTATTTTTCTATATTTACTTATAGTAAAATAAAAATCTGTGGTAGCCTAATATAATATTAGTCGAATTTAATAAGAAACTTACAGGTAATCAATCATAATAATTGATTCTTTTAGGCTAGAATTATTGTAAAAATTATAAAAAGTATACAATTCCTAATCTAGGTTTCTTAACCTTGAACAGTAAGGACAAACTGAAGGTAATTGCAAGAACCAAAGATAACATGCAAATTTTAAATCTACTCACATATATTTATCGGCATATTATTTGTGTAAAACTGTGCATTATTCAGTCACATATTTGTATATTAAATAAAAAAAAAGAATTCTACGTGCACAGATGAGGAATATAAAAGGGACAAGTATGTTATAAATTATATTACAGAAGAAGACATTATTTTATTAAGGCTTTATATTTTATTACACCAATATCAATACCAGTATATATGCTACTACTATTTTCATAATTAAATAACACTGGTATTCTAAAATGGTAAATTATGGATAGTTTTTCCAATCAGGTGGAATTAAAATAATAGTTGCAATTAACATATCTTTGCATGTAGAGAGATTTTTTATGTTCTTTTTATGTTAAGTATTTAATAGTAACTTGGTGAAATCAGGGATTGTTCCATATAAGTTGAAGAGGATCCTAATCAGCCTTGCTGTTTCAGGAGTGTCCTAGATTTTTACGAGTTCAGCCGTCCTCTAGAAGGCTGAACCCATTACCCCAGAATTTTGGGGTCACTGTGCACCAGTTTTCTAGATCCATCCTCGATAAAACTGATCCATGCCTAGTTTGTAAAGACTGAAGTGTTGTGGCTCATAACAAATTGATATCCAGGCGACTGGAAAGGAGATAACTACAATTCACACAGTGAGAGGAGAATCCCGGCTAACTGGAAATGCAACAATTAACTAACTAATCAGCCCAGCATTGGGTTAAGCACCACATCTACTACTAGACCAATGGTGGGCTCAAGCTTGATGTGCCTTGGGCCATGACCACCCTTGCCAAAAATGATAATAGTATGAATCAATGACATTCACCCAACCCTCTCAACATCAGATAGAAGGACTCCAATAATTCTTTCTAGTAGAGCAGTGACTTAGTCTGCCATTTATGGCTAATTTTCGGTCTTTAATCGACAGAGGTTCCATTTGAGAGTGTCTACTCTCTTTGTGCAAACAAGTGTAAGCGATCACTTCAGAATCAGGAGGTTTACCTCACCTATGCGGAGCTCCAAATTCCTTAGTCATCAAAACTCATTCGATTCTTTTTTAAAGAAAATACTCATTACCATTGTTCCCACAAAATATTTTTTGAATAACGTATCCTTATTACCATCTAAGACAGTCGGATAAAATCAAAATAAACGAACAAACAGGGGCCAGAAAAAATAAATCTACGACCCCAGATTCAAAAAAGCCAGAAAGACAGAAACTTAAGATTTTCGTCTAAAACTCCAGTCTTGACACAGGAGTAAAATTAAAAAAATATTTAAAAAGTCGCATGTTGTTGTAACTCTCAATATAATATGCAGAAGAATAAACACAAGATGCAATCAATAAAGTATAAAATCACAAGGGAAACAATAGAAATAAATATACCATCTGAGGCCTTTCACTTAATGGCATCAGAGAGCAAACAAAGTAAAAACGGTTTTACTTAATATATAAGTCATAAAGCTTAAATAAAAAGGACACCACTTGCCTTAACCAGTAACGAAATCAATTACATAACCTTTAGTATAGATTACAAACATATACTCAACAAATTTGTCAACTTATGTATATTTGAATCATGGTTACCATGTTATTCAATGTAGCATAGTCGGGTAGCAATTGTACAGGGTTGAACACCCTTTAATAAATGTCTTTATTAAATTTATGACACTTTCATAACAAAAATCTCAGCTTTTATAATTAAAAAAAATATTTATTAATAAAATGACTTAATGATTAAAAATAATGAATATTTATTAAATGCTAATCGTGTAGGGAAAATTAAATTAACCTACTTAATGTTAAGTGAAAATAATTTGACATCCCTGAGTACGACCTCTTGAGTAAGTAAATATTGCATGTTGTCGTCTGAGAATGAGTCTGATTAATATCTGTATGCTATTTATTTGAGTTTTCCTTTAATGTTTTATTACAATGTCTTTAAGACATGACTTACGGATTCATTTTGTTGGTTAGACATTTTATCTGTAGCTTGCACTCCTCTATCAGGCAACAGGTCCACTTTAGGTACAATCAAATGTTGTAGCTGCATTAGCAACACATGATAAATACACTAAGAACATACCCTTCTTTCTGAAAAACAGCGGATCCCACATCCTTATTAAACAACTCAGTCTTTCAAATTACTCTCTTTTACCTGATAGTTCTAGATTTATGGTCACTAAATCAAATTTATGACCGTATGTATATGGTCACTGGAATATTCAATCTGCAAGACAGCTCTTCCATATTATGGAAAATAGGGTTTTGCCTTATTTTATATTGGGAATTATTTGTATAATTTATTTATTGCCACACATTAATAAAATAAATATATTTTAATATACTAATGCATTGTTTTTGCAATATATATATATACAACAACGAAATCCTTATTTAGGAAGATATAGAAACTTATAAAGAAGCAAGTTTTTGCCAGCTATGGTTATGTTTTTAATAATATGTGCTTAAAAGAAGGACTGCTACCAAAATTCACAAATATATATATATATATGATCAAACCACAATAAGAAATAGGAAAACAAGACTAAGATCTTTCAACCGTAACAAGCGGTTTTCGTCAGAATCAAAAAACCAACAGAATCAGTTTTGTTTTTGACTCTGACGAAGACCGCTTGTTACGGTTGAAAGATCTTAGTCTTGTTTTCCCATTTCTTACTGTGGTTTGATCATTGATTGTTATTTCACGTGTTCATGTGAAATCTTTATATATATATATATATATATAATATATATAATAGTAATATATATATATATATATATATACAGCCTTTGGAGCGATTCACTTCTTTTCCTGAAGACGAGGACATCGAAATATAGTAGTGAGTTCAGTGGTTTCCTTTCTATGTGTTCTTTTTTAAATTCTAGTTTATATATATATATATATATATATATATATATATATATATATATCTACGTGAGGTGTCTGGTTCTGATATCTGATTGGTTGATGCGGGACCAAATAAGGTTGACTCATTTTTTTTCAGTTGAAGGCTTCTAGCTCTCGTCGAAGTCACGTACAGCGGTTCTTCTCATCCATGGAGTCATCTCCGCCGACACAGCAAAAAGTATAAGGGCTCGCACTCCCTCAGAAAATAAACAGTTGCCGTGCGATGTCGACTTTTCCACTTCGAGTTTTCCCGGTCCGGTCTTGAAAAAAGCCATAAGTTTGCCACTGATATCTTGTTGAGACTGGTCACAGCATGATGAACCCGCTGCCGGCCTGCCAGGAAAAGATAAGGGCTCACACTCCCTCAGGAAACACAAATACTGGCGTTGGGCATTGGCCACACCATGCGGCGAGGTCTCATTAGTTGTATTTTTGGTTGGTGGGTTGGTTGTTTGTGTTTGAACGGCTATTGTTGGTGTTGAATGGATGTTGTTGTTAACTGGTTGAAACTGGTTGCTGCGCGATGAAGCCGCTGTCGTCCTGCCAGGAAAAGTTAAGGGCTCACACTCCCTCAGTAAACACGAATACTGGCACTGGACATTGGCCTCACTGTGCAGTGAGGTCTCCATACTATTGTTCCATAGGTTGTTAGTGCTGGTGGAAGTTCTTCTAAGAGTCTTGTTTTTCTTCATGAGTTATTACTGCGACATGTTTCGACTGCGTCCACAGTCATCTTCAGGCAAATTCTTGGGTGGTGATAATTGGTGGTAATAATTTTTTTTGAATATCAAATACCTTAACATATATATATATATATATATAATATATATATATATATATATATATATATATATATGTTAAGGTATTTGATATTCAAAAAAAATTATTTTTCTTAGAATATATAATATATGTATGATCAAAACATAATAAAAAATGGGAAAAAAGACTAAGATCTTTAAATTAAAACAAACGGTCTTTGTCACCGTTAAAAAACCAACAAAACTCTGTTAGTTTTTTGACTCTGAGGAAGGTCGCTTGTTGTTATTGAAAGATCTTAGTCTTTTTTTCCGATTTGATATTGTGGTTTGATTAATGATTTTTATTTCATGTGTTTATGTGAAGTCTTTATATATATATATACTATATATATATATATATATATATATATATATACTATATATATATATATATACTATTTTGCAGATGAACAGTGACAGTAATAGATTAAAAATAATTGAAGCTCTCTATATTAAAGATTTGAATCCTGTTCTAAATTCACAAATAAGTGATATGAATGTTATACCTAGCTGCAGAAGCTTTGATAGCTCTTACAAATTAGTAATCGATATAAGCAAATTCGATGCCCCTGTGAATAGTGATGACCAATCGGCTGAGTAGCCAAGAGAGGCCGGGTGACTGGTTGGGCTGTCTAGTATAGTCAACCAATCGCATGCGGTGTTTAATGCTTCTTCTATCAATGTCTCCGAAGAAATCAAGAAGAACGTCTCCATGCATATATATATATATATATATATATATATATAATATATATATATATATATATAGCAACGCTGATATGCATTAGAATACGAATAAAACTGTAATATAGTACAGTGGTACCTTAGGATACGAGTGCCTCAACATACGAGTTATTTGAGATACGAGCTGTCAAATTAGCGAAATTTTGTTTTGAAATAAGAGTGAAATTTGAGATACGAGGAACAGCCAATTGTTGTATCAGGTCATTTATAAATATGTACATTTCTTTTTTCTACGATGCCGCCTACGGCTCACTCAGTTCTCAGTTTACCTTTGCAAATTGGAAGATCAATTCAATTGGTAGATCTTGGGAATGTGGGAGAGAGTTTCACAGTTTGTGGCAAAGAAACACGCCGAAAAAAGTTGCAACTGGTCATGCATCGGATCTATTTAATGAAACTTGCCTAACTCATTTTCGTAGCATTCTGAAAGAGAGGAAGAAACAAACCTCCTTGGACAGTTTTTTTTATCCTGCGAAAAAGGCAAAGACCAGTGAAGAGAAAAGCAGTAACTATAATTAAGCATACAATAGCATTTAAGTTATGTCCAAGTTAAATTTAAATAACCAAAATACTAATTACGTACATACGTAAACTTTATAAAACCAGTTTTTTGACCAGTTTTTTCGAACCACCTGTACATTCTCTTTTATTATTTTTTTATACAATATATATTTTGTCATTTATAAATACATTTTTCTTGTTCAAAATCAGGTAACAAAAACAATTAGGTGTAAGTATTTTTGGGGCTGGAACTGATTAATGGCGTTTCAATTGTTTTCAATGGGGGAAAATTGCTTTGAGATAAGAGTAAATTGACATACGAGCAAGGTTACGGAGCGAATTAAACTCCTATCTCGAGGTACCACTGTATTAGTACTTAAATTGGGAGCGTTTTTTTGTTTACAAAAAAAACAATGGTATTAAGCCAACTGTGAAAAAATCTGTACTGAAAGTTTAAAAATGAGAAAGTTACTTTGTTAATTCCTGTAACTTTAAAAATGTTTGATATTCTTTCATCCTGATAAAATGCTAAATTTTAGGTATTTCATTTCAGGGATATCATTTTAATTCATTAACTAATTTATTTTATGGTTAAAATAAAATTCCAGTTTAATTTCTTGATGTGAGAAAATGGCAGCAATTAAAAATACTTTATAATATGACGTAATATTTATTTTTAAACTGAAGTTTAATTTGTATACTGAACTTGTTTTATCGGATTTAACCAAGAATCATTGACTGTTTAAATGAATTAGGAATGTAACAGTATGAATGGATCTCATGGTGTGTACCGTTTCTGTCTATATAATTGATATAGTCACTTGGAAAATAGGTTAGGTTAAGTTAGGTTTCAATGGTACCCCGACAAGAGAACTCACAGAGGCCAAAGACTGGCACTTTGTGATACCGTACAATAAACATTCTACATTGGGTGCCCTACATTTTACTTAATTCAAGACCTTTAACGAGTACCTGACATACCCTCAGTGGATGACATTCTCAGCTCATTCATTCACTTTCCACGTGAATAAATGGAGAGCCAGAGTGGGCATTGAACCCCGGATCTACCGGATGATCACGTTAGCCACTTCGCTGGAACATAAGTGCTCAATGTGAATTTTGTCTGAGTGAAATAAAAAAAAATCTACTTTGTAAATTCAAGTTGGTCATACAATTTTGTTGAACCCAGCATATTTTTCCATAAGATATAATACATCTCTGCTTATAAAAGTATGCATCATTCATACGTATTGTCAGAAATAATTAACAATCGATTATATTAATATGTCTAATATATTTTAACAATTATGATAGACGTGTGTTCTGGATAATAGTTTAAAACAATGGATGCATACTTGGAAGGTGTGATACTTTTACAGGACTTAGAATGTATTAGAATCGCACTACTCACTAAAAAATAATGGTAATAATATGTATGTTAATGAATTAAATTAGTGATGTCAGCTTATAGATTACTATTCTGTTAAGTAAAGTATAGGTAGTTAATTCCATTGGTAATTTCTTTTAGTTGTCTTTTGATAAAAATTACATATACACATAATAAATTATAAGAAAATAGAAAATAATATAAATAATTATTTTATATGATTTTACTTTTTTTATACAAACCATTTGAATGACTATGAGAGATTTTGGGAATAATAGCTTAAAATATGAGTATTTCACCTGATAATTGAATATTGTTTCTAACTCTATTTTTAAAAGATCTTTACTTTTATTAAATTACTTGTACTAAATTTTGAGATATTAATAAGATTAAAGTAGAAAAATTGCAATAAGTAGTTACCAGTGAACTTCATTGTTTTTATTTTATATCTATGTCTCTTCCGATAATTCATAATTTATGAACTTTGAATTAAGCTATACATACATCAGTAAATACAAATACAAAGTTTTAAATTTACGAAAGAATTTTTTATCAAATCACTTGTTTTAATATAAAACTTGATAGTCCAATCGACCCCAATGTTTATTGTGAAAATTTGTTATAGTTGTCTATGTATAATTTTCAAGATTTATAGAACATATAGAGTGATAAGAAAATATGGAATTCTTAAAAAACTACTGACAAACATCAGACATTAATTTAAAAATATCCAAAATGGTTTCAGGAGACCTCAAAATCTCGTAAGTTTGAAAAAAATTTCAAAATCATTTCTTCTTGACCACACAATAAAAAAATTAATTATATAAGGGAAAACTGCTATATATTTTAATTTTGGTATGTTTCATTCTTTTATGCTTCGTAATAGGTACATATTTTTTTATAAATTGGATGGAATGTTAGACAATTTGTACTCTGAATAGGGGGATGTGGTGAGGGAATGTCGAGAAACCAATGACATAAATAAGCGGGCAGCTGGCCTCAGCCACAAAGTCGTGGCTTAGAATGCCTTCTCACTTGTGCTTCACACTGTCATCCTTTTTAGTATAGCTTACTTGATATCTCTTTAAAACCTCTAGATCTTGTGATTCCAATTTTACTCCAAATTTTCATCACAGAAATAACGCCGCTGATTTACGTAGTATATTTCTTCTCTACATGATTTAGTATTGTGCGACAGTCTCTGTATTTTGTTATCTGTCCTTCCTGTATACAGACATTGTTAAAAATTAGACCATAATTACCTTAAACTTGCTTTTTCATAAATTTCTAAACACCATTCTGTGTTACTGAATCCACAGAATATAGTATACTAAAGTTACTATATTATGTAGATTCAGTAACAAGATCGTTATTCAGAAAACTCGAGAAACTTATGAAAAAGCACGTTTCAGCTAAATATGGTCTAATTTTTAACAATGTGTGTATACAAGAAGGACTGATACGAAATTTTACATATATATATATATATAGGTGTATAATGTAATCGGGATTCGGTCAATTTTCCAGGATCAAAATCAAACTCTCAATGCCGACGTTTCGGTTTTATTTAAAACCTTCTTCATAGGCAGAAGTCAGATTTTTTGAATTATAAAAATGATGAAATTTACATTATATAAAATGAAGTAACAATAGATAGTTAGTGAACTAACATCTTAACTGGTCAAAAACCAGACAGTCTGGTCCATGTTTTTGACCAGTTAAGATGTTAGTTCACTAACTATCTATTGTTACTTCAATTTATATAATGTAAATTTCATCATTTTTATAATTCAAAAATTCTGACTTCTGTCTATGAAGAAGGTTTTAAATAAAACGGAAACGTCGGCATTGAGAGTTTGATTTTGATCCTGGAAAATTGACCGAATCCTGATTACATTATACACCTATTCTATCCAACGGTTGATATATTATTGAATTTTATATATATATATATATATATATATATATATATATATAAAAGGAAAGTTTATCAGGACTCGGTCACTTCTCCAGGTTCAAATTAAACTATCATTACCAACGTTTTGGTCTTTATTTAAAACCTTTTTCACAGGCCTACAAAACAGAGGAAAAATAAGGAATAATACAATCACTAAAAAATCTAACATTAATAAAAAGCGGAAAAAGTTACAAAAAAGAAAATAGAATAGAATTTTGACAATAGGTTGGTGAGAAAACTAACAGGAGTATACAATTTTGAAACAGAAAAACTAAGTATTGCTGTGAAATCTTTATATATATAAATTGAGTTACAACCTTAAGATGTAAAATAAATAACAGACGCTATTGTTCTTTTATAATTTAGTTCTATTACATATTTGTTATATCTAGTGCCATTTAGGTATAGAATTATTATCTATTAGAAGTTAAAGAATAAATCTAGCAAAAAAATGCCCATCTCTCCGTTATGAAGCTGCCTAACCACATAATAACTTGTATTGCATTGCGGATGTGGCTTCTCTCCTTCTTTCTCCTAAAACAAACCACTTTTTTCAATAATATGGAAAAATTAGGAGCCTAATGATGAAAACAATAGTACTGTGGCTGAAGATAATTGTGTGGTTTGTTTGAAGACACCCTGCTTCTGTTATGGAAGTAGCTTATAATAATATACTGCAAAGCCTGTATCAGAATGGCTCATTTTGCTTGCCCATTATTTTTTACATTAGTACAATGAACCTTAACACAATAAGACTAAAAAGCTGCCTTATGTAGAAATTTGATCTGAAGATATTAGTAAATTAACAATTGTATAATTGTACTATAACATTCAATACATCATATTCTGTAATTTTCTATATACTTACATTCTTATGTACAACTCTGTTCATAAATTATTTTATTGAATATTGCAATGGGTAGTCCTTATGCATCAGTGACTTTTAATCAGTTGTTTTTGTATAATTTAATATTTAAGCTTCAACACACATAAGAATTTAGATCAAATATCTGTTGTTAATGTATTTAATTATTGCGTCCCATACAGACAGTATTGGAATATGGAGCTCTGGGAATACAACTAACATATCTTACTGACAGATTAGGTCAAGGGGCTTTTCGTCTTATCCATCTAGCATACCACCAGCAATGTATGACTTGTGGTAGAACAATTGGTAAGTTAATATTCTGAGATTCATTATTCATCTAAACATAACTTCAAATAACATACGTTCTTTTAATTTTCATTATATTTTTCAATGGAATTCATGCACAAATAGGAAACACTAAATTGACCAAGAATTGCAAAATACTCCTTTGTTAATAATATTTGTTGTTATATGAATACAAGTTATATAATTACTTTTTAAGATCGCCACATTTTAACTTAATTCAGCTAGCAAACTTGACTTATAATGTATGTTATAATACACAATTAATTAAGTTATTTGTCTAACTGAACACAAAAGTTATAAATGCATTTATAGTTGTAGAATTTCAATAGTGTTGAAATTCTACCAGCATAAAAATAATGAATTTCAAAATTCTTAACAATTGAAAATCATTGGCGTTTTATTTGTATAATTGTATTTTATTTTATGGAAATAAATAGTTTTAAATTTTACAGTTGCTACTGATTTTTGTGAATTATACAGGTGAAGAAAAAATAAATTGTAAGCATATGAAGGATAAATTTCATTTAAGGAATGGAATTTTACCTTATGGTATGACAGTAGCTGAAAGTTTCAACAGTGGACACTGATTCGGTAAATTATACGGATGAAGCAAAATTGTTTATATAAGATAAGTGTTAGTGAATGGAGGCGGGAAGAGAAGAGGAGACAAAGTAGGGTGTGGGGAGGACCAAGTGGGTAGAGAGCGGGCAGCAGCAGATGAGGTGGAGATACGCGGCCTCGGGCTGGGCCAAACTAAACAACTGCTTTACAAGTCGGCTCTTGACATAACACAGCTACCTGACGTCTATCTGATAGTAAATTATAGTGATTTGAATGGATTTCCTCAATCCGGCCTCGGGGCAGACTGCCTAGCCCGAGAGGCTCCAGTTCAAAAGAACAAGAAGCAGGACCTCGTTCCTGCCACCTCCTCCCAGTTCATTTAATACATTCACATCCCTCTCTCTTTCACCTACACAAAGGACTAAACAGCCTCTCCAGTATATCCTTATCATTCACATTGAGAGCTGCATTTTCACAAAATTAGACCTAAATATTTTGTTTGTTTTACACATACATGAACAAGATGAATTTGGAATACTTATACATGAAGATTTAATCGTACAATAAACACGTAAAATAAAACAACAAACACGCTGAAGTAATTCTAGTAATTTGACATCAAATATACAACAATTTAAATATGTTCTTCGTAAGTTAAATTTCAATAAGTTATTAAAAGTTATTATAAATAGTTATAATAACAATAAGTTATTATTACCATATGTTATTATTCATTTGACCATCTTTCCAATAGTTTCACTTCTGTGATACCAAAAAATTGTCAGAATGAATCATACAGCAAACAATTTACAGTTTATAGTAAAACTGAGAGTTTCGTTAATTCAAAAATTCTGATATTTTTTTCGGTTAATACTATTGTCATTTTTGAGGTACACACCAAAAACCTACATACACATTGACATCGTCAAAAAAACATCAGAAAAGGATTTTGTAAATCTGTTAAAATCTTGAGATCAATTTTTTTATGGATGTCATACTTTACTTACAGTAAAGTAATACTCATAGTCAAATAATAAAACAATGAACTTGATTGATTAGACATTCCTATTGATACTAGGTTTTCCTAAAGTAATGTAAAATTTATAACGAACTAAGTTATACTGCACTAAAAACATGAATTTTTATTAGTAGTACTTATGTGATATTGTGCACTAAATTTTTCATTTTATAATTGTGAGAAGAGTGAAAAACTGTTTTTAAATATTGTACAATAGAGTACTGCTACCATTATTTGGTTTTACCCAAAAGCTATACAGTCTTATCGTAATCATAGATATTTGTTTGCCAAATTTCGATTTTTTTACGTCTGACTTGAACCGTAGCGTAGACGCAATGTTTTAAATACATTCCTGCCTGCATACACTCAGACATAAAAAAATGGCAAAATGCACATAGGGGCCTAAAAAAGTGTAAATACGTAGAAACCTTCAAATCAAATTTATCTTGACTACTACATTTTACTTATATCGTATTAAGTTAATATATCGTGTTCTAAGCCGGTTATCAATAGGTGAAATAAATTATATAATTTTTGGAAGTAATATGAAAATAATTTACATATTTTGAAATTGAATTATAAATTACTATATTTAATTTGTTATGGTTGTAAATATATGCATTTTTTGTAGTAAATATATGACATATTTAATTATGTCAATTTTATACAAATATCAATTTTTATAAACTTGGAATATAAAGAAGTAAATACTTGCACTAATTTACTTTACTTCTTACTTTAGTGCACTGAGCTTGAATCAGTGCAAGAAAGAAAAATTCATAAAAATCATTCAGTTTTAAATAAAACAGCAGAAGATTGTTCTATACAATTTCTGCTTGAAATACTATGAGACAATTATTTGCTCTCATAATAAATTAGGAGGCAATTGTTAAGATAGGGTGGGGGTAGTTTCCTCAGTAGAATGAATGTAAGCGAACTTTTGGACCCTACAGTTGGATGCATGTCTCAACACGTCAGTTTGCTTCGCGCTTCCCCAGACAGAACAGAGCAAAATTACGTCTCGTCATGCTAAGGTATACCCATTAGTTCATAGATCATCTCCTATCATATTATTTATCATCATTTTTTTGTATATTTACTTTTACATGCATTGTATACAACATTTTATACAAAATGCCTGTATTAAAAGGAAAATGGATTTTTTTTTACTTCTTGTTGATCAATATGAAGTAAAAAAAAGTGTTAGTTTGCAATAATTAAATAAAATTGATTACAATAAATTAACAATGTATTATTAAATTTCTTAGTTCAAGTACTTTATATAATTTTACTGAACAATTGAAATGCTCCGTTTTATCTCCCCTACGTATTTTATGCTACTTTTCCACTACTCACTAATTAGAGATTTATTTATATCAATTATTATTTGTAACTTTCTGCAAATTCGTCTAAAATTGATTTATTTAGAGAAAAACTAGGAGGTCTTTAACTCGTTGCTGTTGGATAATCAACAACTTCTTGAAATGGATATAAAAACATTTAAAAGAATTATCTAAAATACTGAATAATTATATACAATCACATTTTTGAAAAAATCATATTTTTAATTTTGTAGTTCAATGTTTAATCTAAGTTTACCTCGTTTAACCTTTGAATGTTAAACCTCTGAGCATGCCTCCATCTTTGATTCCCATCTCCTCTCTTGTTCTCACCCCAACTTCATCACTGTCATACACTTCTACGCGTGTGTGTTTTGGTGGGTGCATGGGTGAGTGTGTATCCAAAAGTTTTTGTAGACGCTACAGTTTACAACTTTTGATGAATCAAATTAATATTTTACGCGTAAATGGGCCTCATAGTGCTGTACAGTTTAGGAGCAATTATGCATTATATGAAAGTCAATTTTTTTGCTAAAATAGTTTTTAGACAAAATTTTTTTTCTCCTCTAGAGTCTTGAAATTTTGGCATTTTCATGGAAGCAACAATTAAAATAAATGAAAACAGCCTCAGTTTTTTAAAACAACTGGATATTTTTTTCTAATAAAATGTAAAAATTTTAACTTTGAAAGTCACTTTGAAAGATTGTGAAAATGATATTTTCATTAAAAAATGAAATAATACCTAGCAATAGAGTATCATTATACGGGGAATGAGATGAGATAATTTTTTTAAAAATTACATCAACTAAAACGACGTTAGGGTCAATTTTCTGTTTTCAAAAATATTTTGTCGACCTTAAACGCCTCATCAAAATGTAATGAAATTTTTCCTTATTTAATATGTTTAAAAAATATTTATTTTTAAATATTTTTTACTGTTTATAACGTTTTTTCACCGTCGCATACATCGTATATACCTTTTTCCAGATCTTTTTGTCCATTTATGTAGTTTTGTTTCCATTTATAATTTATCCTGTTTATATAGAAATTTTTATGTCTACCTTTTTGATATCAATATAATTGTCCTCATTTATATAATTGTTCTCGATATTACAGTTTTTCTCTTTTAAAAAGTTCTCATGTATATATTTTAACCATTTTTTTCATTTCTCCCGTATCTCAGTGTTCTATTATTTCTCATTTATCTTGATTTTTAGTTTACTTGTTTTCTCTCGTTTTTCTGTGTTTCATTGTTTCTGTCTCTGTCTGTGTGTGTGTATGTGTGTGTGTGTGTGTGTGTGTGTGTGTGTGTATGTGGTTTTTTAATACTTTAGTATAGGTAAATTACTAGTGGTTGTGAAAAAATTTTATTCCGAGAATTTGACGGATTTACATGTTTTGAGGCCCCCAAAATTGTTTTATGACTTTTTTCGAGTATTTCATTTTTGTGTATGGCTAGGTAGGTGTTTATCCAAAAGCCTTTGTACGTGCTACAGTCCACAATCTTTGATTGGTCTAATGCATATTTTACACATATACACTGTAGTGTAGATCAAGGGTGTCAAACTCATTTTGGTCTGGGGGCCGAATCAGCTTAGTTTGATCTCAAGCGGGCCGTGCCAGCAAGCTAATTAATTACAAATACACATAGAACTAACAATAATTCTACCTCTTTCTTTGTACCATTTTCTTTGTAATACTAATAATTAGTGCAAAGAAAAAGAAATCAATTATAAAAATCTTTATTAAAATCCGACACTCTGTATCCACTATTACCCATTTTGACACAGATATTTCGCTGGTCAAAGTGCGAGTACAAAAGAAAAGTGGATAATACAGCGCGTATTAAAACACTGGTGGATAGTATAAGAACTGCAGGTTTTTAAGGAAATTAGAGTAAACTTTTTTTTTAAACATAATAATGCAGATTTATCCCCCGGGCCATTCTAAACCCCCAAGTGGGCCGGATCCGGCCCGCGGACCGTATGTTTGACACCTGTGGTGTAGATGAACCCTCTTGTTTAGGAGGAATTATGCAGGAAAATCATTTTTTTTGACAACATTTTTTTTCATAGACTACGAACTTGAGTTTTACGAGTTTTGAAATTTTAACATCATCTTCGAAGCTACAAAAACAAAAATTGAAAAAACCGTTGGATTTTTTATTTGTTTTTTCAATAAAAAATAATAAAATTTGACTTATTCAATCTGAAAGCTTATGAGGAGGATACATGCTATACCGTTTCACGGATCAGAATTAAGTTATATCATACAATAGAGCCTTATTTGGAGGATGCGTTGAAGTAATTTTTTTAAAAATTACATTAACCATAAAGGCTAATTTTATGTTTTCAGAAAATGATTTTTTGACGCTAAACGACTCATTACAGAACTATGAAATTTGTCCAAAAAAATTGAACAGAAAATTATAAGAAACTCTTAAAATTTAAATTACTGCAAAAAACAATAAAATTACATGTACGTTTCTGAGATTTTCCAGACGAATTGAAATCTTCTGTAAGACATTATTTCATCGAAATCTTTACTTTAACTTTCTAAAGTTATTACTGCTGTAGTAATACCAATGATATTATGTGCATTGCTTTTTTTTTGCGGTATGCAAAAGTAGTTTTGTTAAGTACTATTTATAAAATGTAATTAACATAATATAATGATTGCAGACTCTGTCTAGGAGTTGCAGAAACCTTCGATCACATTCAAATTAAAAGCGAGGTAATCACCTTGATGAGGAAAAAATTTTTGCAAACTACACCAATAACCAACAGAGGTAAAAGATAATTCTTGAAGAAGAATGTTGATGTTGAATAAAGAAGGTAGAATACAAAGCTTATATCAAAAAGTAAAAAGGGAACAAGGAAGGTGACATAGGGTAGCGCTGCTCACGAGTTCAATGAGTCTCAGGCCCAATAGGACTCAGTTGATCATATAAATAACGACTTGTCTGATAGAGTCTAGAGCAATGATTTAAAATTTGTTCTAATTGACTAAATGTTTATAGCTGCAATAAAACAAATGATATCACTAAATTCATTATCTACAAGTCGATAATACTTCACCAGAATGTATAATCTAATTCATAAAGATAGTGAAATAAAAATAAAACTAAGAGTCAATTGGTTGTTAAGAAGTTTGAATTACATTTACTTATAGTAGAGTTGAGTTCTGTTGTCCTGATTTCAGTGGCCTCTAAATCAGGGAGTTTGTTTTCACCTGTTACCTTACTCAAATTAAATTATACAGGTTTATACAATTAGAATTATTTAAAAATACATAACATATTGTTACATGTACCCAATATATGTATGTGTCCCTATACAATATAAAATAGAAGTATGAGAATATAAAAAAGCTCTCATAATTATTGAATCATGCTTGTCAAAAAATGCTAAAAATAAAGGTCCAATGTTTCTTTAATAGTATCTTTTGAAAATATAAAATAAAAAATTAACTGTTTTGTTAGTGATAAGTTTGCACTCAGTCATTGATTTGTAATGTAAAAATATAACACTTTCAATTTCTTAGATTATTACGAAGTATCAAATCATTGTGCACTTGATTTATGCTTAAGTGGTGTACATATTTTTATCAAAAAAAAAAAAAAAATAATTGTAATCGACTTTTTAAAACAAGGTTATTTTAAACTATTTCGCTTTTAAAAACAGTTAAATCTCTGAAATTTAGTTTTTTGCAGTATGAGGAAAGACTGAAGTATTAGTACATTAGTACAGTTTTTTTTCCTCACAAGACCCTGTTATGAGGGAGTTATGGGGAATAACGTGCATACAACTACATATAACATATGAAATTTAATTAAAATATACAAATCAAATATTACACATTCTATGAGTAAATATAATATTATAGCATGGACTTAATATAAATAACAAAAATATATAGATATTAATATAAAATATTTACATTCATTTCAATATTAATTATCTAACTTCGTCCAGAACACTTCTAACGAAATATTAGATGAACATTTTTTGAAGTCAGGCATAAATTGTTCTGTTATTGATTTATTTTTTTTGACAGGCCAATCGTGTCTTGTAGTATTTAGTATTTGTTTTAGTCTTTGTCTGTAAGTATCTAACTTAGGACAATAATAGCTTATATGGTTCCATATCTGGTCAATTAGTCCGTCACACATTCATTCGAAATATATGAAATTTTTTTAAGCAATGTCCAGTTCGTACATTTCCGGTCAGTACCTGAGTCAGTCGGTAGTCTATTTGTAAGTCGTCAAGCTTTTTCCGTGTCTTTATATTCACAAAGTATTTCTTTTTCCTATTCTTTTGTGCTGGTGCTCCAGTCCTCTTCTCATCTTTCTTCAGTCGCGGCTTCTAGTTTCTTATTCAGGTAGATCATGGGTTCCGCCGTGTGGCTGACGACCAAGTCCTCCTGCGTAGCTGCTTCCTTCGCCAACTTGTCTGCTATCTCATTGCCTGCTGTCCTCATGTAGACCTCGGTCCACTCAATGCCTGTTTTTCCCTTTCATATTTCAAGCTGTTTTCTTATTTGTTCAGCAAAGCGTCATTGAATGTCTCTATTGTTTATTTCTTGAATGGATATTTTACAGTCAGTTTTAATTGAAGCTTTATTGATTTATGTTCCTATATAATTGCCGGCAGGATTGCAAATATTTCTCTCTCTTTGTTAAAACAGCTTTGTTAATACTTTGTTAATACCAATCAAAATTTCTTACTTACAACCATTTGCACAGTTTGATACGCCACAAATGCGAAACTATTTTTTTCTGAAATTATATAACTGTCTGTATAAATCTCATACCGTGCATCAACCTCCTTGGTGGTGTTGATAAGTCTGTGGCAGGATAAAGCCATTCTGTAAACCCAACCACTTTCTCATATTCTCCTGATACACCATCTGATACAAATTTCTTAAGACAATACAAGCTATAAAGCTGTAATGACTTCAACGCAATGAAGTCAATATTTTCCACAACTATGGCTGCCTCGTACGATATGGTTTGGAAGCATTTTACAATGGACAGTGCCATCATTCTTTAGGCTCGCTTCAGCTTGTTTTTTTACAAACTTTTTCTGGAGGACTTTCGACCACACTGGTGCAGCGTACATTATGATTGCCTCTATCGCGCAAGTGTACGTTGTCCTGAGAGCCTCACTGCCGAGTCCTCAATAAATCTTCGCTAAACGTGAAAGAACTTTTACTATTCGCAGACTTTTTAGTCTGCACATACTATTAGCATGGTGATTAACATGTACATATAGTCAAATATTACTACCAAGTACTTGAATCGTATTTTAAAAAAAAAAATCTGATGTTCATTATTATGATAATGGTAATCAGAATGGATTAAATTGACTGTCTTTTTCATCTAAGATACCGTTATATCGTAGTTGTAGTTTCTATATTGTAGAGTATTGGTACTAAATTTTAGCTGAATTAGAATATTTTAGAATTAACAAAAGAAATAAAAATGAATAGAATTTATACTCATAGATATAACCTTGTCGTCAAAACTTTGGTATTTCCATTAACTTAAAAAAATAATTTCTAATAATTAACTACAGTTCTTAATTTCACTAATCCAAAGAAGTATAAAATAATGAAATATCGTAATATATTAATAAAGTGACAAATATAATAAAATATGGAATGGCCTGCACTGAACATTATTACAAATAACATGATATCTAATTTCCTGACAAACAGTTGATTTTTGTTTTATTTTTATTTAACTAACGTTATGAATTACATATATTTATTAGCTCCAACCGTTTCTGTGGAAATGGTTGGAAATTGTACTTCATGTTCTAATTGGTCCAATGTAATGTATATTGATTTGTGTTCCACTTGATCTGGTATTACTTATGTTGGTTTTGGATCGGATAAATAGGATTCATAAATTCCGGTTGTGTGTGTTGTCTAGAAAAAATGACATCTAATTGATCATTTCAATAGTTGGTACAAAGTCTCTTTCTAATAATGAACATAACTTATATTAACTTAAATAACTACAAAGTAATTTAAATTTTATAAATATTTAATTTTTTTTAATGTCCCTTGTTAAAAAATGAATACTAGCCACTTATGTGACACCAAGTGTCTAGTATGTCACTTATTTACTGATGAATGCAATAATTTCATTAGATATTATACTCATAAAACTGGATAGAAACATTCAAAAGAATTGAATGTCTTATTTCAATAAAAATCATGAATCTTGCACCGTTCATGAGACAGCAAATGTTATTTGATTCAAGCAATAAATTTGATTATACAGCAAATTTTTCAAAGAATGTTTTCAGTTTTGAATTATTCTTTACATTTTGATGTTTTATGAAATTATTATACTTGGAATTTTATTGCATGCTGGTATTTTTTATAAAATCAATTTTTTCACATTCTCAAAAATCATAAAAATCCAATTTACTCTGAGCGAGTGTTATCTTTTTTCTGCGTGCTATACTGTGTTGTAAGGTTGCTTTAAATATATATTAAGAAAAAAATATCAGTGATTAGCCAGTTTTGTATACTCAAATCAAATTCAAAGCCACTTTGGATGCGTGACATTTTAAAAAGAACAACTATGAAGTTTTTGAATAGAGTAATAAAAAATACTTTATATGTCTCAACAACGTCGTAGCTCTTTTATGAAACGAAAAGTCCATTCTTCATACTTTAATATTTTCCCAAGATAATATAATTTATATATACAAGGTAATCTACTGCCGATATTATGTTTTGTTCAAGGGTGCATAATATAGACATATTAGAGTACAAGTTTGTTAGACAAATCCATTATACCATGGAAAGCATTGGAAAATATGTTTAGATTGACGTTGATTTTTTATATACAATACTTTTATTCTTCTGGCATCCCATATTAAGTCAATAATCAAATTAAATCTCTAAACATCAACATTATTTGAGTCGATTTTCTTAAAAATTTCTTAGTTAATGCAAATAAATGTTAACACATCCGACAAGGATAGCAGGTGATCAAATAGTCCAAGCGTAATTTTCTCAGTTAGTGTAGCCGTTTATCTCATGCGGTAACTAAATTTCACGAATTTTATTTATAAATAACTAATTTTTTGCTCATTTTGTTAGCAAAATTTCATTGTTTATTACTGAACCATTTAGCCTCAAAAAAACATTTTCTGAAAATATTAATTGACCCTAACGTCCCTTTGGTTAATGTAATTTTGAATGAAGTTACCTCAATTCATTTCAAACATATTGTTCTATTTAGGTACATTTTTTTTAATCCATCAAACGTTATAGCTTGTATCGCACTCCCTAGTTTTTGGATTAAATCATGAGTCAAATTGTTCATATTTTATTCAAAAAAATTATTTCTAATTGTTTTCAAATCCTGAGGAATTTTTCAGTCATTAATTTTGTTGGCTCAAAGATAATATCAAAATTTGAAGAATCTAGAATTAGTCAGTTGGGAGAAAAAAAGTTGTCTAGTAACACATTTTGGCAAAAACAGAGACTTTGCTATCATGCATAATTGCTACCAAAACAATACAGTTATCTCACTATGACGTCCATTTTTGTGCAAAATATTAATTTGATCCATCAGAGATTGTGGACCAGGGGTGGGGAACCTTTCTTGGAGTAAAGGCCATATTAACACCGTCCACTTCCCCAAAAGACCACCATGAATGGATAAGCAAAACTTATATAGTAACTATATTGTAAAATCCTTGAATCCTTGAATCCTTGAATGGGTTTTTGACTCTGACGGGGACCGCTTGTTGCGGTTGGGGGATCTTAGTTTTGTTTTCCCATTTCTTATTGTGGTTTGATCATTGATTGTTGTTTCACGTGTTTATGTGAAATCTTTTTACATATACACAGACATAATCGAAAAATCATCATAAATTGACTTTGGGGGCCTCAAAACATGTAATTTTGTCAAAATTTTGAGGTTGAATTTTTTCACGTTCACTATACTTTACTCAGAGTAAAGTAAAAAACGCACGCACGTATAGGCAAAGTGAGGACATGTTATCATTATTCAAACGGTGTTCATGATGTAGTCTAAACAGTTGCTTTAATGTTTAATATTAAAATTTAATTAAATTAAGTAATGGTCTATTGAAATTAAATATAATGCTGTTTTTATTCTTTAGAATACATGGACTTTTAGAAGTGGTTTTCTTACTGTTTTATTGGCTACTTCAAGACAGGAAATGTTACTTTGAATATTGAATAACAGTGATGATCGATCTTACAGCTTTCCATGACGTTTTGATAACTACTGATATTTCTGCTCTCAAATAATACAGTTTTTTTGTATTTTTGGATACTTCCACTACATTTTCATGTAGGTATTTAGAAGTAATTTTGTTTCAGGGCTTGAAATTGGGTGGAGACCCATTGGTGGCACTCCGTAACTATATTTAATCTTTATGACGACAGAAGGTTACGTCGCCATTGCCGTTTTAGCCGTCCTTGGGAGTTTGTGGGTATTACTAGTAAGGAAAGAATTTGAGTTTGTGGGTTTTGTTGAGTTGAGAGTTTACAGTGGAAAAGTTTGTAGTGGTCTTTTGCATAGTCGCGAACGAAGGAGACTTTAAGATCCCGGTGAATGATTATGATTATGTTTGGAACATAAAATGAAAGATGTGAGAGTTTTCTAAGTATTTTTGATTGAATGGCTTGTATAGGACGAACATTAAATGATACATTACAATTACAATGTTCTTAATTTGAAAAAGTGATATGTTTTTTGACATTGACATAGCCATCCTAACACAAATTGCCTAATGCTTCTTTCTTAAAGTCCGCGTTTACACCTTTCTTAGTAAAATTGTTTTTTGTATACTGATATTTGCTGACTTTAAAGACAATTTTAATGAATTTCCACCTGGAAAATACGATTTTTCGTGCTAATATTCATTCTTTGTGTGAATGTGATCTGTTTCATACCTGAAACAATTTTATCTCCTATAAGTCTATAATTTCTTACTACCTACACCGTCACGTCACGCCGGTTTTATACTCTGCCTTTTTTACACCTAAACTAGTGCCTAAACTTACTAATCTACAACATTCTCTAACATAGTTTCTACATGAGGGAGTTAATTTAACAATTTTTCTTTTACCATGTATGCTTAGAATGAAGTAGTTTGTTGAGTTTTTCGTCTAACAGTCTATGAAATTGTACCAAGTTTATACAAGTACAATGTATTATTAAATTAACTTAAATTAAATTAAATTAATCTATTATTAATTATTAAATACTTTCATTTTAATAGCTAGAATTATAATAAAATTCGCTAAATCACTTAAAGAAAAAAATTAGGATGAGTTGTAAGTACAGGTTACATTTTGTTAAGTGATACGTCAAAGAGTAAATTAAAATATTTGGATACTAGTTGAAGTAATATTTGATATCTTATTCTATAGTAGAGCAAATTAATCAAAGTATAACTTCCACTTTAATTGTCTTTGTACATATTTATCAATCATTTTTATCTGGACCCTAGGCTTTAAACAAAATGATAATGGCCTAGTTTACTGGTCCCTGTTTTCTCTTATCTACTTTTCAAAGCACCTTTAAGAATTCTTAAGTTCATAACTCTAATCAGTAATTCATATTATTAATTAAGTTAGAATTATAAGTGTCCAGTATTGTTATTTCATGGAACCATAAAATTTCCAAACTTATATATATCAAACAGTTTTAACTGTTGATAAGTAATATAAAAAACCGCTAGGGGAAATTCTGTGGGCCAGGCACAGTAGTAGACTTACTATGAGAGTATCATACGATGTTTAGGATGTAGAACTGCTAGTTGTTTGGTAAAAATTGATAGTATCAGAAACATATCTCCCAGCTGCACTCAACTCGTAAGATATGTTGATAGAAGAGAATTGAATGATTCCTAGGCTTTTCTCTCATTCTGTAAAATGTTTCTACGTTGCTTATCGAACAGATCAAGCATACTAAAAAAAATAGTACAAAATAACATATCTCTTTGTGTACGTTTGTGCTATAAAATGACTAAGTGATGTGCAATTTGAAAAGAAGCGATATCATTTTATAGAAAATGTTCCTGGTCAATTTTTGATGAAACAAGAGGTTTAAAAATCTCTTCGCATGTAATTTGAAATGTGCTAATGCACAACAAATCTGTTTTTGCACTTTTCTAATTAGTTTAACAGTTATAATATGGTGCGAATTCATAGATCGTATCAATATTAAAAATTAAGAGCAAAAAAGCTCTCAAAATTTATGAAAAAAAACTTTGAACGAAAAGGCTTTGCTATTTCTTTACCTTTACATGTCAGCGATGCATGAAATCTTAGCAAGAAGTTTTGTGTTTTATATTAATTTTTGTCACTTTAAGATACCATAGTATTTCATTAGTTTGCAATTAATGAATTATATTAGTGAAGTTAAGAAATCTAAATTAATATAAGTAATTTGTGAATTGATTCGTTTCTAAATATAGCTATAAATTTATAGATAATCTTTTGTTTTTCAAGTACTCCTACTTAAACATTATGAACAAACATGAAGCTTTATTGGTTCCTCATGGCATCAGACCTGACCGCATGACCTCAAAACTTGAAATCATTGATCAAATTAAATTTTCATTTTGTTGATTGATTGACCAGAACGGTCTGAAAAGGAACACCGGATAACAGAATCAGACAATCTGAGTTTAATTTACTGCCATGATTTTCCTAACCACTACGCACTTAAATTGAGGGTCTGCTTACTGGTTCTTTACTAGTCGATCGGAACGTAAAGTTTGTTTTTGATTATAATATAAAAATAATCATGAAACCATAGTATATGAATATGTTATAAACAGCGTCAATCATGCCTGCATAAGTTTATTGTGGTTGAAACCAAAACGATATAAAACAATTCACATTCGAGTGAGAAGACACAGTTATAAGAGACGCGAGATATAAACGGGGAAATGCGGTTAAGGGGAGTAGTAAAGCAAATTTTAGGGTTGATAACACAGACAATTTGTAAACTACAGAAGCCACAAATTTCAGGTTTGTGAGTCAATTCCTTTAATAGTCGTGAATACAGCCTTTTGGGTATAATAGCTGGTATGAAACATGTCGCAACCATTCAATACTGCAATCTATTTATTTATTCCATGAATTTATTTTTTTTAATAACTAATTTCTATAAAAATTACAACCTATATGTATGACTTTTGATTGTTAACAATAATCTTACCTAATGCTTACCTATAACTGAATTATGAGCGTCCATATATATAAATCTTGATTAACTGTTTAATAGAATAGAATAACATATATTAGGACTTAGTAATATTTAAAAGTTTATATTTAACCTTCAAAGCTGACGTTTTAATTTATTTGAAACCATTTTAACATTTCTTTCTAAGAAAAATCTTTTAAATAAAACCGAAACGATCTTTAAAAAAATTAATTTAACTAAAACTTTTACTGTTTCTGGTATATGTTATTTATTCTTTAAATTATACGAAACAGTCCCCAATTTTTCAACAAGCAATTAATATCTTTACTCGACATCGTTGTCAAACTTGCCATAACCTCTCGTTATTCATTAATATTTAACCTCCAATACACATTATATTACATTAGTTACTATTATTAACTTTATATTAAGAAGACCATTTACAAGTTTCTGGCAGTTTGCATATGCTAAATTTCTACAATCAGCAGGATTGTAGAAACCCAATCCAATTACCAATTACCAATTTACTAGTTGAAACCCAAATTGTAAAAGAGCTATCCTTCTAATTTAATTGATAGTATTCGATATTTGGATCAATTTACACTAGCTGGATATAGTATACCAGTCACGAATTATGACGGAGCGTAGCGAGTCCATTCTCTTTACTTCCTAGTTTTATCACTTGTGTCCACATGGCAGAGTTATTAACTAATTAACATATGGCACGTATCAGGCCTCTATTTGTAATACTACTGCCTGTAAGTATTTCACACGTGTTTTGCCTCCCTTGTTAATTTTTGTTTTAATAAGTACAGTTGGATCACTAAATACAAGAATTATTCATTGATCAACACGACAAAAATATGTAAAAAAATAACTATGTATTTATAAAAGATGAGACTTTTACTACTTTGCAACACTGTCTTCCCTAATATTTCTACTGATGTTTGACAATGAACGTACCCGTCTTTGACGGAATCAAAAATTCTATTATACTTGGTATTCCAAAATACCATGGAATACCATACTAATTATAGTATTATACTAATACTATAATTAGAAATTATAGAATAGTAGAAAATATCATTATTAGTACAGTGTTAAACAAATGCCTCTGTATACACCACATTAGCTGTCTGTCCTTCAGGTTCATGGAACAACAAATAGTTAGAACCTCTGACTCTTGAGCAAGTAAACTAAAGTTTACTGTGTGAGAAAACCTTGGTCTCACTAACTTGAATTCCTGCGTTAGATAAAGTTTCCCCTTGCCACTTAGTTAACGTCATTGCAAAATAGACTCGGATGGTACTTTGCATTCGTTTCAACAGAAACAGTTAGTGGCTCGGAAACAATGGTATGCGTGGTATACACACAAACTCCCAATTCCACACCCAGTCATGATGTCCACCTCTATGGCATATCTGTGCAGAGCACAAACTCAGAGTCGTGTCCCGTTGCGCATTTCCCGGGGTACTCAAGGTTTGTAACATGAAATTTGTTTCTGATACTAAATCGCAGCATGATGGTGCTTGAAGTTTTTACTCATGAGCAGGTAGTCCAGGAGAAACAAATTCACTGAACTGCTTCCTCATGACTAATCACTCTCTTTACTAACTTGTAAGTTCTTTCCTCGGTAGGATATAGCGTAAGAACATGTTTGTTGATTTTCCTGCCTGTTCGTATTAAAAGCTGTGAATTGCTCGTTCACAAAGCTATTTATTCTTAATAGATAGTACATCCTCAACTATGAGAAACACCTTCGATGATGTCAAATACGCAGTATATATTCATATGAACAAATTAAATAACTTCAACTAACAATACCTACTTACAACATCTGTGTATTTTCAAAACAAACTTGTCTATGAAGTTAGGAAAATACAACTTAAAGCCCCATATCTTCGCTTCTGTACTGAATTATCAATCCATTTAGAGCTTATAGTTTAAGTTAGCATACACAAATCTAGTGTCAATGTTTCAGCTCGCTATTTCTCATGGTGGTTGAGTTTATTTGTGACAAACGTTTTTGCTTTAAACGTCCATAACTTTACTTTTACGTTGAATTTTCAATCAATAGAGAGCCCATATTTTGAGTTAGACATACACAAATCTACTTTAAAAGTTTCAGCTTGATATGTCAAGTGGTGATGAGTTTACTAGTGAAATTTTGTGGACAAACCAACAAACCGATAGAAATCTAAGGGTTTCTCCAATGTATGAAACAAAAAGAAAATTTGAAATGAGTCAGTTCTAAGCAATGTATAGACAAAATCATTATATTATTTATATAGATTTAACAGGTTTCCCATTCCAAGTGAAATCGTTCTTATACAATGTTGACGTGTTAAGAAATCAATTTACTAAGCCGGTGTTTTAACAAAATTAAATGTTTATGCTAAAAAAAAGAAATTCAATATAAAAAGATGTTAATTGTTTTGGATTGTCAAAAATAGACTTACGGAAGAATATATTAGCAATGAATTATATAAGTTATGAAAACTTCAGTCGTTCTTAAGGGATATGTGTAGAAAAATATGTCGGCAATAAAGTAATTCTTATTCAATTCCCGACACAAGACGCTTAAACGTTCCGAAACTTTAAGCCATAGATTTAGTAGGACCAGAATATCGAATAATTGGAATAATTTGTGATAATCTGCAGTCAAGGATCATCAGAGAAAATGTCTGACACAACCTGCTGTTCTAATTCCCAATCAAAGTCCCATTCCTACTTATTCACTTTATTTTCAACTCAATGATTATAATGCATTCATCTTTTTTCAATGTATTACTTTTTAATGATTATCTCCTTCGGAATGTGGTTAAGATCCATTTAGTATTTTGCCTTTTATTATGATAAATTAACTTTTTGCTTTTCCAGGAAGTTGAAAGATAATATTTAGGTCCACTTGAAGACCTAAACTGAAATACTGCTAAAGTAACCAAGCAAACCAAAGATTGTTTCAAATAATCTATAATTAAAATGCGGGATATTTAAACCAGTCTTCTAAAAGTAACATATGTTACACTATTCGATACATTCGGTTTTCAAAACGAAAATATTTTTTCACAACTTATATTTTGTGTTGGTGAACTGAATAAACAAAAAAAAACATATTCTAAAACGAAATTCTTAAGTAGAAAATAAATTGATAGAAATACTGACAAAAAACAAAGTGTCTTCTATTTTTTTGGGACTGGGGCTCACCCCAGTTGAGGGTATACTAGAAAGCTACGCCTCTGACACTCATATTGTGTCTCCTAATTAATTCTACATTACCAGTCCTAAATTTTACCTTACTCAAGGCATTTTGGGTAGCGACATTAGGTAGACTCGGTACAGACAGCTTAATGTCTCTCCCAGCTACGAAATGATGAAATTTTTTAACCTCTCGAATGAAAAATCATGGGCTCTTTCCCTCTCTTTATATATATATATATATATATATATAAAACTAAAGTTTATCAGGACTCGGTCAGGTCTTCAGGTTTAAATTAAACTCTCATTGCAAACGTTTTGGTTTTTATTTAAATCCTTTTTCATAGGCAGAAATATTAAATTTTGAAAGAGAAATCTGAGTATCACATTAAAGATTTTTTATACAAGAAAAATATATTCTTTGGATATTAATGACAACTGTCTAGTTTGAATGAACACGTGACACTTTCAAACGTTTAAAAGTTTGATAGTTTGAATGAAGTGTCACGCGTTCATTAAAAATAGGCAGTTGTTATTAAAACAAAGGTTTTAAATAAAAACCTTAACGTTGGCAATTTATGCACGGAATTTTAAAATTGAACTGGTAAATCATTAAAGACTTTTTTCTTTTCTTAACCTTTTTCTACCTTTCAAAAAATTTTTTTTTTCCTTTTTCTTTTTTCTTTTTGCTCTCGACTTCCTAGTTCCTTTTTTATTTGTCTCCTTTGCGGCAGCACTGCTTTAGCCCTCACCCAGTGAGTTCTTTAGTTGACTGTCGTCCCTCCGTCAATTCACTTCTTCTCCTGAGGACGACCGCCATTACGGTCGAAATATTGAAAAGTGAGTCTTTGTTGTGTTTCTGTTTATGTGTCACTGCTTATTTTAATTGTATATATATATATATATATATATATATATATATATATATATATATATATAAATGAAAAAAGACAACAAATAGAAGAAGCGAGAAAACTTACTGGGTCGATATTTCGAACTGAAGTTCGTCGTCAGGGAGAAGAAGGGAAGAAGAAGGGAAGAGGAATTTTTTGACCGTTTTAATATTTTGATTTTATATATATATATATATATATATATATATATACACTTAATAAACGGAAAGATGATCCAAACTGGACACAATAACAGTTCAAAGTTGACGATAATTAGCATACAAAGTAAAGAATCACACTTACAAACTCAAATTTTTGGGGCAATTCGTTTTCAGAAGAAAAGAGAAAGGGAGACCAAGCACGTTGAGTTCCAACTTGCTTGGTCTTCCTTTCTCTTTTCTCCTGAAGACGGATTGTCCAAAAATTTGAGTTTGTAAGTATGTTTCTTTTACTTTGTATGCTACCTATCTTCAATTTTGAACTGATTTATATATATATATATATATGATTCGATGCGATGTTGACCAATGGGAGTAGAGTTACAGGTCCAAGCGTAAGGTCCCAGTTGCCCGCTGCTCAGCAAAAAGCCTTTGCGTTCTGCCAATAGGTAGAGGTTGCACAGTCCCTCTGTGTTAAATGATGTTTGGCAGAAAACATTAGCCTCACTTTACAGTGAACTCCTGTTCCCTTTCTATTTTTGATTTTTGTGGTGGTTGGGTGTTGTTGTTGTTTACTATTTTCTGTTACGGATATTGCTGGATATTTAATTGCTGAGCAGCGGGCAACTGGGACCTTACGCTTGGACCTGTAACTCTACTCCCATTGGTCAACATCGCATCGAATCATATTCCTTTCCCCGGACAACCCATAGAAAACTGTATATAAGGACCAACGTCTGGGCCATTTCCTTGCCTGAAGATAACCAGAGAATGGTTGAAACATGTCGCAAATACCACCACCAGGTCAACAGTGCAGAACTTTTCTTCACCTACCAGCCACCCATCAATAGCAGCAATAACATTCAACTGAAGAAAAAACATGAACATAAGAAACCGAAGAGAACAATATACAAAACCTACAACTTGAAGATGTTTCTACGAGAAGAAGTTGGATTCCAGTGTCAACATCTCTTAATAATCAAGAGGGACTGTGCAACCTCTACCCCTGTTGGCATGAAGATGAAGGCGGCTTTTCGCAGTAAACAACCGAGAGTATCATTTAAATATCCAGCAATATCCGTAACAGAAAATAGTAAACAACAACAACACCCAACCACCACAAAAATCAAAAATAGAAAGGGAACAGGAGTTCACTGTAAAGTGAGGCTAATGTTTTCTGCCAAACATCATTTAACACAGAGGGACTGTGCAACCTCTACCTATTGGCAGAACGCAAAGGCTTTTTGCTGAGCAGCGGGCAACTGGGACCTTACGCTTGGACCTGTAACTCTACTCCCATTGGTCAACATCGCATCGAATCATATTCCTTTCCCCGGACAACCCATAGAAAACTATATATATATATATATATATATATATATATATATATATATATATATATATATGTAATTATACAGAATAAAGTGATCAAGGAAAGAAATGATGTAGAAATGATGTATATATATATATATATATATATATATATATATATATATATATATATATGTAATTATACAGAATAAAGTGATCAAGGAAAGAAATGATGTAGATGTTTAAAAGTGAAAAGGAAACCAAAGAAGGGATATTTTGAGTGCTATGGAAAATAGATAAAATATTACAACAGAAAGTTAAATAAATATGTAGATAGAAGACAATATAAGTATTTAATACGAGTGTAATAAGAGAGGAAAACAAGGTTGTCTGAGGGGTTAAATAAGACAACAACAGAAGTTTTAAGGTATATAGGAAAATGGAGTAAGAGTAAATAAGGTTTAAAAGATAAAGGAATGCTTTATTAAAAACTTTGTGCTATCAAGATAAAAACAATTCATGAAAAATATCAAATTGCTATTTCATGGGACTAACAGGAAAATAGATTTAAATAGTTAAACTGATGGATAATTTGAGTGGTGTAATGATCGATGAGCAATCATTATGTCAGAGAACGAAGAAATAATGCAGGAACATGGTTTGAAACCACCAAGTAAGCAATTTAACAATCAAGGACACCATATAAAGCACTATTGTGATTAGAGGGAACTCTTAAAAGCAAAAGAGTAATAATCAGGTAGTGGACTTGCTAAACACTCTTTGAGATTATTTCTGTAGACATCTTTGTATTTTTTGATTATGAAAGATGGCAGTAAACAGACCATACTAAATTACTTATATTTATGCATTATTATCAATAATGAATATTAATACTTCATTTTACTCACAATTTGTCTTACTTATACTAAGAGTTGTAGTCAAAGAAGTCTTCATTTAAGGTGTCAAGTCTCCCTTCAACAAACTTTTTTCTTCAGCAAACCATTATTGGTGCTTGGATGACTGGGTGTAGTAATTTTAAATATCTAAATATTTTAACATTTTTAAAATTATTTCTATCGAACTGAATGGTTAAATTAGTTTTATAGTTATCAGTAGTCATCTATTTAGTTCTGTTTAGCATTAATCATGAACAAATTAAAAAAAAATATGCATTATGTGTATAAAATTAAAAATTCTAAGATGTCGATTCTGCTTTGCGTTTTTACTTTTCTCAGTTTTGAGTGATTTTTAGTTATACAAAGCTTAGTTGACGAAAAAAAATTTCGTTTTATATATATAGTGCTTCAATTAGTTTTAATCTATTACTATCACTGTTCATCTGCAAAATAGTTGTTCCTTCTTCTAAGATCTTCCGTGTTAAAACCATACTATGGGCTTCTCTTGCATGGTTCTTGGGGGCCATATTATATATATATATAAATATTGATAAAAGTATCGATCGTGGAATAGAAACAAAACTAAAGTTTATCGGGACTCGGTCAGTTCTTCAGGTTCAAATGAAACTATCATTGCCGACGTTTCGGTCTTTATTTAAAACCTTTTTAATAGACAGAAGTCTAAATTTTGAAACAGGAAAACTTATACTTCTACCTATGAAAAAGGTTTTAAATAAAGACCGAAACGTTGGCAATGAGAGTTTAATTTGAACCTGAAGAACTGACCGAGTCCCGATAAACTTTAGTTTTGTTTTATATATATATATATATATATATATATATATATATAATATATTGAAAACTACATGAGTGGTCTGGATCTGATATATGATGGGCTGTTTCATGACCAAATTACTTGATTGTTTTCCTTGTATGGAGTAGGGGGGTCCTTTGGGTTGTAGGTTTCCGGTTCTATCAATATGCCGAATATTAGGAGGACTCACACTCCCTCAGAATACAAACAGTCCTCATGTGATATTAGCTTCCCCACTTGGAGGATCCTTGGTCCGTTCTTGAATAGAGCTACATGAGATATCAGCTTCTCTACTTGAAAGTCCCTCAGTCCATTCTTGATCAGGGCTATAATCATGTTACTGTGGTCTTGTCGAGACTGGTTCCCAAACAATGAAGCCGCTGTCATCATGGCAAGGTAAAGGGCTCTCACTCAGTGTATACGAATACTGGCAGGTGACATTAGCATCACTGCATAGTAAGGTTTCATTTCTATTGTTTTTGGTGGTTGGTTGTTGGTGATCTGACGGCTATTGATGACAATAGATGCATCATAGAAGAGATGTTCTATTTCATTAGAGCCGCAAACCTATAACTCCAAACACACCCTTATTCCACACATGAAAAACAATGAACTCATTTGGTTAGAAAAAAAATAATTATATATATATATACATATATATATATATGTTGTCCATGTCTCAAAAAATTTAAATTGAGAGAAGTGAAGGAAGACACTTAATTTATTCCCACTGTTACCACTAGCAATTTAATTCCTTTCCTACCTCCCACTGCATCAGATCGCTTTTGCATGTTTGAGCCTGCTCTATCTTTCTTATGTCTTCTATACTTTGATGAAGAGTGTCTGTCATAAATAAAAGGTTTGACATTGTTTTTATTAGTTTAGTTTATTTTACCCTATGCAGCGTGAAGTTATACATATTTTATGTATATATAAAGTATTGAATAAATAAAATAAGTAATCCAAAATCTGCAGACAACAAATGTTCTAAAAAGAAAGTTAAATAAAGACACACAATAACTGTTCTCACTTAAAGTTCTAAATGTTTTATCTAGTAGTCATCGAGAAGGAAAGAAGAGGGAAGACCTAGTCGTTCTGCCCGAGCTCTGTCTTTTTCTCTTAACATCTTCACCGTGGGTGATAAAAAAAAAAGAAATTGTAACTGTAAGTGGCAAGTCTATTGTATGTGTTTATTATATTTTATTGGGACATACATAAATCAAAATTAAATTTTATCAGGACTCAGTCAGTTCTTGAAGTTCAAATTAAACTCTTGTTGCCAATGTTTTGGTTTTATCTGAAGTTTTCTTCATAGACCTACAAAACAGACGAAATATAAGAAATAATACAATCATTCAAAAAGCAAACATACGTAAAAAGCGAAAACAGATACAAATAAGAATTCTCTAGAAATTTTAACAAGTAAGTGAGAAAACTTACAGAAGTATAAAATTTTAACATATAAAAACTTAAGTATTACTTTATTAAAAACCTCTTGCATAATTATTTTAACAGAAATAATTTGTACTATTCAGTTTGTGCAGTTATTTGTATAGTTTGAACTATTCAAATCGGCCACTTCTAATAGTCGTTTGATCCGTGTTGATATGGTGATTTTTATCGTTTTTCTTTAGTACTCATTCAGTTATTTATCTATTAATAATTATTACAGCAAGCAAAGATAGTTGCATTTTTTGATTACTTTAATACTATTTCAGTACTTTTTTCTCAATTTTTAATCATCTAAAAGACAAAAAGTGCATATTTTAAATTATTATTTGACTTAATTCTGTAAACGATTTATTATATGGTTTATTACATGAGATATATAGTAATTTAGGATTCTTCCAGGACAAAGCTTTCTACAGCCATCAGTTTAAATATAGTTGTTCTCAACACGTATAACTATTATATATATGAAATAAAAATAGATTCATATTTCTCTGTTTTACATATAAAGTATATATATATATATATATATATATATATATATATATATAAAGATTTCACATAAACACGTGAAATAACAATCAATGATCAAACCACAATAACAAATGGTCAATACTGTGATAATCAAAAAGGAAGATTATAAAGCAAATATGAAAACTCTCTTAGAAGATAGTGAAACATATTCAATCACAAGAAGAGATCCTTCATCAACATTACGAAATAAAGTAAATAAGATAGTTGATGAACTGAGGAAGACACTATGTATAGATCTACGTCAAGCTTCAAAATTAAACACCTACAATAAAATAGCACCAAGAATATATGGTTTAGTGAAGCTACACAAGCCAGGTTTTCCTCTCCGTCCTATCGTGTCGTTCATTGGAAGTCCAACTTATGAACTGTCTAAATATATAGAGAAATATCTTAGTTACATTACTAACAAGAATGAATTGAACGTAAAAAGTAAAAAATTCATTAGAGTTCAAACAAGCCCTTTCAAATCAAATACTAAGTGATGAAGTAATTATGATTTCACTAGATGTTCAGTCGTTGTTTACTAATATACCTTTAGATCTAGCATTTGATTTAGTAAATAAACAGTGGAATAAGATTAATTCACAGGTTGGAATGTCGAAAAAGGTTTTCCTTTCTATACTGGACCTTATATGTGAAGCAAGGTATTTCACCTTTGATGATACTATTTATAAACAAAAATATGGATTACCAATGGGATCACCAATTTCACCAGTTCTCGCAAATATAGTTATGATTGAATTATAGGAAAACAGTATCAATAAATTAGGTACTAAGGAGAAATTCATTAAATTATATGTGGACGATTTGTTTTTAATTATTAAAAAGAGAGAAGAACAGAATGTATTAAATATATTTAATTCTTTTCATAATCGTCTACAATTTACTTGTGAAGTAGGGAAAGATGGAAATCTGCCATTTTTGGATGTGAAAGTTATAAGAGGTAAAAATGGCAATATCTTAACGGATTGGTTTAAAAAACCTACCAGTGCTGGAAGAATCTGGAACTACCATTCTTCTCATGCTATAAACCAAAAATTAAATTGCGTCCAAAATTTGGTTAAAAAAGTTATTGAAATAAGTAGTCCATGTTCTCTAAATGAAAATAATAAAAGGGTGAAATTATTGTTACAGAAAAATTGTTATCCGAAGAACTTAGTTGAACGATATTGGTTAAGATATATAAGACAGCAACCAGCACATTCAAATGAAGATCATGCTGAACTGGAAGTTATAAATAGGAAGTATTTCAAATTTCCTTATGTTGGGGGCTTATCAAAATCAATTAGAAAAGTTTTCAAACGAAATGTACCTGAAGTTACACTGGCATTTTATAATAAAAGAAAAAATAAATGTTTATTTTCAAATTTGAAAGAAAAAATACTGAAGGAGTTACAAAGTAACCTCATTTATGCCATCAAATGTAAAGACTGTGACAAGTGTTACTATTGTGAAACTAGTCGTTTTCGCAAAGAAAGATTGTACCAACATAACTATTCGATAAGAACAAATAAAAGTAACGCAACAGCCTTAGCTGGCCATGCCATAAACGAAGGTCACACGTTCGATTTTGAAGATACAACTATAATAGAAAAAGAAAGAGATGAGCAAAGAAGGAAGACACTTGAGATGTTATATATTAAAAAGGATCTAAGATCGATTAATCATAGAAGTGATATTACGAAATTAAGTAATATTTATTCTGGAGTGTTGTGCTGATTTTTAGTGAAATTTGATTTATTTAGTTCCCTTGAGTGAACAGTGTTGAGGTTATTTGTAATGCTATCTTATTAGTCTAGTCGAAGGTTTTGTCCGGTTAACATTGTTGTTCCTTTAAATAATGTAAATTTCATTTTCTTAGTTAAAAAATTCTTACTTCTGTAAGTAATATTGTTTTATGTATCTCTGAAATATTTCTACTTGTAATATTCATAAGTTGTAACAATCCATTTTCATATTGTGTATATGTTTGATGTTGATATGTGATTTCTTATTATCCTTTGTTTGTAGGCCTATGAAAAAGGTTTTAAATAAAACCGAAACGTTGGCAACGAGAGTTTAATTTTTTATCCTGGAAAATTGACCGAACCCCGATTAGAGATCACACCTATATATATATATAACTTCGAATAAAATGAAAGGTTCGTGTGGACAATAAACACTTTAACACAGAGAAAAGAACACAGAAAGACACTACAGAACTCACTTCGATATTTCGACATCTGTCGTCATCGGGAAGAAGTGCGAAGTGGCAGTTTGCTTCTCAACGCGAGTATTTCGCACTTCTTCCCGATGACGACGGATGTCGAAATATCGAAGTGATTTCTGTAGTGTCTTTCTGTGTTCTTTTCTCTGTGTTAAAGTATATATATATATATATATATATATATATATATATATATATATATTCAGAATATTCAGAAAAGTGACTGAGATCATTCAACTAAAACAGTTCTCCTGAGGTTTGCTGATACTAATGAAGACTATTTCATCAGTATTAAGCCTTGTGTTGGCTTAAATAGCTTAGTTGCATTTCTAAATTTCTTACAGTGCATTAGGCGTTGATTTTTATTTCACGTGCTTGCTGTACCATAAACTGTGTAATATACTCGTATATATTATGTATATATAAAAATTTGAACAAAAACACTCAGATAAGTAAAAAACAGAAACTCAGTGACTCTAATTTTTGGTTTCAATCGTCATCAGGAGAGAAAACAGAGTGAAAGAGAAATCTTAATCATTAATACTTGTTTATTTTTTTGCATTTATTTTTGTTTTATTTATTAGGATTATTTATTATTTAATTATTCCATTTATTTATTATAAACATTTTACTTTTTATATAAGCTTAGCTACGAGCTAAGTAATAGCTCGTATTTAAGTAAGTAATTTACGTAAGTAATTACTAAGTGTAATTTCACTTTTTATTTATATATAAAATTATTTTGTGTATCATTTGATTTCTATTCTCTTTAGTATATCTAATTTTAAGTTGATTCTGGTCTACTTTGACTGACAGGGCAATTGATTCTTTGTGACAGGACAAACATGTCTTAACATTGTTGGTCAACAAACATCTCTACACTAGTACGCTTAGAGCCTCTCTCAAATATATATATATATATATATATACAAAACTAAAGTTTATCCGGAGTCGGTCAGTTCTTCAGGTTCAAATTAAACTCTCATTGCCAACGTTTCGTTCTTAATTTAAAATCTTTTTCATAGGCCTACAAAAACATAGGAAATATAAGAAATATACTTCTTATATCCTAATAGAAACCCATATTTATTATCCCAAATTATATAAATATTGATAAAAGTATCAACCGTGGATTAGAAACAAAACTAAATTTTATCGGGACTCGGTCAGTTCTTCAGGTTCAAATTAAACTCTCATTGCCAACGTTTCGGTCTTTATGTAAAATCTTTTTCATAGGTCTACAAAAACAGAGGAAATATAACAAATATTCTTCTTATATCCTCATAGAAACCCATATTTCTTATATTTCCTCTTTTTTTGTAGGCCTATTAAAAAGGTTTTAAATAAAGATCTAAACGAGAGTTTAATTTGAACCTGAAGAACTGACCGAGTCCTGATAAACTTTAGTTTATTTACTAAAAACAACTAAGATATCAATTTTTTTAAGAAAAACTGGATTATCTTTTAGAGGTTACTGAAGTGCACAACCAATAGATTTCTATTTGTGAAGGGTTCCTTCTCAATTCCAGTTCTCAAGGAATCTTTTTTTTTTTCAATATATTATCAATTAGTGTTTTAGGATACCTAATGATGAGGCTATTTGGTATATATGCTCTATTTCTTCATTGAGGAAATGTTCACTACGCAATTTGAATGCCCGTAAGAACATATTTCTGGATTCCGATTTTTTAACATTAGAAAGATATAAGATTTCCGAACAAGCGCAGCTGGTTATTAAAATTGTCTCTCTGTTCATTAATGCTTGGTCATTTCTCTAAGGTGTAAAGCGCTTCTAGTTCTTAGCCTTTCTTTTATGGTCGTTCTCTCTGGCTATTATTTTTGTGTTGCTAACTATGGTTTCCCTGCATATTTTCGTTTCATGAACCTTTAGAAAATGCCCTATAGAGCAAAGAGGTTTCCGTTAGAGTAACACCTGAACAAACAAAGATAAGTTGTTTTGAATGAGAGATCTCATTTCTGACTTCTGTTCTGTAGTGTAGATGTTTGTTTTAGCCCTGTTATACGAGTAAATTTATAATTGTAATTAAATCTCAATATTATAAGGAATTAAGTAATTGATGGTAGCTGGAAACTATAAAGATAAACACAATTCATACCATTGGAAAATTAATTCAAATTTAAATTATTTTAACAGAACTAAAGAATTACTATACATAATTAAAAGTTTACAGTCTATTGTGGAATGAAGGACTAAATAAAATCTTTGAATTTTTATTTTAATTTACTAGCTCTGATAATATCAAATAAATTTGAAAAAAGGTAGAAATGTTTGATAAACTATCTCAGTAAAGCTCTTTATATGAAATAGAGCTTATATACTTTCCTGGATCACTGCAATATCCTTCACGCAATGAAGGATAATAATAATAAATCTCTTATTAACTATTAAAAAGGCCTGGACAGGATGTAAATTAATTACAAAATACTAATTCACGTTTGTAAATAAATTTAAATTATTATTTAAAACTAGATATTCTGGACTCTTATTACCGATCAAAAGGTGTAATACTGGTTATTTCTTTAAAAGAAATTGGTAATCTTAGAAAACTATGTAATTCAGCCCTTATTATATATTCAGTGTACCAATTCACTTTTTTATTTCTATTTAGTCAAATCCCTAAATTATTTAGTGCAAGAACATTAACATGGTTTCATTTTTTTTAAATTTACTAACTGTAAATATATCACAGTAGATTCAGAAATGAAAATAAAGTATTATAATTGATAAAGAACACAATTTTTAATACGAATTGACCCTTAAAAGGCATTGTTTTTAAAACAATAATTTCATTAGTGCAATCAAATTATTGCCTTTCATGTTCAATACAACGTGAATGTTTACAAGTAATAGCTATACAAACTTGTATGCACATTTCAATGCAATTACAAAGAAGTTATAATTTACTCGTGTTATTTCTTTTAAATTTTAGCTTTGTTTTATTTGGAACTATAAGCTTAATCTATCAGTTCTCCCAGAACGATAGTCTGGTGACATTTTTCTGTTGATTGTGGTGATTTCTTATCTTTTCTTATGAATAGATTTTGACTTAATTTTTCTTCATTAATAATTAGTGTTAACGATTCATGGAGTATCAGGTGAACTCCATATTTTTCTAACTAATTGAAAATAAAGATAAAAGAGACTTTAGTTATATATTTAAGCTTTACATAAGATTAACTGATTCCTAAATAATTTTTGCAAACTTAATTAAACTAACATTAATAAAAACTGTTTCATTGTAGGGTAAAAAGCTAATGAAACGGTCTCCACATATAAAAATTTAATGGTATAAACAACGCGTTTCGAACACGTAGTATTCTTCGTAGGCAGAACACTACGTGTTCGAAACGCGTTGTTTATACCATTAAATTTTTATGTGTGGAGACCATTTCATTAGCTTTTTACCCTACAATGAGTAAATACCACATAACAACTGATTGCACTACGTTTGAATTAAAAATGGTTTCATTTAAAACCTCTTTCATAAGCAGAAGTATAACATTTTAAAAAGAAATTTAAAATTAAATATACGTCAAAAATAATGTAAATAAAGTAATTGAAAACTCTTTTTTTGAACTAATTATTACGTTTATAACTATCTTTTTATTATAAATTTATAGTATTTTTTATTTTAAAAATTTTATAATATATCCTGAAGAGGTTTTAAAGTAAAACTGGAAATTCAATTTGGACATGAAGGTTTCGAAATATCTGAACAATTTTATCCGACAAAAAATTACAATTACATACAAGATTCGCTTTTATGGGAAAGCACGGGCATTCATAAAGTAACTATGTAGTTAACGGAGTAAACCTCTAGGAAAAAATTATGTCGGATCGGAACGAAATCATTTTGTTTTACATTTTGCCAGACCTAGTCTATGGTATTAGAAGTATATAACTTGTTGGCATTTCTTGGGTAATACTTGTTTTAAAAATAGTTGCTTTAATAGATCCCTATGATTTGGGCGTGATTGGTTGGCTTCAATAGACAACAAAGGGTACTATCTTAAAGATGAATGTGTGAGAATTGATGCAGGCGATATGATGATTGAGATGACATCCTGCATGACTGTATTATCTGGAAGAGAAGTAGACATAACGTACTTGAGAGGGGTATCAGCAAGTGCCGACTCAAATCACTTTTCTAGTGTATTACTAGATCTTTTTGATAGTACTGGATTTTCCCCCCGTAGTACAGAGCCCTAGTCGTAGGAGCAACATAAATGCAAGGCTTGCTCAAGATTCTGGCAACTAGGAATGTTGTATGCTCGAGGTCAGTAAGTATTAGAGGTGGTTTATTTCCAAATATTTATGATTGGTGGTATAATATCAAGACGGCTAGTTTAAAGTACTAGCTATAACAAGACTTTGATTAGAAAGAGTGATGTGGTTAAAAGTAGTTTATTTGCAAGAGAAGGACAAGCAAAGTTCTATTTAACACTCATCAGTTAGGTTTATTTGCCTGATTCAACATATTTATTTATTTTATGATTATAAATCATTTATTTTCATAAAAATGATTATGAAAATCAAATTTAATTGTGTTTAAATAAATTGACGTACATGATAAAAAAATCTGGAGTTGCCTACACTCAACTTTATTATAAGTAAACGTAATATCAACCTTGTTGACAACAATGATTTTTTCGTCTCATTTCAATGTTGCCATAGATACATATTAATCAATAATATATCATTATTTACTTGTGTCTATAATCATGTAATTAGTTATAAAAAACTTGAAATCATCGATCCATCCGGTATGTTATTTAAATTATTAAACTGAAGGTCTAAGCGGACTTGTATGTTTTCCGGCTATTCGTGCCATATAGTAATTTAACTTCAGATTTTAAGTTCTTTAATGAGGTTCATAAATGTATAAAGACAAGCATCTTTCATTTCTATAGTTTTAGGTATTATTTGACAAAAATCTATATCCTTTCTAAGGCGATTGGCTAGAGTTCACATATATTGTAATCAAAAGTTTCTACTCCTTCCAGACAGAAAGTCCACATTTTTGTATAATGTCAGATACAAATTCCATCCATATTAACCAAGTAAAAAAATTTCTGATATATGCTCTACATATATTTCTACATATCAGTTTGAAAATATAGTTTTGAAGTCAAGTTGGAATCAGCTTTTTAAAGTACATTGGACCCGACAGGTCTTGCCGTTTTTATAATTACTTTCTTCTTTATCTATTAGTAAAGCGTGACACCACTTTACTCTTTTAATCTTTGATCTAAGAAGCTTCCAAGAATATATAAGTAATTTTGATGGTTTTATGTTAATCTTTTTCTCCTTCACAAAGCTATAAGAAACGTTTGCAGTAGATTTATAACCAAATATGTCTCCTTGTCTCCAACAATTTGGGAGAATGCTGCATGATCAGAAAGGTAGTACGATCAAACATTACTCTTCTTCTAATAAAAGGTCTTCTGCAGATCTCATTTTGTCATATGAGATTGTGATGAGTTGTGTTCATGCACAACCAATCATTGGATTAGAAGTGACTACACGCCTCTCTGAGAACCATACTTACACTAATTGTTTCTTTACAATATATCTGTAATATGTTCTATATTTTATGGCTATTCCATCTATACATTAGTACTTTTATAAATTTGAAGGTGTTTATAATAAGATCCTTCTACATTCAGAAAGTATGGTAAAGTGACTCCTTTGAAATTCCATAGTGTTTCTATTTTATCAAAAAAATATAAAAAATACGCCAGATCAATCAAATCTGCGAAAGAGTAGGTTAAAATTGGTATCATTTTGTATTAAAGAACGAAAAAGTACCTTTTCTCATACTAAAATATTACCCATAGACAATGAATTTTATAAACACACCAAGAACTTTTTTCAAGAGTGCAACATATAGTTTCATAAGAACACTGTTAGACTATTGTATCATAAATAATTTTATTTTATTTTTGTTTTTTAGATTAGTGGAGTACAACCGACTTCAGGATAGCTGTTTATCTCCATCAACCACTGATCAAACGTCTTTCAAACAAGTCACTCAATGCTTCATCACAATGGTTGATACTCCACAAACAGGTGAATGTCTATAATAAGTTTTGATTTCAATTAGTAATTTTTAATTTTTAAAAATGTTTTGCATGTTATTTTTTTTAATTGCTTTTGTAAATTTTTATGGGAAAAAAATTGGGTAGAATCAGTCTTGTGTTTTCAGAATTTCTCTAAGGTCATTTTTTTTAAAAAATATTTTAATAGGAATAAATTAAAATGTCAATGAATTAAAATTGAAAACTTTTAATGAATTAAAATCAGCTATTTTAAAATTAGATTTCTCCATAATGAATTTTTCTACAAGTAAAATATCAAGTGTGAACTAATATGGTTTCAAGCTTTTGGCAAATTTATGTGTTTAGAAGTTCTCAGAGTTCATTTTTTACGTTTTTTGATATCTTCATATAGGGTGGGTGAGTGCCTGTGTATCCAAAAGTTTGTGGTTTTGATACAGGTTATAGAGTTTGGTAGATCAATGTGTAATTATATATATATATACAAATGATGAAGGATAGAAACATTTAGAAAACAGTTAACGTAAAATAAATGTGTTAAGAGGTAATTGGGAGTAATAGGGAAGGTATAGTGGGAAAGGAATAAGGTAATTTTAAAGCTTTTAATACGTATTGGTTGCGCAAATAATTTCTGTAGTTTTGGTGCAATATTTTCTCATCAAAAATCCATTCTATTGGTCATGATTTGTTTTTAGACACAATTTTATACCCAGAACTAAACATTTTAAAGAGTTGTATTTTTTTTTAGTTAAAACTTAGGAAATGTAGCCATACTGGAAAACATATATTGTATTATCATTATCTGATTTTACTATCAACTAAAATTAAATGTTTCCGACAACAGCTTTAGTTTTGAATGAAACGGAGGTTAGTATTGAAAGAAATACGTCAATCAATCATAAGTTATGAATGATAGGGGATACATATTAATCTGAGAGAGTGAGAACACAATACTGGTTATACTGTTTGATGGCTGATAATGTAATTAAACTCACAATCAACTCCTATTACAAAAATGAAGTGCTTAGATTTTTATAAATATTTTTCTCACGAACAGGGAGTAATAGAACATGCTACAGTACAATATAGTATATTAATAGTACATATTATGTACAACAGTACAACATTTTATATTTTCGGAATTCAGGAATTATTTCTTTTTGTTCAATCGTAAAGACTGGAAATTATTATTTTTCAATAATTACTAAAACTGAACTATATGACATATACCTAAAATATCTATTTTAAGATTTACTATCTACTTAATAGTAAAATCTATTATTATGTGGATTTAAATATTCTGTTATAGTAAAACAATAGTTAATATAAATTTTAAAAATATTGTCTTAGATTTATTTCTTTAAATTCTTGCCTTAACTATTACTTTTTCATACTTCTAGTTTTGCAGCATGCTATTACATGATGTTACAATGAAATTGCATACAGTCAAGTACTATTAAAAACAAATTTGCTTAGATTACTAAGTATGAAAAAGTGCATAATTCTTGACAGAATAATCGATATTAATCTTATTATTCATGAAATCTGAATTAGAAAAAATATATAGAAAAATAAAGATTGGAAATAATGTATCAAAGCTATAATCTGATTCAATAAATTATTATATCAGTATTATTAAACTATGTTGTATTTAAAAACTAGAATTAAATGAGTCACGAAGACAACACAACATATTCAAGAGAAAAACCACATAGAAAGGAATAATATCACTTCGATATTTGGACAACGGTTTTCATCATTGAAGAAGTGATGTCAAATTACATACTACCATTCATTAAAGGAATATTAATAATTTAATTGGTAAAAATACACTGTCTTGTCAAGTACTAATCTTTATAACTTGATTAGTAATGGACATTGTTCATTATCTAAGGCAAACTGAATGTTATGTTCTGTAATTGTGTACATATTACTTTCTTTTTTTCTATTAGTATAAATAACAAACTTATCACTAACTTTAACATCATTTTTTATTGTATATCATAAAAACTATTTTCACCTCTATTCCACACCTAGAACTAATATTACTTAATAAATTAATGCCATAATTAAATAACCATCCACTTAAAAGCCAATCAAAAAATAAATTCGTATATTAAATGGTATCATGTATGTGTAACAAGCTGACTTCTGTCTGTAAATATCAAAGGTTAGATTTTATATAAAGTGTATTTGATTAAATTGAAATGAAAAGTGAATCAAAACACAGATACATTTACATTTACTAAAAAATTTTAATCTGAGTTTGATTGAATTTTTATTCATGTTGAAGTCATATTTAAATTAGAACAAAATAAATATGACTGTTTACATCTCTGCTGTATGTCTATTGGCCAATATGGTCTATTATTCTGCCGATTATCTAAAAACCATACGGCTATTGACATACGATCCTTCATTTTAAAGACCAGTTTCATGAATGAAAAATGTGTGGTTGAATTTAACAAAGACTGTTCAGGTGGTACTTTTATATTGCTATTGGAGGTCCTTAAATTATGTCTTGGACGTTTTTTTGATCATATATGTGGTCAAAAACTGTCTTTAACAGTTTTTGGGGGTGCTACAGGTCACACCGTTTGATAGATTAAATTTATATTTTACCCAAAAATAGAACTATTTTATAGTATACGACCATTTGTTTTTTTGGCTATATTATAATCTTTATAGAAATTTGGTTCAAGAAAATAGAAAACTCTTGAAGTTTTCAAGGAACTGGTCTGTGCTACTTCTTGAAAATGGCTACAGCATTAGTTAACACGTATTTGCTCAATTGAATTGGAACTAAAATATAAATGTTTTATTTCAAGAACTATACAATGGGTTACAACAATATTAGAACAATAGTTAGTTAATCATAAAATCTATGAAAAATGAAATCGTGGCACTAAAAGCTGCCCTGAGGGAGGTGTACTATTGCCCCATTGTGGTTATTAGTTGCAGATGGCATACTGTGTTCTTTAAGTAATCAAGATTACAATGTAAAAAGATACTAAGGTGCTCTTGCCATTATATTAAGATGAATGATTGATGGCATTGCCTTTATGATTATGCAGTATGCTCTCTCTAAATTGGTGAAAGATTAACAATAAATAGGTCTAGATCTAGCTGAAACGGTCCTTGTTCTCACCTCAAGAACAAAGAGATGAGATGGTATCAACATTTGCATTATGAAAAGTAATATAAATAAGCCTTGAAATTTATACAAAAATGTTAAAAGTTCTTTGGATTAAATACTAACTGGAAAACTCATGAAGCAAATATATTAGCTATGGCTACAAGCGTAATGTTCTGCCGTAAGAGAGTCTTTGGTAAAATATACAGTCTTAACCCCACACCTACATTTACAGCTCTATAGAATTACGATTACTGCCATGGTAAAACCGATGGTGTAATATAAAGTGGTTTTTGAATAACTTAGATAAATAAGTCTGAATGAGCGACAAAGACAAGAGCGTCTAAAAAAACATGAGTAATGGTTCTCAGTCTTACTGCCAGCATTGAAAAGTTATGAAACGTTCTCCTCTTTGATATATTTATCAAAAAAAAGGTGATTGCAGTCTATAGAAACTGGCAAAAAATGAAAATTAACCAATGGGAAATGAAATTTTCTAACAATTAACAACACAAAGTACCAATAGTTTCGTTGGTATGTTGTCAGATACAATGCTCATTGTAGAATATCTTATGGGGAGTTGTGAAGTGCTCATAACTAATCACCTAGATTACAACCATCTTGAGTCCAGGAAAGAGGTTCATGTATGGTATATTCATGGGCTAAAAATTAATAATAAAACCAGTAAAAAGTAGTTGACTCTCATTGAGGTAGCTGGACACAAGGGAATACAGAGAATGAGGCATCTATTGGGAAAGGTTGCAGCTAAAGAAACCTTCAGCGACCTAGAACCTTTTTGATCAACCCACCCAAACCGACGAATTAAACTTTAAAACCCAAACTTCTGTCTTTTATCTACATTTTTTTTTATATCCCTAAAATTTAGAAACAAATTATTAAATTATATGGCATAAACAATTAGATATCAGTAAAAAAATTACACTATACAAAATATTACAAAAGAGAATATTTTAGGTAAAGAAACAAATAAATGAGATATGTATCCAATTTTGAAAAAGAAAAACTGTCTACTATTATATTAGATATTTAAATCCAAAATACTTGGTTTTGTTAAATTAAACTAAGCTATTCACTTTGCTCAAACACGTGTTTCTGAAAACTAAGGCGAATCAACAGACCAATTTTCAGTGAACAATAGAATATTATGCCATGAAATATAGACAACCCAAAATTTTTAAAATAAATACACCTTAATTATTGATAAATAAATTGTGGTAATAAATACTATTTTTTTGCGATATCTGTTTAATTTTTTTTAGTGAAAATTATATTACATCATTAACTCTCATCGACGATTGTCGAAATATAGAAGTGAGTTATTCCATTGTCTATCTGTGTGTTACCTTCGTTTCAATTCGTTTTTATTTAAAAGTCAGCTGAATCGTTTCATATTATATATATATATATATATTCTTTTTCGATATAAATACAATCCCAAATGGACGCATAATTTTCAATGTAGATAAAGAAACATTGAAAAATTAAAAACTCACGCATATAGCCTCTAATTTTTGTTCAAAAAGAAAATCAGGCACTGTATTTGTGTGTTTTCAATTATCTATCTGCATTGTTTTCTTATAATTCTCTATCTATATTCTTTATCTACATTAATCTTTATATATATATATATTATTTAAAAACAAAAGATTGTTTTAAAGTAATCTATGTCATTCTATAGTATGACCTACCAATGCAATAATTACTCTTATCTATTTTTATATGTTCTGGTGATTTTTTTGTTAGAAAATTGTTTGCCTCTAATAAAAATGTTCGCTACCGAGATAAGATGACTTGTTCTTTTATCTTTCTTTTTATATTTGAGACCATGATTTCATTTTCTTTATGATAAGACGCTACAGTAACATGCCAGAGAATCTATTGAACATTTATTTAATTATTTTTATACTCCTTCAGCGTATAGAATGTTAAAGATCTATATACACATATTGTGTATACATTAAATCATATTTTTTTTTATAGTATTTAGACCACAATTCAGTCACATTTATAGTTAACTATTTACTATGTTGGCATTATAGTAACATTTTCCACGAATTTCCTCTAAACATGGAGGGCTGATTTTAATTATATTTGTTACTAAATTAGAACACAAATCAATTTTTCATGAAAAAAGTATTACGTTTTTCATTTCAGGACTAGTAGGTTTTGAGTACTAATCAGTTAAAATGTTACAATCCTATTAGATTGTTGTATGATTGCGTCAAATAACATAATATTATTCACAAAATAAACATTTGAGAAATATTTGAATTATTCATAGCTTAGTTTTACTTCTGTAATCCTTAATTCAGAGAGTACATAATCTTTTTTTTTATATCTTTCAAATGTCTGTAAAAACATTTATACAATAAACGATGAATGAAAACAGCATATATGCATTACTAGTAAGAAAGAAAACCTTTCATGAAGGTGCAGTTTTTACTTGAAATGCCACTAATAGATTTTATTTTATAAAGTTGAGTTATTTAAAGTGGTTACCAGATCCGGTAGAATACGACTCTGCTGGTTCATTTTCTTTTTTCTTTTTTTTTTTTTGGTATGTTCGTATAATAGCACAGAAGATGCTGACGCTAGAGTGGCGCAGAATGATTAGAGGATAACGGAGAAATTCTATTGTCTAGTAGAGCAGAAAAAAAAATGATATGGACGGGGTAAGACCGGTTCGGCGGGCGCTTGAGCCTCAGGTGACCACGAACCTTTCAAAGCTCTCTGCTTCATTCATTCTCCTCAACCCAGTACATGGCTACCATCTATCTTACAAAAAGTCATTTCAATTAACTACCACCTTCTACTAGAACAATTTAGAAATATTATTTATATAAGACCAAATAGTCATATCTAAAATATAGCATTCTTTGATAATGATAAACGAACTGCTTTCAAAAAGTGTAAACGACATTTCTCATAAAATTATATATATATAAATGATAAAAGTATCTACCGTGAAATAGAAATAAAACTAAAATTTATCGGGACTCGGTCAGTTATTCAGGTTCAAATTAAACTCTCATTGCCAAAGTTCGGTTTTTATTTAAAACCTTTTTCATTGGCAGAAGTATAAATTTTGAAACAGAAAAACTAAGTATTACATAACAAATTATTTTAAAAAGAAAAAGAGTCTGTGGATTTTAACAACAACTGTAGTCTGAATGAACACGTGAGACTGTTTAACAACACAGTGTCATGTGTTCATTCAGACTACAGTTGTTAAAATCCACAGACTCTTTTTCATTGCAAAATAATTTGTAATATAATACTTAGTTTTTCTGTTTCAAAATGTATACTTCTGCCTATGAAAAAGGTTTTAAATAAAATCCGAAACGTTGGCAATGAGAGTTTAATTTGAACCTGAATAACTGACCGAGTCCCGATAAATTTTAGTTTTATGTATATATATTTATATATTATAATTGTTGTATGTACGAAAAAGAAAGAAATTAAAACCATAGAAATATGATATAAATGAAAGAACAAAAGAACACAATAAACAAAACTCTGAAAAAAAAAAACAAAAAAAGTTTGTATGTAAAAAACACAGTACAGGTACTCAGGAACAGGTTGACTCAGTACCTGTACAGGTTGACTCAGGCTGTAGTTCTATCTTCAAGCCATCTTATTAAAGTAACAATATATGGTAACTTTTACATTAACTTCTTAAGTCACCTCTTAAAATAATATTAAAATATAAATATATATTGTATATATTTTCACAATGACATGCATTTTTACACGAGAAAGTTATAATAATTATAACTTATCTTATCTTAGCATTAATCGACCCCTAGTAAAGCATTGTCAATCCTCAGAGGTTGAAATTGACCTTTGGGCCCTCTGTCATATTTTGTTTTCTTCTTCTGCATCCTGATCATTTGTTACCAGTTTAACAAAAAAAAAACTATTAAACAAACAGAATTAGTTGATTTCGACATTCCGATGTCCGATGAGTTCAAAATGATTGTCACTGAGAAATTTACTAACCCTTTCTTTCAACTTGTCTTCGCCATAAAATATTTTATTAATATTTAATTAACACATAATTTTTTGCCGTAAAGGTCTTAGATTTGATAGAAAATATCTCTTGCTTACACATTTCTTTCCTTTAATGATTGAATTATAAAATTTACATTACATTTCACTTGGTGGTGTTTTTAACTTTCTTATTAACTTGAGAATTGGGCGTTCCAATATCAACTGAAACACAGTAAGGACACACACAGAAATGAGCCCCGTTAAATTTTACATTAAAACTTGACTGTAACCTCATTGGTCTCAACTTTAACTCCTAATTTTGATAAATTTCAATTCAGACCAACTATTTTTTTTGTTTTTCAAATTGTACGAAATTAGGTACATAAAATTAAATTTCAATTTAATTATTAGGTGATAAATTAATTTAAATTAATTCTAAGCTTTATAAATATAAGCTGAGAAACTTTTTTTACTTTACTATAAGTAAAGTATAGTGATCGTGAAAAAATTTGATCTCGAGATTTTGACGGAATTACATGTTTTGAGGTCCCAGAAGTCGTTTTATGAAGTTTTTTCAATGATGTCTGTGTGTGTGTGGGTGGGTGAGTGTGTTAGCATTGCTTGTTACCACGCTACGGTCCAGAATCTTTGATGGATCAAGTTGATATTTTACACGAAATTGGGCCCCATAAAGAAGAAGATCCCTGTTGTTTGGGAAGAATTATGCATGATGGGAAAGTCACTTTTTTTTACCAAAAACCGTTTTTTAGAAAACATTTATTTTTCCTAAACTGATAACCCTAGAGTTTTGAAATTTTGACATTAACTTTGAGGTTACAAATGCAAGAAACGAAAAATATATTCAGAATTTTAAAACAACAGGAAATATTTTTTTTTCAATAAAATGTAAAAATTTGACTTATAATTCAATCTCAAACCTTGTGAGAGCGATACAAGCCATACTGTTTGACGGATCAAAATGAAACTATGCCTATAAATAGAATATTATGTGGAAAATGAGTTGAGATATTTTTTTTCAAAATTACTTTCGCTAAAGGGGCATTTCTGTTTTCAGAACATGTTTTTTTGACGCTAAACGGCTCATTAATATCTCATGAAAATTTGACCAAAAATGGAACAAAACATTAGGTGTTCACAAAAAAAAATTCATGAATTTTCAATTACGGGAAGAGCAATAACGCTATAAAAACTTTTTCTTTATCCTAGACTAAGAGATCACCTGCTATACTTGTCGAATTTTTTGATATATTTTTACAATGTTTACATTGACATAGAAATTTTTTGAGCGAATCCACTGAGACAAAATTGATATTTATAAAGGAATAATTTAAATAGTTTATTGACTTATATGAGCTGTAAGAGGAATAATATTGTTACATGTAAAAAAATCACCGCCAATAAACATAATAAATTACCTTTGTCTTCCATGGCATGATGGATTTGTCTCATAAAATGCTCGTTTATTTTTGCTTTTCAAAAATGTTATTACTGCTGTAGTTATACTAATGGTTAATTATCTATATATTGCACTCTTAAACAAAACTTAATATCAGTTATAATTACATTATCATTGTGAATTGTAGTACCTTTCCATGATATTGAAATATGACGAATGGACTCTTTCCTCAAGAAAGAGGTCTTATGTTTGTTGAGAAATATCCAGTTTTTTTTTTTACTATTCTAGTCTAATAATTTATATTAATTATTTTCAAAAATTAGAAGCTCCCAACTATAAAAGATTTAAATTATATTGAATAGCTGGGTTTGACTTCGATTTGAGTATGTAAACTGGCTAATTACTAATATATTTTTTCTCAATATACATTCATTGCAACCTTATAAAAGAGTACAGCAGGCAGGAAAGAGATATCACTCGCTCAGAAAAAAATGTATATATAATGTTTGACAAAGGGAAAGGAAAATGATTTTATTGTATACTAAGAAGTCATAAAATTTCCAGTATAATAATTCTGTAAAAAACCAATAATGTAAAACATAATTCAAAATTGAAATCTTTCGTTTGATGATAAATAAATGTAATTATCGTACATCCTTAATTATAAATTATCTTAAAACGACATTTTTTCTTCGATTTTTATGATGTTTTTCAGAGAAAATAAGAGTATTTTCTTGTTTTAAATTTGAATTTTTGACTTAAATATTTAATGTAGAAGGAGGTGAAGTAAACAATGAAAGAAATCCACTGACTACTTGAACAAAAGCCATGTTCTCTTGCAGGAGATTATTTCGTATCAAGAAATTTTCACTTTTGCTTTTCAAAAATGTTATTACTGCTATCGTTATACTAATGAGATTATTTTCATCAGTGGTGTGATTTACAAAAATAAGCTTATATATTGATAAATCGATCAATCACTATATGTACTACTTCAGAAATGAAAGACTAATAAACATCTCCCATTTAGATGTTTACATTATCCTCAGATGAGACATTATATATTATATACACAGTAATATTGATATTAAGTTTACTTATAGTCATGTTGAGTGTAGGCTACTCCAGATTTCATTTATTAATTCCGAGAGGAACCATTTTGCATAAGTTGAAGTATTATTTGTTTTAATTAGCTACGCAATGGTCTATGATGGGTGAAATACGTAATATAGAAATAATTAGTGCATTAATTTATACTCCAGAATGAAAATATAGTGGCTAAACTAAATTCTGTAAATTTGATAATAATGAAGCATAATCGCACCCTTCGAGAAATTTTATTTAATATTATGAAATTCAAGAGGTAGATCTTAAGAATGTATAGGATGTACATATGTGGTAAGAGAAGGTTGGTGTTATTTGTTATGCTATTTGATAAAATAATATCAAAATTCAATATTTCTAGTAACATATTTATTCTTACACTTTTTTGACTATTTATAATAAATTAAAAGCAAACCTCATAATACAGAGTTTGTCAAATTAAATAATGCCGGTAAAACAAAGTTACTTTTAGTTGTTATAATAATATGAAATTCAATACCTGTAGTAACTTCTTTATATTTGACATTATTATCATCACTTGTAATAAAAAAAAAAAGGAATCTTATAATATGGAGTTTATATGTTCAATAAAGGTAGTAAAACAAAGTTATTTTATCAAAGTTAAAACGTATTAGAAATGATTTTTAAAACGTTGAATGGAATTCAATTCAGGTTCATAGGTCTCCAGTTAGTGTATAAATAATTATTGTCCAGCCAGAATATGGTTAGTCCCTTCATTTCCCGCCAACGTTACATATAATGCGCATGTCTTTTTATCGTATGATCATTTCAACCAATCATACCTCTCATTTTTTTCCAAGTCCTTTTCATATTTTTCATAATAGCGTCACTTTTATTTGCAATAGTTTTAAACGAATTCAAATGTGTTCTGATTGAAAAATTTATTTCAATATATCTGTTTTCAATTAGTTTTTACGTTGATTGAATGACAATGCAAGAATACAGAAGATATTCATCATAGTTACGGTCAGTGGAAACATGATATTAATTTTCTTTTCTATAAAAATATTGAAAAGGCTTCTTTTAATATCATTGTAAACAGTTCTGTAGTGTATTAGTTGTACCTATTTTCCAATTTCAATTAGTAATTTTGGATCTTGAACAATGTTGTTCTCTTATGCTGTATTGTTACATTAAAATTTATTATTTTCTAAAATATTATTTTACTTTGCCTAATCAATACTTTATTAAAAAATCCTTTTAACAGTGTTTCAATTGTTCTACTATATTGTTTTACTATATTTGTACTATTATACTATTTTATTGTACTATTGTAGATTCTCCTGTTTTATTTGTTCATAGTATTATTTGTGTTATATACCATGCTCTTAGTGCGAATGGATTTTAGTCAGTGAATATCAATAAATATACAACACAACAAATACCTCATTGAATAATTGGTGAATATCAATTGCTTAATTAGATGTATTAACATTATATTTTATGTACCAACTACAACTTAATTTAAATTAATCCAAGTTTCATTTTAAATAAAAGGGTCAGATTAGTCCAGAGTCAACATGTTTGCCTAGGGACTGTTAGATCCGAAGTTCAATGCCCACTCTGGTCCTCGGTTTATTTACGTGGAATGTGAAAAAAAATCTGATACATCGTCCTTGGGAGTGGGCGTTAAGTGGTTGGCCCCGAGCCTGTACGATGTCAAGTATCTCAAAATAATACTACTCAAAATAATACACTTCTGTTAAGACTCCCAATGTAGAATCATTGTGTACTATCTCAAAGGACCAAAGTTTGGCCTATGTCTGTTCTCTTGTGAGACTGCCACTGCAACATAACCTAATTTAAAATAATCCTAGTTTAATTTAAAATATTTCAAATCTAAATTAAAATAAATCATTTCACTGTTGTTCAAATTTATTTATATTATATATCATATTATATTTATATTATATTATAATTCATATATTTATATTTATAGTTTGTCCACTTGAAAATACATATGCACTATGTTGAAGTTTAAATAAACATTGGTTATTTTAAATTAACCCAAAAAACTAGTATATTAAGACAAAAAATATATTCCTGGTGGTTAATATTACTCCAATCGTATATACATTATGTTTATTGTGAATTGTAGGAAATGTTTCCACATAAAGTTGACTTGTAAACGACAATAAAGCTTGTTACTTTACTATAAGTATAGTGATCGTGAAAACATTCCATCTCGAGATTTTGACCGATTTACATGTTTTAAGGTCTCAAATTTATTTATGACGGTTTTCCAATGATGTCTGTGCGTGTGCGTGCGTACCTAAAGTTTGTGTAGACGATACAGTCCATAATCTTTCATAGATGAGGTTAATATTTTCCATAAAAATGGTCTTCAAAGTGTACATAGTGTTTATTACATTTGAAATAAATAAATAGAAATGCATTAAACCATTTGATTTTGTTAATTAATGTCTTTACTTAGGTAATGAAATTTTTTCTCATTTGAATTTTTAAATAGTGATAATAATCAATTAAAGTAAGATTTAGAGAATAAAATGTAATGATTTGGTTTCCACTACATTGGATAAACAGATAGGACTTTAAGACAGTGGTATAAAGTACAGATTCATGATTTAATCAGAAAAAGATAAGGGATTTCAAAATTTTTAAAATAACAAGAAAGTTTTTTTTTCAACAGATATTGAAATTTTGACCTTTGATTGAATGTGAAAGCTATTGAGAAGACAAAAATCTTTATGTTGTTAACCGGTTGATGTTTTTTTACTTATAGTAAAGTTGAGTGTAGGTCACTACAGATTTTTTTATATATCTTTCCTATCTAGTCTTTTACAATAGTTCTTCGATATTATAAACTATTATAAAAAGATTAATTTTTCAATTGTTCATTTATATTATTGTCTTAATTTTTTAACTGCCACGAATAAAAATTGCCCTGAATATTATTTATTAATTAAAACCATAGCAGGATGATAGACGATCAAATTCTAGAGACACTGATTGATTCTACAGGTTTTTTATCTTTCCTTATTAAACAGGTTCTGAGTCAACCTCTCTTTAGGTCCTGTATCTCAGCAGTAGTGATTTCGATAATGTTTACATCATGTGCTCCCGTTATGAACACTTGAAATAATTCTCTTTTCTTTTTAATTAACAGAAATCACAATTTTTAATATTATTCTACTGTTTACATTCAAACATATATATATAGGTTTAAACCAGAAGACTTCCCGAATAGAGAAACATACCAGAAGACTCTCTCATATGTATGTTTGAAATACCTGAACCCTAATCAAGCATGCAAGTCCTTAATGAAATCACTGGCAATGGAAGCATTATGGAAATTTTAAAATCTATAGAATTTTAGGCATTAGGGTTGTACTTACATTTGACATCGGACTGACGAAATCAGCTAATTCTAGATGTTCGTACCAAGAAATAAATCAAACCTATTCAAGTAAATGTTTCAAGTCAGTTTCAAAAAGGCAGAAACTCGAAGAATATATCAGGTGTCTTGTTGAAATAATTGACGTGATTGAAATGTACAAGCAAAGTGACAGGAATCGCCAGCCATACTATGTTGAAGAAAGCTAACAAAGTCAATTTACTCTTGGCAGGAATGAAAATTATCGTTAAACACAAGTTATTGTAAATATCAATATTAGTTAAATAATCCCTTATAGATATATATGGTATATTTACAGAAAGAGCACACATAAATCTGAAATCACAAGAACTGCCTCGTCATCAGGTAGTCGAAATTTAATTTTGATCAAGAATTGATACTACAAACGCGTCCCATAAATCCTCTAATTCTTTTATAAAATAAAATAATCAGTTGTTATGGTAAGTTAACATTTCTCAAAAAAAAAAAAAAAACTACTACAGTTAAGCAGTTATTTTTCAAAAACGATCCCTAAAAACCAAAGAAGTAACTTGCAATTTCTTTCAGATTTGTTTATTTACCACTTTCTCTGAATTTCTACAGTACTACTTATAAAGTAACTGGTACAGTCTATTATTGTTATTGTTTAACTAAGTGCTAGATTCTCAACGTCTCGTAAGGTTGTCTTCTAAGAAACACAGTATATCTTAAGTTTTTAACGAACTTCATAAAGGTCATTAAATAAATATTTTTTACTTCTATGGGTGTTGGGTATTATTTGTCCTAAGTCTGTAACCTTTTAAAAGCAATTACTTAAAACGTGTTCAGAGGTTACAAAACCCTTCCAGACAAAATTGGTCATCTTCATCTAATGTTAGCTGAAATTTATGAAAGCAGTAATACTGCTACGTATTTCACGTAGATTATTAAACCTAATAATATGATTAAATAAGTTATGATAGATTAAAGAATAATATTATTACTGAACAAGTTTAATATCAGTTGAAATGAACATTTCAAATTCAATTAAATCTCGATGTACTAGCCTTCTATTATCCATTGCTTCTATATCTATTCTTAGGCTCCAGGTCCTACAGCTGCAAAGTAATTATGTGGAGCTCGTTGGACGTTGGGTGGAGTCTTGAGGAAGCTCGGGGGTGTATCACAAAAGGCTTTGAGCCGCAAAAGGTTCACTCGGCTCCTAACTCTGCCAACCGGTCCGCCACCTCATTCCTTCTATTCACATGTCACCAGTCCCACATGCAACTTGACTTCTTTTTCTTTGCTAGATTTATAATAAATATAAGACATTATCAAGCTATTTTGAATTAAAGCATATTGTGGTTTGATCATTGATGTATATATATACTAAATAATGACAATAAACAGGTGATGAAAACTAATGAAAGTATAAGCCACAAGGAAAAGTAAAATACACAGAAAATGTGGTCTAAGGCATTTCAAATTTATGTCATCAGAGAGCAACTAAAGATTGATAACAAAAGAGGCTACAGCTTTGTTACGAAAACAAAATATGAGGAGATAATATAAACATTTGCTAAAATATAAAAACATTTAAAATTATAAGCTAAAAAGAAACAATAAAGAAAAAAAAACATACAATTATAAAGGAAAAAACCTAGGTACCAAGTAGAGAATCATCGGTTCGATTAGAGCTCATATTGTTAGGTTTTAAAATATCAAGAGGTCCAATTTGCTTGACTTTACCCTCAACTAAAACATTATCTAATTTAAATAGTCCTGGGCTGCTGTTGATAAGGTTTACAAAACTATATTGATCACGGCACTTTTCACAAGATTCCTTTCAATGTCTGAAGCTAGAAACATCAGTTCCTTGGCATTTTCTCATTTTATTGACTGGTTGTTGCTTTTTACTCGTATATGTTGAAACAATGCACTCGACTCTTCCTGTCTTCTAAGGGCACATTTATGCTGCTTCACTCTAGTAAGCATGCTTTTGCCTGTTTGATCAACATATGGTATGTTGAGCTACAGTCCCCACAAGAGATATTATAAACACAACCTTCTTTCTCTTTGTTATGATTGCTGACCAGTCTGTTGAATAAATTTCCTCCACTACTAAAAATAACGCATATGTCATTTTTTTCAAAATGGAGGAATATCTTTTAATGCACTGTTATAAGGAATAGCTAATAAATTTCTTCTATTGAAACGTTCTTTTTACTTTTCTCTTCTTAATGATTGTTGAGTTTTAGCCATGACATTATTAATGAAAGTTGGAGAATATTTTAATTCTGAGGCTATATTGAAGATATGGTCAATTTAATCCTGAAGGTACTCTTTACTACACAGTTTAAAAGCTCTAAGAAACATGCTTCTAAACACAGCCTTTTCTACATTAATTGTATGGGCGGAAAAGAAATATACATAGGAGGACACATGCACAGGCTTTTTGTAAATACTAAATTTAAGTTCTGAATCATTCTGATGTAAACAAAGATCCAAAAAGGGTAACTTGTTATATAATTCAACTTCTAGGGTGAATTTAATGAATGAAACACAGCAGTTACAATTTTTTAACATAAAATGCTTGCGATAAAATTTCTCTGTTTTACGATGACGTGCTCAGGTTTTTTCACCTCCTGTGTGAAAGGCAGCAGTGAGAATCGAACAGGTAGCCCAGAAGCGACCGCAAGCCACTGAGCTACCCTGCCACTCCACCCATTCACACATAAAGATCATAAAAATTATCCCAAAATGAACTTATGGAACCTCAAAATGTGGAAATATGCTAACATTTTGAAATATTTTTTTCTCTATTATTTATTTATAAAAAAGTAAAAATAATATTACAGATGGCTAAGCAATGATAGACATTAAAAAATGAACTATAGTGACAGAAATAATTTTGAAGTGCAGGTAAAAGTAAATTAGAAATTTATTTATAGATTGGAAACTAATATATCCTCATTTTTAGACTATAAAAAAAGTTCTCTATAAATTTGAATATAGAGGAAGTTTAACTATGTCAATGGATGAGAAATATCTTATTTTATTGTTGATGAAAAACTATGATAATCTATTATCCATTAATTCATCATCGGTTGTGATTAAAATAACTATTTTTTCAATACGGGAAACATGTTAAGTTTATATCTGAAAAATCTCGTCCTCAGCAAGACAGGATATCAACATACTTATTAATACGCCTATAGAAATAAAATAAATAAAACTTAGAGTAACTAATTGTGGAGAAATATTTAAAACAGCTTATGATGTTTTTTCCTTTTGAAAGGAGTAATAATAATGAATGGTCAGTACCACTACATCTTGTCGTGGAATACTTCTCTCTTAATGAAATATGTATTTATATATTATGTTGCATACGATCTATTCATTTAACAAGTTTTCTGGAAAACTAAAGAACATGTTTTCTTAACAATGTACTAAAGGCAAACAATATTATATGTATTGGTTTTTATTAAACATAAATTTCAATAAGTATATGATTAAATAAAGTGTGTTTGATCATTTCTATACGGTGTTCTGTAAGCTTGAATTAGTGATATTGATTCTGCAGAGAAGTAGTGTTGAAGATTTCATTTGTAATTGGTTCATGGAGGGTAAATGGGAATTATTAATTACGAAGTAGACTTCAGTGGGAGAAGTGGAGAGGGAGCTGAGAGAGGTGCAGAAGAGTTATGAGATCATCAGTTATTCTTTTCTTCCTATTGGAATATGCTGTCTCTTTGTTAAGAGTGATGAGAGGTTCAAGATGTAGAGAGAAGGCTTGGACTTTTTCACTGTCACTTTTTACAAGGTGAAGAAATCTATTGATATCCGTGGGAGTTATATTAAACATCCTTCTGCAAGTCGGGAAATCGTAGATAAGAATTTAAGAGAATGAAAAAATTAAGGGGTCTGTGCCATAGACCTGCGGTAACCAATCTTTAAAAACTTCACAGACCACTAAATATATCATTTTTTTTATTTGGTGGACCACAAATATGGAATTGGAAAAACAAGGTACTGTAAATATATTTATACAGTAAATATCAGAAAAGTTTTAATAATTTAATGGGAAATACGCACAATAAAAGTAAGAAATATATAAAAATTATTTAAAAAAGAAAGAAGAAGAAATAAAAAATGAAGGTTTGTAAAATATTACCTCGTTTTAGCGTGATGGATGATACTGTTTATTTGACATCAGAATGTGGAGATTAGGTTTCAATGCTACTGCAAGACGAAGAGCTGCATCTATTTCACGCCGACAGCGGTGCAGAGTTTTAATTACTGTCACAGATTATATTTTTTCTCATAAGTATGTAGTTGAAAATTGAATCAAAATTTCATGAAATATAAAAAAAAAGGAAATTATTTAGTAATGGTCCCTTTTCTTCGCTGACCACCTAATTATTTTCAGGAACCACCAGTGGTCCATGTACCACAAAACTACGCTTAAAGCAGTATTAAGAACTATGTAATTTACATGTAATATAAATACATGCTGAGAGAATATTGTGTTGTCAACCAAACTGGATAATAGGGCAGGTGATACAAGAAAAATCTAAATTTCGAGTACATTTTCAAAGTGAATTTTAGTTAGCCAATGTTTTCATTCCTTTTGGTTTTTAAACTTTTGATGAAACTATAATTATTTTTTTAATGTTTATATTTATAGAGGGGTTATTTATTAAAATTAAATGTTTGCTATAATTGTATGCATAATAAATACGTTTTTTGCGATGTATTCTAATAATTAATTGAGTTAATCCACAAGATTCAAATGTTACTTGTTATCATTAATTACTTTAATTTCAATGTAAATAAATAACAAGTTATCATATATAACTATATAAAGAATTAAAAAAGTGATATTTTAAACAGAAAAATAATTTACACGCAAACTCAGAAATGCAAACGTAATGACACACTTCTTGCTTACGCCAGAGGAATAGTGCAGTAAAGAGGAGACACCATTATCTGTATGCTTCTCTTGTCTATTTCACTGCTTTCATCAAAATGATATTGTACTAATTTATAGAGACTAAAATAATAATGTTTTCTATTTATATATAAAGATATGAAACTGAGCATGTAACTGTAACATGGGGTTAAGGTCTTTCGACCAGTAAAGGCCTTCATCAGGGTCACACATTAAATGAATCAGTTCGAGAGAAAGCGGACATAACATTTAGTGCTTTACTATCTTTTCTTAACTATCAGTTGTTTATATGCCACATTTTATTAGGATCTGTCAAATACTGTGAATCATAGCATAACCATTTTTGTTTTATATATTTATAGATATCATAAAAACAGCATAAACTATGGGTTCATTGGATTTCAAAATTATGTAAAACCATCAACGTTACTAAATATATTTTTCATAATTTCTATCTTTTTTACTTACAGAAAAGTAAAGAAAAAAATGAGTTTTTAAGTAAAATTGATAGTGATCACGATCTTTTAATGAAATTAAATAGAAAAACTGGAAAAACGTAATGAAAGTTCATCATATTAATAATAATCCGAAGAACAGAGAGGCCTCTGTTTAATTTCCCTAACCCTTGTATTTGGTGTTTTCTGAATGTTGTATTACTTCACTATAAAGTAAAGAATAAGCAAACTATAGTCATTTGTAAGTAACTTATAGTGATCGAGAAAAAAAATTGATTTTAATGTTTTGACTGAATTATAAGTTTTGAGGTCCCAGAAGTCGTTTTATGACATTTTTTCGATTATGTCTGTATGTCTGTGTGTATGTGTGGGTAGGTGATTGTGTAAACAAAAGTTTGTCTAGATGCTACAGTCCACAATCATTGATGGATCAAATTCATATTTTAGAAAAAATAGGCCTTATATTGTAGATGTGCTGTATAGCTTCAGGGGAATTATGCATGATGTAAAAGTCACTTTTTTGCCAAAAGTGCTTTTAGATATTTTTTTATCCTAAGCTTATAATTCTAGAGTCTTGAAAGTTTAGTATTATCAGAGAAACACACGCACACATATACTATTTTCTATTTATCCAAATCGTCGGAGCTAATGAATATATCTAATTTATAAAGATAGTTAAATATAAGGAAAACAAAAAAAGCAATAGTTTTTCAAAAAGTTTGATATTATAATTACCTACCTACCATTACTCCAACACTTAGTATTATTCTTGATAATGAAAATATATGTTCGAAATGTTGGAAGACAGAGTTGAGCACAAAAAAAATGTTGCCGGATTAATAAATACCGCATTACGGAGGTTCAACCTGTATAACCAAAATAGGTGTTATATTGTGAATACAAACTGTTTGTTACTATTAAAGAATGACGTATTTTATATGGTCTTGAATAGGAATCAAATAAACAAAAAAGAAGTATTCGATAAACTTTCATATTTATATTCACTCAGAAAGCTGGTCCTGTTTGGTTGAGTACAGAGCTGATACCGTGGCAGGAATCGATGAAACACACACAAAGCTCTTCCTCTTGAGGTCTCAGTCTTTCAGTAGTCAGGCTTGAAAGTTCACCTTACACAGATATGTTATGGAAAATTGGAGTAATACCAAAATAGTGTTGTTGGCCAACATGGGGAAGTGCTGGCAGTGACGAACAAAAAACTTGTCGAAGGTAGATCATCAAAGCTTAGCTTGAGACCACGGTCTTGTCACAGTTAAGTTAGTCCTCCTGCTCCTGTAATGTTCTTCCTAACAGCTGACGCTGAGATGAATGGTGCCATAACCAAGTCAAAGCACTCTGGAGGCTGAAAGGAAATAAAATAACATCTCCTCAAGAGTTTCCAAATGTTTCATTGTAATCTAAGTAGTGCAGTAGTATATACCAGTAGGTATCTTCCATGTCTTCCTACATTATTGCTCTGCAAGGTGCTAAACTGCTCAAGCACACAAATTGGATAATTTTTCACAGCACACCTGACAATATCACGCGGCACACTTATGAAGTGCGCGGCATGTGGTATAAAAAACAGGGGCACAGACAACTCAGCTTACGAACTCTATTTTATTTGGCTCAGGGGGTTTCAAAACGTTTATTTTCGTTGAAACTAGATATATCAATTTAGAGGAAAATATCATTAAGTTTAATATTTGTAGAAATACTCATTTGTCTCATTTTCATTGAATATTTAACAATTAAGCAAGAATAATTTGGATTTATGTAATTATTATATCATATTAATAATTTAAGCATGAATTGATTCATAAATGTACAGAATACATGATTTATTTGTTTTCTGGTGTGGTAATCACTTCTTTGAACTCTAAAATTTATTGGATTTGTCTCTTTATTTAACTCTCTATAGCTAATTTTATGAAAGCTATTTATTTATTAACGGCATTTTTTTATCCAAAACTAAAATATAAGAATTTTTAAAGTAAATAAATACATAATCAATTTTATTTGATACTACGTTAAAAAAATAGACAAAAAAGGTTTACTATGATTCATACATGAATAATATCTTGAATACAGAGATTAGATTGATTATGAATTTTCATTAGTCTGACAAATATTGATTGTTAAAATCCTGGCTGAAAATGAAAACTTAAATTTTTAACTTTTTAACCATATGGCATGATAAACATACACCCCTCATCAATTATTGTGAGTAGTTTGTATGAAACAATATTCAATATTCTTTTTTAAACTACACATTCAACTTCAAAACTGTTTAAAACTTCAGTGTGCAGACATCTGTGCCTCTAAATTATTTTTAACGCAGATGTGATGCGATGTGAAATATAGAAATATAGTTAGTAAACTTTTGAAAATGAATATAACAAAATTATACTATAATTGATTATAATAATATTAGAATTATAGTAGTTATAGTATTATAATATTGAATTAATCTTTATTTGGTAAGTCTTTAGCCATTTCAATGAAATGACTAATTGCAAAAATGTAACTGTTATAAATTAAAACTTGTAAATACTCTTTACCTAATTCCTTGTTATTTATAACTGATAAATCTTTTGAATTAAATTCCATTGAGTTTATGTTTATTTGAGAGTATATAATTCCTTTACATTTATTACGCAATATAGTAGGATATTACGCAAATAATATACAAGGCACATTATTTGCCAGTCTACATACTCAGAGAGAGTGAGAGAGTAAGAAAGAGAAAATTTTATTACAAACTTAGAAATTTAATAAAAAAATTGTTAAATTGAAAGGTCCATTGACACAGTTGTTGAATAATTCCAGAGTACACACCATTTCATTGATTTAACATCAGTGAGACTACAATCATTGATTAAATTTGCTTGAATTATAGATTAAACAAATAGAAGTTAATAAATAAAATGTAAGTATTATGTAATGAGGAATACATTTTCTAATATATATATAAAAAAAATTGGTATTAATATGTATAAATATATTATAAAATGAAAATGTAAATAAATTATAGAAATTGATATATATTTGTAAATATATATATATATATATATATTTGTAAATTTATTGGCAGTCCTTCTGTAGACGAATATTATTAAAAATGTAACCATAATTTGAAGGAACTTGCTTCATAAGGTTGTATGGCTTAACATCCACATTAATGCCACTACACGGGACCATGCAGCTGTGGTGCAAGCTGCATTTGTCTTCCCTGCGCAAGGTTTCACCGGGGGCTATAAGGGCCACTGACCCTACCTGCATCTGAGCAGGTTCAGTAAGACTTCGGTCCGGAGTTTGATCTGAAACTCTGAAAATAAGTCAGTACTACGGGTGGCGGGGGCCCATGGAGAGTTTCTCTCCAGCCTGCCCTTGAGGTCGGGCTCGTAGTGGCTGTGGTTCTCACCCAGGTTTGATAGACCCTTGTGGTCGCTGCGTGAGGAGCAGTCTCTTCTCAGGTGGATGCCTGCTTAGCATCTAGGGAAGCTAGAGCCCCAACCTTTACCAGTAGGAAACGACACGATCTCATCTAAGTGGGCTGGAATACTGGTAGTTGTTTTATCCTTTTGGCTTTGATGGACTCAAGGTGGGAATGAATGGTAACCCCCTTCGAGGACTATATGTCTAACAATAGAGCGAGACAAGATCTCCTTTACATTTATTATCTTATTGGCCAGATGGCTTTAGCCAACGAGAGGTCTTAATCTCTCTATTTTACTTACGTTCCTTGTACCAAGACTGCCCACAGTGGGGCCCGGATGGCCAATTACCATTGCAACCCCTGCTCCTGGGGGAACGGGAATTTTTCCCTCTTCGGAGGGGGACGATCAAATCCTCACGGATACTATGGTAGTCCTAAAACTGAGACCTAGTAGGACATTGGCCACTAATAACGTTTTCGTTATTACATCTAGACTAGATACTTCCTACTGTCAACAAGTTTCAACTCTTTCCTAGAGCCATCTTCAGGACAAGAATAATCCTGAAATGTTTTTCCTTTTATATAGATAAAGTAGAGTCAATTAGAATGATTAAGGTTGTTAGTTCATAGCTGGGGATTAAGTGACCTAATAGGTCGCTGTTACTACCTGACAATAGTCTATTTGGCCTTCTGCAATCCAAACAATTTCAAAATTGTATGGCTATTTTCTGTTTATTGATTTGTGGTTTCATTTTTTATATGCATACAGCTTCAATAATATTATGTCTGTGATGATCGATTTCCTTTTTTATTATTTTGGTTCCTGCTACAAGAATTTGGTTTTTGAATTTGCTACAGAAAAACGAATGTTTTCAGTTTTGTCAGTCACCGTAGATACATGTATATTCGTACACTAGATTAGTTTCCTAGAGTTGAGTGCTCTTTGTTTGATTATTGTTTTTCATAAATTGGCTGCTGATTGTGGAGTTTTTATATGAAGTAATAAAAGATACTTCATCGTCTTTACACTTTGTATTGTTTGACGATATTCTTCAGTTTCCTTTCATCATTTTTGTACTGTTCAGACCATTGATTTCTATAGTAAATTTTGTGAATAGTTCCCGGTGTTTCCTTATCTAATTGTTTGTATTCGTTTTCTATTTTATAAGTTCTATAAATTAGAGCTTTTATTGTTACCAAAATAATAAAAAAGGAAAGAGATCATCACATGCTTAAAATTATTGAAGCTATATGCATACCAAGAATGAAACCACATATCAATATAAGTTAGAAAATAGCCATAAAATTTTGAAGTTGTTTGAATCTACACAAGTCCAAATAGACCTGACTCAGGTAGTAACAGCGACCCCTTAGGATTAACAACCTTAATCCTTCTAATTGGCTCTACTTTGCCTATATAAAAGGAAAAACACTTGAGAATCATACTCCTCCTGAAGATTGCTCTAGGAAGGAGGTGAAATATTCTCTAGAGAGTATGCTGTCTAGTTTAGATGAAAATATGAAAACTTATCAAGAAACAAGTTTCTGCAAATTATGTTTATATTGTTTAAAATACATATATAAATATATTAACAAAAAGTATTTCGTTTCACGAAAATTGTTTATATAAACATTTTTCGGTTTTTGGATTCGGCACTTTTGAAAATAAACACAATGATTAGATAAAACTACCCATTGACAGGTTTTTTTTTATTTAATGAGCAGAATAAGAAATTTATTAATGTAATACAACTAAACTATAAATCGACTAAGTACTCTTTAAATAGATAAAAAATAAATAGTATTTTGTAAGAGAGAGAATCGGGAACCTCTAATGTGTAAATTTACTTAAACATATGCTACTTTAGGGACTACATGGCATTTGGTATAATTTCACTGAAAGTAACAACATGGATGGAAGAAAATTACTGAGAATTGTTGTGAATTATGCATGGTAATGAATATGTTCATGTTGAACTATCTATGAATAATGAATCTGAGTTCATTGATTAAACAGCTTTACCTAATCTTATTTGCTTTTGACTTGAAAACAAAACCTTAAGTTTGAATGAAATATACTATACAATGGAAGTTCTGCTTGCTATAATCTTTCTATTATCCTTGTTTGTATACTAGCTAAAATTATCTAATTAGTTGTCACCTTTGTTATCCAATTTTAGTGGCTAAATTGATTGTGACAAATAGAATTAATCGTAGTTAATTAAAGTGGAAATGGTTTGGAGTGAAGGTTAGATAGGTAAGGATAATAGGGGAGGGGAGATGGTCGACTGCTAGACAGGGGGAGTAACGGTTCGGAATGCACCTGACGTCAGGCTACCGCCGGCGGACCCGGACAACTGGGTCCACTGCCGCCACTCCCCAATATTTTATAATTCTCCTCTCCTTGGCCAGCCTCCTTCCTAATGGACATAATCTGCGAGAGAGGTCATTGGCCTCCTGCACTCCCACTCTCCCCTGTCTGCGCTAATTAATTTTCGAAAAAACCCTCGCTCCTCCCTGGACCCCCTGCTAAGCACAAACCTGCTTGCCCACTAGGAATTCCCTAATTATTACTTTAATCTGCCGTACGGCCCTCTTCCCTTCAATCTCATCCTCATTGTATATCCTCCGTATCGTTTCTTCCATGTTTCTTGATTCTACCCCCGCTATCCTTCATTATCTTTTGTCACTCCCTTAATTGTCTTTGGTTCTTCAAAAATAACTTCAACTTTCTTTCAAATTTAGCATTCAAATAAATTTATCTGTAAATTGATTTTGAAAAAACCTGAATGAATTAGAATTTACAATTAATGAAGTTATACATTTATAGATCATATAGTGATTTAGATGATTTAAAATAATTTTTTTAACTATAATTTCACATTTAACATGAAAAAAATTACGTAAACAAGAAATTTTTGGTTGGCAATCACATATATTTAAAAAAAAATTATTATCATAATCAATATGCATTATTGAAAGAGTTTAATATATTAGTGTCGCAGCTTATCAGCCGAGCAAAACCCTACTTCCTTTTCTCCTGAAAATAACAGAGTCAAAGTGTTGAGGCGAGTTTTGTTGCTGTTGTTGTTTGTTGTTGACTGAATATATAAAGATTTCACATAAACACGTGAAATAACAATCAATGATCAAACTACAATTAGTCTTGTTTTCCCATTTCATATTGTGGTTTGGATATATATATATATATATTCTAAAAAGGATGATGTTGACACTCATACAATCTAAAATTTTCGGTGTAACCGTCATGAAGAGAAAAATAAGAAGAGAGATACAGCGCTCCAGAAGAATATGGGTGGGTTGTTCAAAGAAAGAGGTCGACAAACCACCGGCTTTGAGTTGTCCACAGACTTTCTGCTGGAACCCTTTGTTTTCCTTCATCTCATCATCCTCATGACGGTTAAATCCAAAATTTATTTGCAAGTGTGTAAATTGATTGTGTGTATTAATTGAATTGCCTTATTAGAACCAGTGTTGTCCCTTTTATCGATATACATACCGGTGGGTGAGATCTGATGAGCGTCCAAGTATCGATGATAACCTGTTCTTCCATATTCCTACCTATGATGATAGTAACACCTGTTATGCTTACGGTATCTCTTTCAATTCTGTTTTTAAAAATAACAATAATTATTTAAATATAAATACATGTATGTACTGAATGTTGTGAAATCGTTCTCTAACAGACCGCTACAATTAAAAATTAGGATGGATACTTATTAAAATAAAAAAAAACGCACTTCATTGTTTTATGTGTTTCTCCTATTAATTTTTGTTCTTTTACTAACATCGTACTATATCAATGATCAAACCACAATAAAAAATGGGAAAACAAGACTAAGATCTTTCAACTGTAACAAGCGGTCTTCGTCAGAGTCAGAAGACTCTGGTGTCTTCGTCAGAGACGAAGACCGCTTGTTACGGTTGAAAGATCTTAGTCTTGTTTTCCCATTTCTTATTGTGGTTTGATCATTGATTGTTATTTCACGTGTTTATGTGAAATCTTTTTATCGTACTATGTATATATATATTACTGTGAAAACATAAATAGATACTAGGACTCATTTTCAATATTTTGACCTTTTAACAGTTTCTCTTAGGAAAAGAATGGTACTTCAAGAAGACGAAAGCTAACTCATAACTAACCCAACGATATACATAATTATGTATATGCAATAAATATATGAAATGTATCTGTATTTTACTCTAAAATAAATGTTTACTGCCTCTGAAGATTTATTACATATTAAAGAACATAAGGCTTATATGCGGGAACTGATAAAGAAATATCTATGAATTAATATTGTTAACTAATAAATAATATTGTTAATTAATATTGTTTCCACTATGAAGTACAAACTCTTATTGTTAATTTTAAAAACAGAATTGAAAGAGATACCGTAAGCATAACAGGTGTTACTATCATCATGGGTAGGTATATGGAAGAACAGGTTATCATCCATACTTGGACGCTCATCAGATCTCACCCAGCGGTAGCTATTCACTATTTGGTAGAACAATTTACTTCCTGATGATGAACCAAATCTCAAAGCCCTTACAGACATCTGAGAATCTTCTGTCTAACCATTGCTCATATTTACTTTTTTTTTTAATTTATCTACTTTATGTCGTCTATATTTAATTTAATTTTTAAGTCGTCGTATATTTTACATAATGAAAAATGATTTTAGTAGTTCCAGTAGTTTTAATTACAAATATAATATATATATATATATATATATATATATATTCACGTGTTTATGTGAAAGCTTTATATATATATATATATATATATCAATGATCAAACCACAATAAGAAATGGGAAAACAAGACTAAGATCTTTCAACCGTAACAAGCGGTCTTCGTCAGAGTCAAAAACCCAACTGAGTTGGGTTTTTGACTCTGACGAAGACCGCTTGTTACGGTTGAAAGATCTTAGTCTTGTTTTCCCATTTCTTATTGTGGTTTGATCATTGATTGTTGTTTCACGTGTTTATGTGAAATATTTTTATATATATATATATATTTATATATATATATATATATATATGTTATTAAAATAAGCAGCAGCTTCTGCATTGACCAGTTTCTTGTTGACACTCTCTAGTTTTCGTATCACTTTGCGGTGAGACTCTGGTAGCTTCCAAAGAAGGTTAGCAAAATACATTAACACACACAATAAACATAAAAGACCAAGAAACTGGTCAATGCAGAAGCTGCTGCATATTTTAATAACATATGCTTAAGGGAAGACTTGCTGCCATTGTACACAAATATATATATATATACATATATGCTAGCAAAATATGACCATAAACACGTCAAATAAAAATCGACGTCGAAACAACATTAAAACATTCATAAATGTGTCAAAAATATTTGGACCTAGTAACGGCCCTTGACATAGGTAAACAATACTCTCTGTTGAATGATCCTAGCTTCATTTGTGTGTTTCTTTGTGTATTTCAGATGTTGAACTATATATATGTATACTTAAGAACAGTCCGATTGGATGCATGATTTGTTAAACACTAACCAATGTTTTATTTTTACTATTATTTTGGGTCATTTCTTTCATTATTTTTAGATTTCTTAGCAGGATGTGTATGAGAAATTAAATCTATAAAATTGAAATAGATTTAAGTTTTTTTTTACTCATACACATACTTCCCAAAAATATAAAGAAAATAGTGGGAAAGATCACTAAATTAACCAAAATATTATTAATTAGAAATGGTGAAAAATTATTAAGAAGAAATGGTGAAGTATTTATACTTATGGTGAACTATAAATTCATATACGAGGGTACAGTATGCATGTAATGGTACTAATTTCTTTGAGCAATGTCTTGGTGTTAAATCATCCTCTTTAATCAGCTTGACCATAAGAATGATGATTTATTTAGGGGTTATCGTTGTTTTGAATGACTAATTCAATTATCATTACTGTTCTACTCACACTCGTATATTTAGTAATATTATAAAATAAGCACTACAAATTGAAATCAAACCACAGTAAAAAAAATGTAGAAATTGGCCAATGATCTTCCAACCAATACAATTGGTTTTGCTGAAGGATGGTAGATCTATTTTTCTAAATTATTTACTATGGTATTGGTACTTATTTTGCATGGTATCGCTTGAGATTGAGCCGTAAAAGGATGAAAAGAATGCTGTATTAAGATTAAAATGTAGATATTGACATGTATTTGATTTTATGACTGATAAATGGTTCAGGGCATATTACTGTTTGACTTTTGTGAAGAGCTTTGTTTCCCTTGAGTGATGACACGCTACAACTAAACTGTACTTCACTAACGTTATACATAACACCGAATTTTAACACATCTTGCTTTCCAATATAACCGTTGTTAACCATGGTTGTAAGTTCTGATAAGAAAAGATGTATACTTCTTTACGAATGAGGCACACAATTAGTGGGAAATTTACCTGAACTACATACCTACATTCTTCTAGTCCAAACTGAAGTTCCATTTTTCAAAAAACAGTTCATATTATTATTGTCATTTGGATTGAAATGAACGTATATTATATTATACCCGGTTCTAATTTTTGAGCTATGGCAATAATAAGATTTTTTTATCATAAAATTAACTACTCGTATCATTAAAGTGAAATTTACCCCCTTGTGCAAACTAATCCACTGTTCAAAAATTAAATGCTAAAAATGCCTTTTTTTTAAAATTTATCCTTTTCATAAACATGTGCATTTTAAAGGACATATATCTTATTCATGAAATCTTTTAAAATGTGTGGAATAATATTTTATTATATATTTCTAATTGAAGCTGAACTGAAGTCTAATCAAAGTAAATTATACCTGAACAAGTCCTTAACAACAATGCTTTTGCACCATAAATCAGAGTTGAAGGGTTAAAAGCCAAATAGCCATAAATATGTTAGAGACCGGTGGTACTACATTTAATCGTAATCGTATCGCACTCTAACAGTCACTCAAAATCTTTTCTTTTCTCAAAAGTCAATAACGTTACTAAATAAAACTGAATTTTCAAGTTGTCAAGTGAAGAAAAGAATAGAACATTTACGAAGACTAATTAAAGCAATTTGGGGGAACATCGTGATATTGTGGACCGACCCCCTTGGCAGTGACTGATATAATGGTGGCCGTGTTGGGTGGGGGGGGGGGGGGGGTAATTGGAAGTTCATCGAACACGATAGCACAGTAATCACCATAAACTGCTAAAATCTATATGACACAAGCTTTTTTTCAATCAATAATTCATATATCTAAACACTACTTGAAGCTGCATTAAATTTGGATAGCCAATATATCAAAGAGGGTTATATTTTTTTAGAAATAATTTCCATTATTCTCATAGCATTTTATGAAATGTTATGATGATGAATTTTCGAAAAAAAATTTTAATAAAATAACTTTCTATTTGTAATTTTATGCTAAGCTGTTTATAATAGAAGTTATTTCGAGGCATACATGACACACTTGCTTGTAATACCCATAGTTTTTCAATCAAATCCACCATAAAGATTTGTTAATATTGTAAATTAATGTGAGGTTTTAGATTATGCATTCTTATGTTAGGTAAGTATACTATTACCTGAAGATGACTACATTGATTCTAATACGTTATCAATGATCGTTTATTGATATTGTGTTAGTTCTGTAAGTTTAAATAAACATATATGATGAAGTTCATAAATAAAATACTTGGTGAACTTCTGTATGTTCTACTTTATGAATTGAAAGCTCGCCAAACATATACAATAATTAAAAAAAATATGTTTTGTTCAAGGTACTCAAATTTTTACTATTCAAAAAATCAGGAGTGGCCTACACCTAACTTTACAATAAGTAAACTTAATATCAAAATTTTTGGGTATATAATATCATATGTAAAAGCATAATATAAACGTCTAAATGAGAGATATTTATTAGTCTTTCATTCCTGGAGGCAGTACAGATATTGATTCATCCATCTATCAATATATATGATCCTTTTTGTATATTACACAACTGATGCATTTAATATCATTAGTATAACTACAGCAGTAATAACATTTTTGAAAACGAAAGTGCAAACATTCTGTTACGAAATAATCTCCTACAAGAGAACATGGCTTTTGTTTCAAGACCCAGTGGATCTCTTACATAGTTTATCTGACCTCCTTCTACATTGAAGATTTAAGAGAAAGTTTCCAATTTAAAACATGAAAATATTTTTATTTTGTCTGAAAAATGTCAGAAAAATATAACAAAAAATGTCATTTTAAGATAATTTTTAATTTAAGATGTAGGAAAATTTATTATTTTCAAATTATGTTTTCAATTTTGAATTGTGTTTTAGATTTTTGGTCTTTTAAAAAATTATTATACTAGGAACATTATGGAATGTTAGTGTTTTTTTAAAAAAAAATCACTTTTCTCTTCCTTTGTCCAAAATCCAATTTACTCTGAGCGAGTGTTATCTTTTTCTTGTGTGCTGTACTCTGTTTTATGGTTGCCGTAAATGTATCTTCAGAAAAAGTAAATTAGTAATTAGGCAGTTTTTGATATTCAAATCAAACTCAAAGGTGACTTTTCAGTATAATTTCAAATTGTTATGGCTGGAAGCTTGTAATATTTGAAAATAATAGATATGAACTATTAGGCTTGAATAGTAAAAAACTAGATATTTGTCAACATAATAAGAAAGAGTCCATTCCTCACACTTCAATATTGCCCAAAATTAATATGATTCATAAAAAAAATATATCTGATATTATGTTTTGTTCAAAGGTGCAACATATAGATTGATAAGAGCATTTTGTGAGACAAATCAAATCGATCATACCATGGAAAGCATAGGAAATTATATGCCTGATTGGCTTTAATTTTTTACATGTATGATTTTATTTTAATACATCTCATATAAAGTTATTAGATTATTAAAAAAAGTTTCAGTAGACCTCTAAAAATCAATTTTATTCCAGTAGATTTACTCAAAAAATGTCTAAGTCAGTGTAAACAATGTAAATAAATTTAAACAAATATGAGAAATATAGCAAGTAAACCATTAGTCCAGGATCAATATTCAGTTTCTATAGCGTTATTGCTCTTTGCCGTGGTTAAAATTTCATGAATTTTTTTTAAAAATTGTTATTTTTCTGTTCAATTTTTTGGAAAAATTTCATGGTTTTTTAAAACCATGAAAGAATTTTTTTAAAAAAGAATGATTTTTGATAGGCTAGAGTCAAGGAAACATTTTCTGAAAAGAGGAAATATACTGTAACGCCACATTGGTGAATGTAATTTTAAAAAAAAATATCTTAACTCATTTTCCACAGAATGTTCTATTTTTAGGTATAGTTTTATTTTGATCATTTAATCGGTATGATTTGTATCTCTCTCAAAAACTTTCGGCTAGAATTATTAGTCAAAATTTTTATATTTTATAGAAAAAAATATTTTCTGTTGTTTTAAAAATCTGAAGATATTTTTCGTTTATTGCATTTGTAGCTTCAAAATTTGAAGACTTTAAAATTGGTAGCTTAGGAGGAAAAAAATGTCTAAAAGCAGGTTTTTAGCAAAGAAAGTGACTTTCTCATCATGCATAATTCCTCCCAAACAATAGAGATCATCTGCACTATGAGGCCTGTTTATGTGTAAAATATCAATTTCTAGCTTGGCCACAAACTTTGGATACATTGGTTTTAAATTATATATTTATATAAAGAATAAAATTTATAAGGAATCAGTTATTTTTCTGTACTTAAATTAAACATTAAAAGGGAGTGCTTTCGTTGCATTTTTATAGGCAGAAGTATTAATATCAAAAATATTAATATATATTTTTTCTCTTCTACATTATTTTTAATATTATTATAAAGAGGAGCATTTATATAAAAAAAAACTATGAAGTATAACTGTAAAATTATAAACTTATTTTTGTTTGAATACATTAAACCATCTTGATTAAACATTAAACACATTAAACTCAAGCTTGAATTGTCTAAAAACATAGGCTTTGAAAATTGGAATTGAACAAGTATCAAATTGATCAATTTTTCATATATTTTATTCTGTTCTGTTATATGATTGATAACTTTTAAGTTATATGTATCTTATTTTATGTAATATACCTTTATTTTATTATACTAATATGTGTTATTTTATACGTAAACATATTGTGTTTTATCATTATATCACTTTATATTATTATGATTTTAAAAACAGACTTACAGTATTTAATTTTTGGTTTAACCGTTATCAGTAGAGGAGAGATAGGGACGCCAAGCGCACTTGCAAAGGGACGGTTGGAGATCCAACCACTGACCTCATTATTTTTAATCAGTGGTCAAGATAAAAAAAATGAAGAATAGGAAAATATTGAATATGTTCCGAACTCGTATGCCTTGATCAACAGTATTATGCAACTTCTGTTACTAGTCATTTTTGTTTAATGAATATTGAACAACATTTTTGTGTTATCAGTGATGTTTGAGATTATAAAAGTTTATTTTATTCAATTAAAACATTTAGTGCAGGTTTATATGGAAACAAGCGGATTGAACAAGCGTTCAGATTATAGAAGCATTTTGGAAAGCCATTTACTTAAAAGTAAACTCATTCTACCTTGAGACTGACACGTTGAAAACCCACAATTAACAAGACATTTTACCTGTATTTGGAGTTTATTCAAACTTATTGTTGTTATTCTAAGTAAACTAGTTATTTCATAAGTTGCACTGTCAGCTTTGACTTGAGAGCATTAAACTTTCCCTATGGTACACAAATTCGATTTTGTTTTAAATAAATCAAATTTTCACCAAAAAGCACTACTTAAATTCTCTATATTTGATTTAAAAGATCAATAAGAGCAAAACAAGCAAGGGTATTTGACTGATTGAAACACTGTACCAGCGGTACTAAAAAAAAAAGGTACACTTTTTATTATTTAATGATAAGTATTTTTGTAGGACGAGGCCATGATTGTCTACCACACCAAACTCCCGGACACTAGATATACATAAAAAAAAATGACTTTTGATTTTTATTTAAAATTTGCTTAACAGGTAGAAAGGACGCCCAGTGATGTGAAGCGATCTTCAGACACCATGGAGGCATGTGTGGATCTGCTCATGTCACCTTGATATGTAAGTCACCCACCTTGCAGTTAACACATTGCATGTATATTTCTCAACCTCTTTCTCTCTCCTGCCCACCTTTAAACTCGCCTTAACTGTGTAATTCTACTACAACCCACCAATGTCCCACTGACTTATTTAACAGTTGTAAAAACAATATCATAAAATATATTTATAACAACAATAATATCAATTAATCCAGCGGATATACATATTACAATCACACAAATTATATAAATATGTTTGCCTCTTTCAAGTTTAATATAAACTACAAATGAAATTTGCTTTTCAGAGTGATAAACAAATATTAATAAATAATAAAAAAAGAGATTTTATCTCAATTTGAGGTTGTAATTTCAAATTAATATTTAAATTATTTTTGATACAATTCGATCAATGGTGTTAGAGAAGTAGTATTTAATGCAGAAGTTTTAAAGTCACTTACTATTGATACTAAATTACGTTGGGACAAAATAACACCTAGCATTTATATGTGGAGTCTTTTTTATGTAGAATTTGATTCGATTTGGTTCAATCTTGATGGGGAAGATTTTTTTTTCATTCAAATTCAGCCGATTAATTTTAATATAAATCACGGTACTAAAATCTGATTTTAAGATGTATGAAATAGTAAATATATTTAAAATTTAAAGATATTCGTTAAAAAAAATTGGATATAAACAAAAATTTGTTAATTTTTGTTCCACTGTGAAAGTTTATGGTATGTTTTAGTCCATACTTTGGTTTATTTTATATATTACATTTGAATTTTTATTGATATTTTTGAAAAGTGCATCAAATATTATAAATTGATTATTTGGATGAGTACTATCTTAAATGAATGATTAAACATTTTCATATCGGGGGTATTTCATATAGTATCGGTGGTATCATCCCAAGCTAACAAAGCTAACAAAAATGGGATAATAGAGGAACAATATTGTATTAAAATGTTCTAAAATTTATTCTATGAAATTTGTAAATACTAAATTGTTTTGTAACTTTGGGTCGACAACTAGATAAAATAAAAATTCGTACAAAATTAATCATACGTTTTCAACTTCAAAACACTTTTTTCTAAATAAAATTCTTAACTTTTAGTTTTAAACTACATTTTTATCTTATTTTCCAAAAAACTTGAAGTTTTATTTGTTCATAAATTACTAGTCTGTGCCTATATTTTCTCCAATGTGACACCTTTGGTGTCACCTTTATTCACGTGACCAATGTATTGGGTGCTTATTTCGTCATGAAATAAAATTAATAGTTACAAAAATATATAGTTTTCTTAAATAGTACCATCGACATGCCGTTATATAATGTTTTTAGACATTAGCTTCAATATTTGTTTGACCCGTCTCATTTTTAATTGCATTTTTTACAATAGTAAACAAAAATACCTAATTAGTTGGCGATAAACAGATTTAAATGTTATCAATTTTTAGGCTTAAGATATTGTTATTATATATAATGGCGTACAAGTTAATCTATTTAAATGTAATAGTTTTTTAAAAGATATTATTATCATATAATCAATAAATCAAATATTTGCAGACTAAGAATTTCTATAAAAAAAAAGTTATCAGATCTTATGGCAGTCCAGAAAGTGTTTCCCAAAAGATTTCTTATTCCATAAATGGAACAGTTAGAAATTGAAAGGTTTTTAAATATTAAATGCGTGAGTTATTTGATAGGAAGTATAAAAGATAATTAGAGAACTTCCTTAAATTTTGATAAATAAATTATTTGTGATCACTTAATTGAGTTTACGTACACCTTAGTTTCTTTCTCAATAAGTGGAATCACTTCTTAATTTAGTAAACATTAGTTTTACATTTTATTTGAATTATACCTTTTTTTAATACATAAGACTCATTTGTTACTTTTTGATATTGTAGAGAAAATATTAAAATTGTAACATTTGTAATTTGCAAAAGTTTATAATATAACTTAAAAACTTAAAAAATAACTTTATCAATTTCAAATACAATAAAGATCAGATTTTGGTCTTTTAAGGTAATAGTCATAAATTAGGTTTTTTCCCTTTAAATAATGTTGTAAATAACAAAATAACGAGGTGAATTTTGAAATTAATATTCAAGCTAATCAAGAAATCAATGCATGAATCTATGTCTCATTCCTATATACTTTTAAGACTCTGTTTATCCTGATTGCTTGTTTATTGTTTGCACACGCTCTGAACTGGATAAAAATAAAATGTTTAAAACTTTTTGGGGATGGAATTCACAACCTTTGCATAGCTGTACCCCAAAATCTTAAATAAATGACGTTTCGTTTGTATAAGCCAACTAAAGATGAAGCCTTAGATATTTTATGATCACAAAGTGATTTTGAACATCAGATAGATTCAATATTATTAGTTTTTGGATTTAAATTATAACATTTTAATTATAATAAATGTAGAAGGAGGAAATTTAATGAATAATTGATGAAAATATGAAATGGTTATTATATATTAACAAATAATATTTATTATGGTTAACAGAAGTTATCAAGTTATATAACTTATATATATATATATATATATATATATGATCAAACCACAATAAGAAATGGGAAAACAAGACACTGTTTTCTTATTTTGGTTTGATCATTGATTGTTATTTCACGTGTTTATGTGAAATCTTTATATATATATATATAAACTAGAATTTAAAAAGAACACATAGAAAGGAAATCACTGAACTCACTACTATATTTCGATGTCCTCGTCTTCAGGAAAAGAAGTGAATCGCTCCAAAGGCTGATAACGACTGACTTGGCGTTCGAACTGAAGCACTCAAACAGGGTAGCCAACTTTCGGAGGAAAGGTAGACAGGGAAGATAAATAGATACAAGCCAAATAAAAATTAAAAAATGAAAACATTTAACTAAAATAAAATTAAAAGCTGATAACAACTAAAAAATAAGAGGGGGAAAAAAAATCAACGATCGAGGTTAAGCCCAGGAGCCGATCTACCGCCCAGAAGACTAATAAGTGCTCCTTCTGAAGCTCTCAAAGTAACTTTCGAATTAGTCTGATCAATCTGCCTCAGGACCTGTACACGGAAACAGTCATTAAAACTGAGTCCGTGAGAGCTGGCGTGAGTTATATATATATATATATATATATAGTTCAATATAAACAAAGAAACATAGAGAAATCAAAAGAACACACTTACAGTCTCTAATTTTCGGTTTGAACCGTCTTCAGGAGAGATAAGAGAGGGAAACCAAGCGCACTGGTTCAGAGACGGGTCTCCAACCGTCTCTGAACCAGTGCGCTTGGTTTCCCTCTCTTATCTCTCCTGAAGACGGTTCAAACCGAAAATTAGAGACTGTAAGTGTGTTCTTTTGATTTCTCTATGTTTCTTTGTTTATATTGAACTATATTTGTCCGTTTTGGATCGTATTTCCAACGAAAAAAAGTATATACATATATATATATATATATAATATATATATATATATATATATATATATCAAGTTATATAAATCATCAAAATAATATAAGTAAAATATTAACAGCATACAATTATGCTTGTAATAAAAAAAACACTTTGTCATAATGCCTAAATTTTCTTCTTTTGATATATCTATTTTAATACAAAATTTAGAGTAAAGCTCCTGTCACTTCGGGAAGTAAAGGAAAGATCCTAATAAAACTAATTCTCTCAAAATTAAGGATTTCAGGACAAATTGCATTGGCTGTAGCTTCTTGAGAAATTGGAGTCACATTAATGGCTGGTGGTAGAACAGTACATTCTAGACTCAAACTTTCTTTAAATGTCAGAAAAAATTACTTCGTAATTTGGATAAAAAATTTCCAAGAACTTAGTAAGGGCTGCAAAAATAAATATTTGGGACGAATGTCCAATGATGTCCCAACGTTTTGAAACAGTCGACAGGACTTTCAGAGGTATATGTGACAACACTAAATCATTCCGAGGAATACTGACTGTGTGCAGTGGTGATTATAGGCAATTTCTTCTAGGTATCAAAAGACGAAGTGAAGCTGATGTCTATAACGCTTGCATCACACATCTTTACAAACATGGAAATTTACAAAATTCCATTTAACTCGCTAGAAGAAGATGAGGAATACTCTAAGTTTCTGATAAATATTGGTGAAGACAGTGTTGAAAGGAATAAAAATAATGAGATTGCACTGCCCGAAGACATGATTAACCGTGCTTATTTATATATTTACTCTTCATTCGCCAATCCACAAATATTGTTTACAAAAATTTTTATATTAGTTCAATTGAATGAGACAGTCAGAAAAATTTTCATATACTTCATAAGTGCCTGGAAAATTTTCCAGAAGAAATAAAACAATATCTTTCATATAACTCGATCTAGTCGAAACGGAAGCCACACATTACCCTTAAGAATTCTTAAGACCTTAAGAATTCTAATGATTCATTAGAATTGTCTGAGTGGCCCAAAATAAGCTGAACTCAAAAAAGGTGATCTTGTCATGTGTATGAGAAATACTGATCCACGCTTATGTAATAGAACAAAACTAAAAATTGAGGAGCTTTATGATAATGTCATTGTTTGTGAAATAATCGCATCACAGTGTCAGTAAGAAATAGTTTTTATTCCAAAATTGAAAATTGTTTTAGCTCAAGAGGATAACATTCCTTTTTCAAGGATTTAATTCAAATTCAGTTAGCATTTGCTAAGACTATTCATATATATCTCGAGGGTAGACTCTAAAGAAAGTTTTAGTTCATTTAGTTAAACGAGTACATATTTCAACATGGCCAATTATTAGATGCTTTCAGTGGTGTCAAACTGAAAGAACATTAGTTTTTTGGAAAATTCAAATTGTACAAAAAATGTTGTATATAGCAGAGCATTGCATTGCATTGATAATACTTTCATTATCCTCTTATCTAGAAATATATTAATTAAGAGTTTATCTGCGTATACTTGAACATGAATGAATTGAAGAGGAAGGAACTGGATTACTCAACAGGTCACGGGTAGTTAGTATTCTCCAATATAGGATAGTCAGGAATTATTGCATTCCTTCAATATGTGTCCCTAACATTATTTGAAGCTACCCTGAAACTATAAATAAAAACTAAAAGATAAACTTTGAAACATTTCATATTCCAATTAACATATCCGACTTCCCAGTAGTCTAATAATAGACTGGGATACGTATAATAAACACACATATAATGAACTATTACAATTTTGTTTAAATATGGAACATATTTAGCTGTTTTTGTGCTTAACAAATTTATTAGTATAAGATTAATCATGATTGTTGCTAAAGTTTTAATTTTAAATGAACAGTTAAAGAAACTCTGTGGTTTTAAAAATACATAAGTTTATTATTTGTAAAGAACAATTACTTAAGAAATTTTCGTTTGTCTATTATGTCGAATACTTTAAATATTTTGAACTAGCATTAATTATTTCTTTTATTTGTTTATTCTTACGTATAGATCTGAATGTAATACATTGAAAGATATAAACAATTTCAGCGTACTAATATATTAAAAGTTTATTATTTAATAAATAAATATAAGCATTATTATTTAATAAATAACAGTGCTTTTGAAAGTTTGGTATAAATTGAAATGACAAATTTTATTGAGCTCGCGTTTTGTCAAATTTATTCGGAATTACAGAACATCATGATGTAGGTTGGTACATCCACCCATATAAATTGACAATTTTTACTTTACTATCAGTAAAGTATAGTGATCGTGAAAAAATTCGATCTCGAGATTTTGACGGAATTACATGTTTTGAGGTCCCAGAAGTCGTTTTATGAGGTTTTTACGATGATGTCTGTGTGTGTGTGTGTGTGTGTGTGGGTGGGTGCGTGGGTGAGTGTGTTAGCATTGCTTGTTACCACGCTACGGTCCAGAATCTTTCATGGATCAAGTTGATATTTTACACAAAAATGGGCCCCATAAAGACGAAAATCCCTATTGTTTGTGAAGAATTATGCATGATGGGAAAGTCACTTTTTTTGCCAAAAACCGTTTTTTAGAAAAAAATTTATTTCTCCTAAACTGATAACTCTAGAGTTTTGAAATTTTGACATTATCTTTGAGGTTTCAAATGCAACAAACGAAAAATATATTCAGAATTTTAAAACAACAGAAAATATTTTTTTTTCAATAAAATGTACAAATTTTGACTTATAATTCAATTTCAAACCTTGTGAGAGCAATACAAGCCATACTGTTTGACGGATCAAAATGAAACTATGCCTACAAATATAACATTATGTGGACAATGAGGTGAGATATATTTTTTGAAAATTACATTCGCTATAAGGGCGTTACAGTACGATTTGTGTTTTCAGAAAATGATTTTTTGACGCGAAACGGCACATTAAAAAATAATGAAAATTTGACCAAAAATGGAACAAAAAATTAGCAATTCACAAAAAAAAAATCATACAGTTTCAATTACGGGAAAGAGCAATAACGATATAAAAACTCTTTGTTTATCCTAGACTAAGAGATCACCTGCTATACTTGTCGAATTTTTTGTATTTTTTTACATTGTTTACATTGACTTAGAAATTTTTTGAGCGAATCCACTGAGATAAAATTGATGTTTCTAATGGAAAAATGAAAATATATTATTGACTTATAAGAGATGTAAGAGGAATAATATTGTGCAAGTAAATGATAACACTCATTAAAAAAAAATTCGTATATATGTTATTTGACAAAGGGGAAGGAAAATGATCTTATTAAATACTAAGAAGCTATAAAATTTCCAGTATAATAATTCTATAAAAAACCAAAAATGTAAAAGATAATTCAAAATTGAAATCTTTCGTTTAGAGATTAATAAATGTAATTATCGTACATCTTTAATTATAAATCACCTTAAAACAACATTTTCTTCGCTGTTTATGATGTTTTTCAGAGCAAGTAAGGGTATTTTCCTGGTTTAAATTTGAAAATTTTACTTTAATATTCAATGTAGAAGGATGTCAAGTAAACGATGTAAGAAATCCACTGGCTATTTGAACAAAAGCCATGTTCTCTTGTAGGAGAATATTTCGTTTCAAGAAATGTTCACTTTGGTTTTTCAAAAATGTTATTACTGCTGTAATTATACTAATGAAATTATTTGCGTCAGCTGTGTAATGTACAAAAATAAGGTTATATATTGATATATCCTTGAATCACTATCAGTAAACCTCAGGAATGAAAGACTAATAATCATATCCCATTTAGATGTTTACATTATGCTTAAATGAGACGTTATGTGTTATATACTCAAGAAATTTGATATGAAGTTACTTATAGTAGAGTTGAGTGTAGGCCACTCCAGATTTTTTTACATTGTTTACATTGACTTAGAAATTTTTTGAGTGAATCCACTGAGACAAAATTGATATTTATAAAGTTACAATTTAAATAGTTCATTGACTTTTATGAGATGTAAGAGGAATAATATTGTAATATTATTAAATTTGAAAAGTTTACTTTAATATTCAATGTAGAAGGATGTCAAGTAAACGATGTAAGAAATCCACTGGCTATTTGAACAATAGCCTTGTTCTCTTGTAGGAGAATATTTCGTTTCAAGAATGTTCACTTTGGTTATTCAAAAATGTTATTACTGCTGTAGTTATACTAATGAAATTATTTGCATCAGATGTGTGATGTACAAAATTAAGCTTATATATTGATATGTCCTTCAATCACTATCTGTACTACCTCAGGAATGAAAGACTAATAATCATATCCCATTTAGATGTTTACGTTATGCTTAAATGAAACGTTATGTGTTATATACTCAAGAAATTTGATATGAAGTTACTTATAGTAGAGTTGAGTGTAGGCCACTCCAGATTTTTTTACATTGTTTACATTGACTTAGAAATTTTTTGAGTGAATCCACTGAGACAAAATTGATATTTATAAAGTTACAATTTAAATAGTTCATTGACTTTTATGAGATGTAAGAGGAATAATATTGTAATATTATTAAATTTGAAAAGTTTACTTTAATATTCAATGTAGAAGGATGTCAAGTAAACGATGTAAGAAATCCACTGGCTATTTGAACAATAGCCTTGTTCTCTTGTAGGAGAATATTTCGTTTCAAGAATGTTCACTTTGGTTATTCAAAAATGTTATTACTGCTGTAGTTATACTAATGAAATTATTTGCATCAGATGTGTGATGTACAAAATTAAGCTTATATATTGATATGTCCTTCAATCACTATCTGTACTACCTCAGGAATGAAAGACTAATAATCATATCCCATTTAGATGTTTACGTTATGCTTAAATGAAACGTTATGTGTTATATACTCAAGAAATTCTATATTGGGTTACTTATAGTAAAGTTGAGTGTAGGCCACTCCAGATTTTTTTATTCATTGTTGTGAATATATAATAATACATTGTAAACTATTAAGTAGTAAGAACTAAGAAATTAGTAAATTGTAACCCGATTTAATTATTCTTAGATTTTTTTTGTAGTTGTAGTCACAGTTATGTTCCAGACTAATTGTTCTATTATAGTTACCACATATTATGCTATGCATAATTATTATTATTATATATTCACAACTATGAATAATGAAATAGACTATTTATAACGGTTCAAGTACTAATAGACATTTTTAAGAAAGTTATAAATTAATGTCTCCATAAATAAGTGTTCTATTCAACGTGTTTCAAACACGTTTTGTTCGTCATCAGATTTCTATGTACAATACAATCAGGCTATTTTGTATTGTAGATGTAACTCTGATAAAGGAGACTACTTTTTAAAACGGTTGTTTTACAAAAAAACATTTATTTGTTGAGACATTAATTGCCTTTCTTGATATGATTAAATAACATATATAACTGATTGCCCAACTTTTGAACTAATCTTCATACTGAAACTCTGAAGATTTGGAATAAATTCATGGGAAGGACGACTTGATGAAATTATACTTCTCAATATAGACCAAACGCTCAATAACTTCTTTATTACTATAATACTTTAATTATTATTTATAATAATATTAATTATTAAAACAGGGTCGATAGTGAATGTCTATCTTGTTTACATATAACTTTAATGTATGTGGAGAATTATTGAAAACATGTTTTTATAAAAGAATATATTATAGTTTGTCAAATATGCTCTCAATATTTTAATGATTTCTTATTTAATTTCAAAGAAATGAACACGTTTTAAAAACTGTTAAGTATACAAATAGGTAATTACTTTTTTTGCAATATTAATAAAGTAAATTACATAATTGGAGAGAAATTCCTTTCACATAACGTTAACATTTAAGAAAAAAAATGTTCAAATTGAGTATTTAGTACTTTGATAGTGACAAAATTAATGAACGTAATTATAATTTTTCAATGGAATTATTTCCTTTTTTTATAATGATTAAGTGGTTTTAGATTACATAAATCAAAATAACACTGTTTAATCTATTAAGTAATTTCAGACTAGTATACAAAAGGAATTCAGTATGACATGATTATGATGATGTAGTGCTTGGTTATTAATTATTTACCAAAAACAACGAAACGCTATTGTTAGGAAATAATTTTGTGTAGTAATTAAGGTGTTGTGTTTTTTGTTTGAGGTTCTGTACGCTAGGGGTTGTGAGTTGTGCAGGCAGTTAGTCGCTGATCATCCATTATGCTATAATTTTCCCTGGATGCAAATACGTGCCCTATCCCATACGTGCTTCCCCATAAACAAACGCTCGGAGCCATTACAAAAAATGATACGCTGTCAAAGCGTGAGCAGCCTTCGAAGTGAAGCCATTAATTGAAAACTCCCTTCTTAATTCTGCACTGTAACGACTAGGTAATAGTGTTTAATTCGCCACGACCCTTACAAGAAACGATCAACAATATTGTGTTCAGCCTCTAACACGATCTGTCCTAAAATGAAACACCAACCAGGCAATCACCTAAAGATTTTCACTTATAACTTTATTTGATCCTCAAATAGTTCTTACAACAGATTTTAATCCATATAATCTCATTCTCAGGATTTATAACTTCTTAAATATTCATTGAATCTCCCCTGAAAACAAATTTAAGCACATTGGCAACTGTGATCAATTAATTTAAAGCACACTTTTGATGATTGGGATAATTATTCAATTATGTTATTCTATCAATGAGCTATTGAATTATTAACATAAACTTGCTTACTATACTATTATATAACCTTGTATACTATTATTTAACCAAATTTCAATAAACTCAATAACCTCATGGCTTCTTAGACATAGTTCAATATATTGTCAACGAAACCTTCATCACAAATGAACTGATCAAAAATTAATTAGTTCACTCATAACACTATGAAGTGATTAAAGAAATTCAATCTTTAATTTATTAAATAAATAAAGCTTGATAAATAAAGATTTATTTAATTTATTAAATAAAGTGAATTTTGCAAAACGTTTAGTACTACTAGTACTACTGTATTTCGTTACAAAATTTCAGAACAGTAAATCTTCAGGCTTGCAACTCTGGTTGAATATTTTAATGATATAACCAAAAAAATATTCATATTATTATGAATCTAATAATTGACGGATGTTTGTAATAGTTTGATTAACATTTAGAATGTATTTTTTTTGAAGTCATTATCACTTGATTTTGGACTAGGAACTATTGCATATAATATTATCATATTCTCGTTAGTAGTATTAAAATTGGGCAAGAAGAATGGTATATATTAATAATCACCCATACTGGAAGGATTTACGGTAGTATAAGATATTTATGTTCTTAGAGATATCAGGTTTTAGCATGATTGCATTAATTTTCCATCAAGAGTATCAAATTCGGTTTTACATTAGAATAGGAAATAATTTAGAAGTATTCCACTAACATGTCATTGTCGATTATACTCCTTCAGTGGGTGTTTTTATTTTACTTTGCTATGCCAATAAGTATGATGAATCTTATCTTTTTTTCTAACATGGTTGTTTTAAAATGTCTATCACTTACATTAAAAGAAGAGGAACACAGTCACGGTTTTATCATTCTACTTTTTTCAACCAGTACCAGGACACGTTTTACTTTAATATGATATACTTAATTGCAATACACTTTATGAACATTAATGATTCAGAATTAGGTAAGAGTTCTGGAAAGGTAGTGTCTATGACTGTGGATGATTTCTTGGATTATGACAATGTGTTTGCAGATTGTATCTCACTTGACACTTGTTTATCATCTAGTTGACCAGTAGGAAATCAAATATACCTGTTTATTTATTAAATCCATTTGTATTATATTTTTTTTGTCGTAACCCAGGATATTTCCATGGTTTAATTTGTTGCTAAAATAATGATATTAATTATGGCAAATAAAAACAAATAATGATCTCGATGAAGTTAGATGGTAAGGTAAACCCACCTTTGTTTACCAGTTTGACAGCTTTTTATGAGTATCAATAATTTATGAAACACGTACAAACAACTCATCGGAAACAAGAAAAGTAGTTTGTTAGTAACCAGAGCAGGTGATGAAGCTGCAGACAAAACATTTTGCGAGCTTGATTTGCCCCATGATTCCAGTAATTATGATCTATTACAGAAACTGTGAACACATTAGCTCGCTCAGAACGTCTATAAAGATGAGCCATCCTTGAACCTTTAGAGAGGATGAGACATACCAGTAACCCTATAAAAAACTATGTATCTCAAAAACTTTAAAAATATCTACCTTTCTGAAAATTCGAATAGAAATAACATTCTCCTACATAGTTATGATAAAAGAAAAGGAAGACAAAACAAATTATTAAGAGTATTGGTTTTAATTGTTTCTCACTTGTCACTTATTAATTGTCACATAGAGAAAAAAGTTGAGTTTGCTGTTTTTTAAAAGACTGTTGTGTCATAACTTTGACTGCCAGAGTATAATAAATTTACAGTTTTTCTTTAGGTTTTAGCTCAAATTCGTGCAGAGTAGGTATGATACTTTATATCATATGAATGCATATTTAGGTATGATGAATACATCATCAGCAGCTTGGCTGCAACTGAGTTTTTATTTCAAACTATGTTTTCCAGTGGCATCTATAAGACAGAATAAGTAATGTCCTGTGAAAATATCAACCTGCCCAATAAATTATCAAACATCTTCATACAGCCGACAGCCCTCTACAGCACTTTAATATTTCAAAGTAAAAACAATTTCCCGTGCCGAGTTATCAGCTGATATAATTACTCTGTTAACGATTAATTTCCACATAACGGGCGATATGCACAGGATGTTCAATCCTGAGCATGGAAAATTAGGATAAATTTTTGAATTCAATTTCCAAATCACTTGACATACAAACTGAACATCAGAGCACCAGATTCTGAAAGCAAAAAAGTAAGTAGTTACTAGAATGACTATTTTCACTAAGGAAATATTGTACAAGAAAGTTAATAATTAGATGTATTCAACAGTTCCATTTAAAAAAATGAATTTAAAATGTAAATGGTATAATACTGAAGACCTGTTCTTGAATTCTTTTTTTAGGTTTTCTTGAATATGATTAATTTCTATCGTTAAAAAATGACAACATTATGAAACTTTATGTTTACTGTGTTCATTTGAGATTAATTTAAAATTTTAATTTAGTAATTAGAGAACAGTTTGTAGTTTTATCGCGATGAAAATAATGTATTATAAAAACAAGAACTACAAATGAATGCAGTTATTTTCATAGATCTGCGCCACTTCAAATCTTAATGTATTTGACTTATATATGTTCTGTTTTTAAAATATTAAAGTAAAGCTCACTTATATAACATGTAAAGGCTTTTAAGAATGTATGAGGAGAGTTACAAAGCAGTATTTGTTTTTGTCATATAAAGGCAGCTATGTGGAGTGGATAGTAGGCAGTATTACAGGTCAATTAATCTCGCTTGTCGTCCGTCACTTGATAGCCTATATGCATTTCTTGTTATCCATGTATTTTTTGTTTTGAGTGTTTAAATTAAAAAAAAAAAAAGTTCTAAAAATTCTTACTTATAGAGTCGCCTTTAGGGAATTGTGAGGATTACGTGACATAACTCTTTAAATTAATTCTCCATTAAGGAAACAATGATGCATTAAAAAATTAACTCAGAAATGAGTAAAAGTTAGTGTTTTCCTTCCTTGCGACGAAATGAGTTTTACACTAATCTAAAGAAGTCATGAAATATTTCAATGAACATCTAACAGGTGGTGTTCGAGTCATGGAACCCAAAGTCCCATTACACGGTATCACATGTTCTTAAATTAACTTGATTATATAGAGGAGTAGTGAAAGATATTTAAATTCAAATAAAAAAATCTGGAGTGGCCTACACTCTACTTTACTATAAGTAACTCAATGTCAAATTTCTTGACTATATAAAACATAACGTATCATTTAAGAATAACATAAATATCTAAATGGGATATAATTATTAGCCTTTCATTCCTGAGGTAGTACAGATAGTGATTGAAGGACATATCAATTTATAAGCTTATTTTTGTACATCACAAATAATTTATTATTGGCAAATAATTTCATTAGTATAACTACAGCAGTAATAACATTTTTGAAAAACCAATGTGAACATTTCTTGAAACGAAATATTATCCTACAAGAGAACATAGCTATTGTTCAAATAGCCAGTAGATTTCTTACATCGTTTACTTGACATCCTTCTACATTGAATATTAATGTAAAATTTTCACATTTGAAACAGTAAAATACCCTTTTTTTCTCTGAAAAACATCTTAAACAGCGAAGAAAATGTTGTTTTAAGGTGATTTGTTAATTAAAGATGTACGATAATTACATTTATTAATATCTAAACGAAAGATTTATATTTTGAATTATCTTTTACATTTTTGGTTTTTAACAGAATTATTATACTGGGAATTTTATGACTTCTTAGTATTTAATAAGATCATTTTCCATCCCCTTTGTCAAATAACATATATACGAATTTTTTTTTAATGAGTGTTATCATTTACTTGCACAATATTATTCCTCTTACATCTCTTATAAGTCAATAATATATTTTCATTTTTCCATTAGAAACATCAATTTTATCTCAGTGGATTCGCTCAAAAAATTTCTAAGTCAATGTAAACAATGTAAAAAAATACAAAAAATTCGACAAGTATAGCAGGTGATCTCTTAGTCTAGAATAAACAAAGAGTTTTTATATCGTTATTGCTCTTTCCCGTAATTGAAACTTTATGATTTTTTTTATGAATTGCTAATTTTTTGTTCCATATTTGGTCAAATTTTCATTATTTTTTAATGTGCCGTTTCGCGTCAAAAAATCATTTTCTGAAAACACAAATCGTACTGTAACGCCCCTATAGCGAATGTAATTTCAAAAAAAAAATATTTCAACTCATTTTCCATATAATGTTCTATTTATAGGCATAGTTTCATTCTTGTCCGTCAAACAGTATGGCTTGTATTGCTCTCACAATGTTTGAGATTGAATTATAAGTCAAAATTTGTACATTTTATTGAAAAAAAAATATTTTCTGTTGTTTTAAAATTCTGAATATATTTTTCGTTTGTTGCATTTGAAACCTCAAAGATAATGTCAAAATTTCAAAACTCTAGAGTTATCAGTTTAGGAGAAATAAATGTTTTAAAAAAAACGGTTTTTGGCAAAAAAAGTGACTTTCCCATCATGCATAATTCTTCCCAAACAATAGGGATCTTCGTCTTTATGGGGCCCATTTTTGTGTAAAATATCAACTTGATCCATGAAAGATTCTGGACCGTAGCGTGGTAACAAGCAATGCTAACACACTCACCCACCCACCCACCCACACACACACAGACATCATCGTAAAAACGTCATAAAACGACTTCTGGGACCTCAAAATATGTAATTCCGTCAAAATCTCGAGATCGAATTTTTTCACGATCACTATACTTTACTTATAGTAAAGTAAAAAAAGGTGATCTGAATTTCTTTATTGCTTTTTTTATTTGTATAAATTGGGCAGTACTTTCAACGGCTCTTGTATGTATATATTAAAATCGTTTGAAGATAATAAATGGTTTGTGTATTGAATTTGTTCAATAGGTACTGGAATTATAATTATTTAGTGCTGATTTAGTTTACAGTGATGATAACGTGCATCATTGGGTAGATTTATCGTAGTGATAACATACCGACAGCAGTGCAGGGGCTGGTTGGAGATGAAGTGATAAGATTCGCCCTGTATCTTGTCTGGCTAAGGAACTTAACACAGTTCTACCACCATTTCAAACTCTGCCTAACGGTACCCTATTTAGGAAAAAAACATTTAATCAAAAGTCGTCTTAACATTTTGAAATTAATAAAGTAATGTAATTATGAAGTGTAGTCGGAATTTTATCATAAATAAATTATTACTATTTCAGTTTACTTGTGAATTACAACCCATATATATGTATTGCAAGTAATTTATTTGGGTTTAGTCGACATCTTTTGGATATCAACATTTCCAGTTTCTTTTTCTAGATTACATCCATGTTTCTTTTTGAAGATAGGCAAGCACCAAACCGTTCGAGAATGTAATTCATTTGTTGTATGGACACTATAAGTAAAGTATAGTGATCGTGAAAAAATTCGATCTCGAGATTTTAACGAAATTACATGTTTTGAGGTCCCAGAAGTCGTTTTATGACGTTTTTACGATGATGTCTGTGTGTGTGTGGGTGGGTACGTGTGTTAGCATTGCTTGTTACCACGCTATGGTCCAGAATCTTTGATGGATCAAGTTGATATTTTAAACAAAAATGGGCCTCATAGGGAAGAAGATCCCTATTGTTTGGGAAGAATTATGCATGATGGAAAAGTCACTTTTTTTGCCAAAAACCGTTTTTTTTAAAACATTTATTTCTCCTAAACTGATAACCCTAGAGTTTTGAAATTTTGACATTATCTTTGAGGTTACAAATGGAACAAACGAAAAATATATTCAGAATTTTAAAACAACAGGAAATATTTTTTTTTTAATAAAATGTAAACATTTTGACATATAATTCAATCTAAAACATTGTGAGAGCGATACAAGCCATACTGTTAGACGGATCACAATGAAACTATGCCTAAAAATAGAACATTATGTGGAAAATGAGTTGAGATATTTTTTTTGAAAATTACATTCGCTAAAGGGGCGTTACAGTACGATTTCTGTTTTCAGAAAATGATTTTTTGACGCGAAACGGCACATTAAAAAATAATGAAAATTTGACCAAAAATGGAACAAAAAATTAGCAATTAGGAAAAAAAAATTCATGAAGTTTCAATTACGGAAAAGAGCAATAACGCTATAAAAACTGTTTGTTTATCCTAGACTGAGAGATCACCTGCTATACTTGTCGAATTTTTTATATTTTTTTACATTGTTTACATTGACTTAGAAATTTTTTGAGCAAATCCACTGAGATAAAATTGATATTTATAAAGGACTAATTTAAATTGTTTATTGACTTTAACACTCACTCAGAAAAAATTCGTATATATGTTATTTGACAAAGGGGACGGAAAATGATCTTATTAAATACTAAGAAGCTTATTATTATTTTAAAGATTAAAATTCCCAGTATAATAATTCTATAAAAGACCAAAAATGTAAATGATAATTCATAATTGGAATCTTTCGTTTAGAGATTAATAAATGTAATTATCGTACATCTTTAATTAACAAAGCACCTTAAAACAACATTTTCTTCGCTGTTTAAGATGTTTTTCAGAGAAAAAAAGGGTATTTTACTGTTTGAAATTTTAAAATTTTACTTTAATATTCAATGTAGAAGGATGTCAAGTAAACGATGTAAGAAATCCACTGGCTGTTTGAGCGAAAGCCATTCTCTTGTAGGAGAATAAATCGTTTCAAGAAATGTTCACTTTGGTTTTTCAAAAATGTTATTACTGCTGTAGTTATACTAATGAAATTATTTGCAAATAATAAATTATTTGTGATTTACAAAAATAAGCTTATAAATTGATATGTCCTTCAATCACTATCTGTACTACCTCAGGAATGAAAGGCTAATAATTATATCCCATTTAGATGTTTACATTATGCTTAAATGAGACGTTATGTTTTATACGAGTATACTCAAGAAATTTGACATTAAGTTACTTATAGTAAAGTAGAGTGTAGGCCACTCCAGATTTTTTTTGTTATTATTATTGAAATACACGCTTCGCCAGAAGGCATTACATGTATTTATATGTCTTCAATGGTATACAATACTCATTATTAAGTTATGACAATAGTGATAACTATAATGATAATTCAGTAACAATAACGTAATGCTATAATACTAAGTCATGACAATAGCAACTTAACAATAATAATAATAATTCAGTAACAATAATGTAATGCAATAATAAGTCATGACAATAGCAACTTAACAATAATAATGATTAAGTAACAATAATGTAATGCAATAATAAGTCATACAATAACAACAACAACACAATTATGAAAATTAGATACATTGATGACAGAGCAGTTGTATGGATGTACTATATTGTTATAATATTATCCTTTTTATTAAGAAACATACGAGATGTGTAAATAAAGTAGTGAGACTGGCAACGTTGCTTTCAATCTGGCAACGCTGGAGACGCGTGGCCTTGAGTAGCGTCAGGTGCACGTGTGATGCGCCTCCAGTATGAATCTGAACTCGCCACAGTCATCTGTTTGTCCGTAGCGTTGGTTTTCGTGAAATGGTTTTTTCTTGAGCGTTTTAAAAATGAGTGACCTCAAAGTTGAGCAGCGGTGTGCAATCAAATTTTGCTTCAGACTTGGACATAATGCAACCGAAACTTTTGAAAAACTTCAGGAGGCCTATGGAGAACGTGTTTTATCAAGGGCACAGGTTTTTCGGTGGTTTAAGGAATTTTCAGAAGGAAGAGAGTCGATTGAAGATGAACCACGAATCGGAAGGCCTTCAAGTGCAAACACCGATGAAAATGTCAACAGAGTACCACAAGGCCAAACGGTTAATCAGCACTTCCACCGTGAGGTCCTTGAAAGACTTCGAAAAAGAGTCCTTCGTGTGCGGCCAAACATCAAAGACAAGTGGGTGTTGCATCACGACAACGCGCCCTGTCACACTGCCATCTCAATAAACGAGTTTTTGGCCAGTAAAAACATTCCTGTTGCTCCTCAGCCTCCTTATTCACCAGACTTGAGTCCTTGTGACTTTTTCCTCTTCCCGAGATTGAAAAATCACCTCAAGGGAACTCATTTCGGGACACTACAAAACATACAAACTGCTGTAACCGACCAGCTGAAGGCCATTCCAGAATCCGAGTTCCAGCAATGCTACAATGATTGGAAGGACCGTCTCCAGCGCTGTTTGGCTTCCGAAGGGAACTATTTTGAAGGTGACAATATCACATTGTAATTATATTTGAATAGAAAATTTAAAAAAAATCAGTCTCACTACTTTATTTACACAACTCGTAGTACTAGCAATAAAATAGTTTTTTAAAGAAGGTGTGGCAGTAAATACAAAATTGAGTGTAGAATCAACAAGCCATTAAGAGTATTAAGCGTACATGTGTTAAGCCACATAACTGGAAGCTGTATAGCGTAACCTTTTACCCTTCAATAATCACTGTTCCAATGCCTGCTAACATATCATTCTTTCTACAATAGCTCAGTAGAGCATGCACTTCCTGAGTTTGTAAATAGCAACCTTCGCAAGTCTAACATCAAATGGAAAGTCATGTATAAGTACATTGGAGCAACCTTTTGTTACCATGATACCGAAAATATTTAATTTCAATTCAAGTGTTCAAAGTCAATAATTATGCTGAATACACGAGTGAAAGTTGTGACTATCATAGTCAGGGAAATGAAATTATTTTATGGCTTCAACAATTAAAAAAGATATATTTTTTTGACTACAAACAAAATTTAGGTATAGTTTGAAATAATATATGCCTAACTTGTCCTTACGTTAGTGATTGATTCTATTTAATACGTTGATATTGCTATATCCATATCATTTGATCTACTGAAGACGATATTTTACGTGCCAGTTGCAAACAAAAATATATGGTTTTTAACCCATATTTACACAAAAATAAAGATTTCCAGATTCAATATTTGTAAAAAATACTTATATTTTTTGTATATTATATATGCTATGGTATAACTGTAAGAATGAAATAATTCAACTCTTTCATTTTTCATTATTCGATCTAAACATCACTCGTATCCGATGTTATACGCCCGACCGGTTCGGAGCACGTCCATCTTCAAAGGCAAACTGATGTCATTTATTTAGGGTTGTCAGTCAGTGTTACCAATCATTTATCAATTTACAGCCTCTTCATTATATTCTGAGCTTAGTTATTTCATGCTTTGCAGTATTTACTTTTTCTTAATTCTTTCTATTAGTATTTTTTCTAAATATATTTAAGGTTCTAAGAGATTTAGAGAGAGTTGTTCGTTTTGTAATAACTTTTGGTGTTTAAATGTTGAGAAATTTTTTTATCATTATAAAAAAAATATGATTTCTAGAATAGTATTATAACTCCATATAGAATGATATAGTCAGTTTGTTTTGGTTATAATTTGAGCAAAATAATAAAACCATTTATTATCAATAATTATTTTATTTATTTTTAATTGTTCAGAATAAACACCTAATATTAGTGTACTTTAATTTAAATTAGCTTAAATTCTAAATATTCATTTTCTTTTAGAAATGACAATAACATATCAGGTAGAGAATACTCTCTATAAATTTTAATTTTTTAAATTATTTAATTTATCATGTTATAAATAAAGTGATTAGTAATGTACTTTTTTGTAACTAAAATCTTAAAATATGAATTCTTTCAATTGATAATTATGACTATTATTATTTTAAAAATAAGTTAACTTTGAAATTATTATTTATATTTAACTGTTAAATATGAGTTAAATATAAACTTACTTTAGACTTTAGTAAGATTATTTGAAGAAATTCATCAAGTTGCTACAGGTGGAAATTGATCCTTGTCCTATTTAGTACTATATGCTCTTTGAAGAACTCCAAAATGTATGAATTTTATATCATAAACTACTCACATAAAACAAAATTCAAAATGCGAACGTTTTCTGGAATGAATAAAAAATTCTTGGAAAGAAATTAGTGTATGCTTTGATATAAAGCATGATGAAGAACTTTTTTGTTAATGTTATAGTGCCTAAGAGGAACAAAGTACATTTCTATAGAAGAACTCAAAGGTCAAATTTCACAATTATGCATTTAAGAATGCAGGTTCTGTTGGAAAGTTGTAAAAGTTGATTAGAAGGCCGTATACGGGCCTTAGGTAATTAATAGGCTGGACGACACTTCTGTACTGCGGAGCTTAGTTGAAGTAGTTAGCTATACATCGGAGGCATGAACCCATGAAACCTGTTAAACCAAGCAGAGTGTTATCTCGCCTTACTCTTAAGGCGTTTGCATTGTAAGGTAACATTTTTACTTTACTATAAGTAAAGTATAGTGATCGTGAAAAAATTCGATCTCGAGATTTTAACGGAATTACATGTTTTGAGGTCCCAGAAGTCGTTTTATGACGTTTTTACGATGATGTCTGTGTGTGTGTGGGTGGGTGGGTGGGTGCGTGTGTTAGCATTGCTTGTTACCACGCTACGGTCCAGAATCTTTGATGGATCAAGTTGATATTTTACACAAAAATGGGCCTCATAGGGAGGAAGATCCCTATTGTTTTCGAAGAATTATGCATGATGGGAAAGTCACTTTTTTTGCCAAAAACCGATTTTTTTTTTAAAACATTTATTTCTCCTAAACTGATAACCCTAGAGTTTTGAAATTTTGACATTATCTTTGAGGTTACAAATGGAACAAACGAAAAATAGATTCAGAATTTTAAAACAACGGGAAATATTTTTTTTTCAAAAAAATGTAAAAATTTTGACTTATAATTCAATCTCAAACATTGTGAGAGCGATACAAGCCATACTGTTTGATGGATCAAAATGAAAGTATGCCTAAAAATAAAACATTATGTGGAGAATGAGTTGAGATATTTTTTTCCAAAATTACATTCGCTAAAGGGGCGTTACAGTACGATTTGTGTTTTCAGAAAATATTTTTTTGACGCTAAACGGCTCGTTAAAAAATAATGAAAATTTGACCAAAAATGGAACAAAAAATTAGCAATTCATAAAAAAAAAACATGAAGTTTTAATTACGGGAAAGAGTAATAACGATATAAAAACTCTTTGTTTATCCTAGACTAAGAGACCACCTGCTATACTTGTCGAATTTTTTGTATTTTTTTTACATTGTTTACATTGCCTTAGAAATTTTTTGAGCGAATCCACTGAGATAAAATTGATGTTTCTAATGGAAAAATGAAAATATATTATTGACTTATAAGAGATGTAAGAGGAATAATATTGTGGAGGTAAATGATAACACTCATTAAAAAAAAATTTGTATATATGTTATTTGACAAAGGGGAAGGAAAATGATCTTATTAAATACTAAGAAGCCATACAATTCCCAGTATAATAATTCTGTTAAAAACCAAAAATGTAAAAGATAATTCAAAATATAAATCTTTCGTTTAGAGATTAATAACTGTAATTATCGTACATCTTTAATTAACAAATCACCTTAAAACAACATTTTCTTCGCTGTTTAAGAAGTTTTTCAGAGAAAAAAAGGGTATTTTACTGTTTCAAATGTGAAAATTTTACATTAATATTCAATGTACGAGGATGTCAAGTAAACGATGTAAGAAATCTACTGGCTATTTGAACAATAGCCATGTTCTCTTGTAGGATAATATTTCGTTTCAAGAAATGTTCAAAATGGTTTTTCAAAAATGTTATTACTGCTGTAGTTATACTAATGAAATTATTTGCAAATAATAAATTATTTGTGATGTACAAAAATAAGCTTATAAATTGATATGTCCTTCAATCACTGTCTGTACTAACTCACGAATGCAATGCTAATAATTATATCCCATTTAGATATTTATGTTATGCTCAAATGATACGTTATGTTTTATATACTCAAGAAATTTGACATTGAGTTACTTATAGTAAAGTAGAGTGTAGGCCACTCCAGATTTTTGAAATCACAGTCAAGTAATTTTGTTCCAGATAAATGGTTGGTTTTGTTCCTTTTCCTTAAGTAATCAAGAATTGATTTGTAATTATAATATATGAAGAGGTATAATTATAACAGTTTCGATCATAATGCTGGTTCTAAAAGATTGTTGAATATTACAAAGTCTGTTGTTCTTCCACCCAATCTAAGAACTATGATACGACAAAAAAGAATAAAAGGACTGAATTCACGACCGCTGGGGCGATCGGTAATTTAATGATAGACCTGCCTGGTGCCTAATAGATCACGCTTCGTATGCTACCTCTATTATGGTCCATTAAAGATAGTAAGATGGTGTACGTTGCGCTACTGTCGTGCCTTCGACTCTAATTGTGCTCATTGTAGCCTAAAAGCCTGTCCGCATTATCAATTGGCCCACCAGTAACAAAGCCTCTTTCACGCCGACCCGCATCTTTATAATATCCTCAGCTCATTTTCTCCAGTTTTTTTTCCTTTTCCGTATACAATCATTATACATCTTAATATTATGTTTTATTACATTATAATTAAACGCCAAAAATATATATTTTTCTTTTCACAGTATTTAAACCATTTTAAATCAACTTCATAAAATACTGTTATTAACAAATTCATGGATAATGAATTGATTGATTCCATTGAATGGCTGCTGCTCATGAAATATGCCTAACTTTTCTTTTAATTTTAATGTGAAAAAAATAACTACTCAATGAAAATCTAAACGAATATCTCAAGGAGTATAAAAATGGAGTAGATATATTCTTAGTTCATTTTATTTTTTCTTGAAATGTATATGAAAACAAAAAAAAAATTAAATATGAAAACAAAGTTTATTTATTCTTGTCAACTACTAATTTGCAAAGTTAGTTTATTTTTTTATTTCGTTTCTGCTCTGGTAGTCAAAGATAGAATCAATTTATCGTATTTTAACTGTATTTATAATTTATAACAGTAATATTTATATCAATAATTATTTAATTAATTTTTAAAAAAAGTAATATTTAGGTAAAGTTGTTTTATCTAAGCATTAATGTTTTAAAGTATTTCATCAGGACAACTTTTGGTGACATAGGAAGATTTCAGGTGAAGAATAAATGTGAATTACAAAGTATTGGAACAATTTTATATATTATATTTAAGAGTACTTTGGAACTATTTTTATCAGAAATCAAATGTATATATAAGTATAAAACACTACATTAGAGCTGCCAAATATGTGCATGGGAATTCGATAATGAGAAGCCCTACAGTTAGAGAATACGTTTAAATTAAAATAATTACAAGCAATTTGGTCGTTTTAGAAGTAAGGGAATAAATTTTATTGTAATCATGTTACAAAGAAAATTATGTTAAACTAATATGTTGATGGTAACACAGCTTGCGATGAGGGAAAACAAGCAAAGTGTTTATGTTTAAGAATTTACTTTAGCTTGTGTGATGGAAAAGGATTGAGAAGTTTGCCAGAGGCCTGATGAAGTGGCGGTAGGCGAGAGAAATACGAAAGTCAAAGGCACAAGCAATAGGTAGCATTATAGCCGGAGGTGGTTTTGTAATCTCCAGCACCCGACTGAAATAACGGGTAATTTCATTACCTTTTCATATAATTTGAGGAGATATTGTGACTATGCCACTGGTATTATGACAGCACTGTGGCTGTCTTATTGTGTGTAATTACCGCAGAGCAGCCGCTGAATGTCCGACAGCCACCATTCCTATTCGCACCTATTTCCTCACACCCTCGTTTCATTGGCCACTCATTGCACTCTCCCTTCTAATTGTGAATCCCTATTCACCACCTTATTACCTCATCTCTAACAACTGTATTGTGGTTTCCTATTAACTCCTTTTTCAAAAAAAAAAAATTGAGTGGTCTTTACTCAACTTTACTAAAGTAAGAAGCTAGTAATAATTATTCTGTACTTATTTCACAAAATAGATATGGTACAGTAAAAAAAATCTTGAAACTATGCCAAAAAAACACATGTAATCACAAATATTTCACAAAATGTATGTCTTTTTAGTATTTACCTTACAGTTTCAAAAGTAATATAGTTTTTACATATCAGTTTAACTCATTGAAGGCACTTAGATATGTTTAAAAAAAATAAATTGAATAAATGTGTTTGACTTGATTTAGATAAACACTTTTTTAAATTAATAACAACAAATCCAACAAGATCATTCTAAGTTAAGTTTAACGTTTGTTACCATGTTGTCTCTTCCAGAAGTCACAAACTCGGGAAATATTTATCATAGTATACTGATAATAGATAGATTATTTATGTAAGTTTTGAAATTTTACATTTGCAATAATACACTAAAACGGAATTCCTAAATTCACAAAATGTATCATCATGTAAGTTATTTATATGGTAATTTTGTCTTTGATGTGGCATTTTCATGATGAAATATTGGCCAAAAATTATTCAGTACACCTTGAATTTATTGGCTAAATATTGATTCATCAATCAATCTGGCATCTATTCTGTGTACAAACTTTTTGATTCAAAAATTTTATAACTCGAAACAGTATAGAGGAAAAAAATATCCTCATAAGAGATTTACTTAGAATGGGTTGTTGCTTGCAATAATGTACAGGTATATAATCGCAGAAATTCGCTCTTTTGTCAAATATACTTCGAAAGGAAGAGATTAAATTCATTCTTAAGTGAATATCATTGATGAAATATTTCAATATTTAATATTATTTAATATATATAAATATATTTAACACATTCATTTCAATAATATTTTTTATATTTAATATATATAGTCCACTTTACTCAACAATATTTATTCTTCTCTCTTATATTTGATTTTCACATATATCTAATCCAGTTCAATTTCTTCATTTTTTTCACTTCTGTTTTTCTCTCTATTTTTAAAATTATAATTTTTATTTAGCACATATTACTTGCTTCACTATTTGCAACGTTGGCCACTTTGTGAACTTCATTGCTTCTTCAAATTTCCGTATTTATTCCTTTTTAGTATGTGCGTTGAGAAGTTCAAAATCATGAGTGTTAAACTTCTTATTGACTGATGATATCATTAAAATTACATATCAAACAATATCAATACTTAGTAATTGGTGGTGAGCAAAAAACCCTTTATTATTTTTAAGTAAATAATGAGAATCAAGTTAATAATAGTTAATAATTAAGTAAATAATGATATAAATAGTACAGAATCTAAAATCGTCACGTAAGAAAGGTAGAAATTGTTAGGAATTATTATCGAGTCTTTATTAGTCAGTTTCAGCGCATCGAATACTATATTAGTAATTAGTAATGGTTCATTCAATCATCCACGATGATTTTTGTGGTATTTGGTTTAAGGAATGAATGTTTCTGCGTCAAAAACCTAATAAAACATGGCTTAAAATAATAAAATTGTTACCACATATGCTATGAAGAAGCATATTTTGGTTTTCTTGAAACCATAACCACTTTAAACTCAACCTGTTTGGTTCAATTTTTTTTTGTTTTCTTTCTAATTTTGAATCGTTATTTTTTCAAATAAACATGGAAAGGATTTTTCTTTCATTCCAAGGTGGAGTGAATGTAACAGTATCAACGGTTCATAATATAAATTTTAATACTATAGTTATTAAGGTATTTAAATTAACGAATTTAAATCTTAAATATTTGAATTAACGAAAAAGATCAAGTAAATTATTTTTATAGCAGAGAGAACCTTCTACAGAATAACAATAACATAAAACTTTTCAGCATGTTCTTAACTTTTTATCCTTTTGTTAAATATGGATTTCAATGAATAGCAATTGTTGAGTTGGAGGTTTGACAGAGTGCTAATATATTTTTAGGTAACTAGGGAATGTTTTTTCTAGTCAGTCAGTTTTATAATGTTTGAGGCATTGATTCAATCTTATTCATATCTGCAAAACTGGCTCAAAAGCGGGAATGACATTCTATCTACAATAACTGGGATATTATATTGTTAGTAGTAAATGAAAGATGTATCTCACTAACAGCTTCAAGGTAATAATAATTTTTGTAGGAAATGTAATTGTTATAATGAAATAACATCCACTAAAATTGTTTAAATAATGTTCTTATTTAGAATAGTGGAATTATTTGACTTCTTAGTTGAATCAAGAGCAACGAAAAAATAATGGATGGAGAGAAAGGTTGATGAGACAGCTGGTGGAGTAATGGGCACAGTCAAGAAGACAGGCCGACCGAATTTCAAGGCACTCTAAGGTTGCGCTAAACAACCGTGATTTGGCACCTAGAGGTCATTTTAAATGCAGGGAGGAGCAAGTGGAGCTATCCGGTAGATTAGCATAGGAGCCCGGAGGGGGGCTGTCCATTACTACTGGGCCACAAGAGAGCACCAACTACAAACCAACCTACCTCTAATTATGGCCTTCTCCTCCATTAACCCCCTCCTGGTTATCGTCTTATCAGTCGCTCTCTATCCCCCACGTCACTCCACAACTATTTTAGATCATCTTAATGCACTACCTCCTTTCCTCAACCTATTTGGTCTTCAATCGAATAATGACAGGTCCACTTAGATATATTTAATCTATATCTCATACAGCTTTCAATTTCATTCTCAGGGATATTCAAAACCGCTTACTCATATATGTCATACGTTACGTGTAGGGAGTTGTAAAGAGGTTTATTGCTTAAGTAGAAGTAGAAATAAGTTATTTAAATATGTCGGTAGCGATATCGTGATCAGGAAGAGATCTTCCTGCAGAGTAATGTTGAAGAGAGAACAGAACGAACCTACTGTGTTAGAAGAGAGTGGAAATAAAGAAAGGAATAAAGAAAGAGAAATATTGGAAACTGAGATAGATAAAGAGGGAGTAATAAGGAAAGATTGAGTGAATAAAGAGGGATGGAGAGGGGGTTGGCAGAGAGAAAGGATGAGAGAAGAATAATTAGAAGAGAAATAAGAAAGAGACAAAGAAAAAGAAGCAGTGAGTGAGAGCAAGAGGAAGAAAGAGAATGTGTGTGAGAGAGAAATGCATATTTAATAGAGCCATAGAGCATACTATCATATTAAGTAGTGGGAAGAACTTATAAAAGAAACAAGAAATTGAAACTTTTACCTTTTCAAACAAATTAGAAAAAGATATTTGTCACATCTGATAACCATTTTTAGTAAGATATTTCTTTATATCATATGACTTATAAAGGAAAGATGACAGTGGAAGGAAATACTGAGATTGTGAAGGAATGCAGATGAAGGTACATACAGAGCTAACCTCTTACTGTAATTGTTTTGGAATAGTTTCTCTTTCAAGTATTGCCTTCTTTAATTTTCTATTACATTTAAATAACTAATTTATAAATGGAATATTAATAATTAAACTATCACTCATAATATATAATAGTTTTCTTTTTCCCATAACTACAACTAGATTTAGAAGATCTGAATCACCAAAACCAATAAGGTTTACATTTAGTTGACCACATCATTTTAATATTAATATTAGTTTATCTTTATGGCATAAATTGTATACCATGCAATCTACAAGGTCGGCTAACTTCATGTTTAATCGTTTTTGGACCACTATCGCTTTTGGTCAAGACTCTAGACCCTGATGGCTAGGTTTGGTATCCTATTAGGTTTCTATCGCTTTTGGTCAAGACTCTAGACCCTGATGGCTAGGTTTGGTATCCTATTAGGTTTCTATCGCTTTTGGTCAAGACTCTAGACCCTGATGGCTAGGTTTGGTATCCTATTAGGTTTCTATCGCTTTTGGTCAAGACTCTAGACCCTGATGGCTAGGTTTGGTATCCTATTAGGTTTCTATCGCTTTTGGTCAAGACTCTAGACCCTGATGGCTAGGTTTGGTATCCTATTAGGTTTCTATCGCTTTTGGTCAAGACTCTAGACCCTGATGGCTAGGTTTGGTATCCTATTAGGTTTCTATCACTTTTGGTCAAGACTCTAGACTCTGATGGCTAGGTTTGGTATCCTATTAGGTTTCTATCGCTTTTGGTCAAGACTCTAGACCCTGATGGCTAGGTTTGGTATCCTATTAGGTTTCTATCGCGTTTGGTCAAGACTCTAGACTCTGATGGCTAGGTTTGGTGTCCTATTAAGTTTATTTTTCTGCCAGTGTTCTTGGTCTACTGTTAAAATACTAGTTGACTACTTGTTTTTATGATTTAATTTTTTTTTTTGAGTCTATTGTTTTTATTTTAGTTATTAATTTTAAATTCCATCTTTGACAACTTTTTATAATTATATTAGAACATTATTTTTAGTATTAACTAAGTAACTAAGTTTTAGTTTTATTTATTAAAAGTGTTTGGTAGAAAGATAAATATTAGTTTATTCCTGTATAAGGGTAGTGTATTGAATAACTTTTGTGGACTAGCGACAATATAATATTGGTTGGTTAATCTGAACAAAGTCAATGATGAACGAGGTCATTTAAAATTCTGCGAATGATTTTTTTTTAAATGACATTCAATAATTTACAGTATGTGACAAAAAAAGGAGGTGACAAATTTAACACTGTCAAATAATTTTACTACAAGAACTTCTTATACATCTGTAGTTAAGTGGAAACTTTTAATAGAAAATATTGTAAAATTTCGATTATAATTATAAAAAAAAAACAACTTATGAAATGCTAATACCCTGGAGAATTGAAAAAATATTACTGACTGCTATGTACGAGTAATATTTGCAATTCATATTTTTTTTTATCAATCTCGCACTTTTAGGATTAATTTTCTTTAATTCATTATTAGCAGTTAATATTTACAAATAAGTATAAACATGAGAAATAAATAGAAAAAATAATCTCTGTGTTTGTCGTTTAAACCGAGGATAAAGGGTGCATTTCAGTTTTAACACAACCTGGGCTCAGCAGGTGGTTAATTCGATTTCTGAACAAGGTAGAGACATGATTACTAATACAACAAGTAATATAACGGATTCTGAAATACTATAAAAGTTTTGGCACGAACTCATTGACTTGGAAAATTAATGAATACAGAATAGTTAACATTACAATGTTCTTAGTACTGTCAAGCAAAAAAAAACAAGGGCATAAATTAATAATGCAAATAGTGTAAATAATAAAGTTTTTTATATGAATACCAGGACACAATGGAATACTTGGGTATGAGTTAGTATACTCGTACAGTGGGAATATGTTTGGAACAATACAAATATCCTACATTCTTAAGCATTTTTTACACTACAAACCTTACCTTTCACAGGAATAGAACTGACGGATAAATCGAGAAGAAGATAGTTAAAGGATGTCAAGAACAACTGGGTCCAATTTAGGATGTGACTAAGTATTAATTGGTAGTTATATGATTTAAAAAGCTCATTCCAACTATAATTACATGTGCAATGAATATTGTGTCTACAAGGGAGAGAATTTAAAAATATATGTAGAACATCTAATAAAAAAATTGATACTTAGCAACTATGAATGGAAGTTGTATTTGACTTTATACGAAAAATGCAGTCAACTGATAGCTAAAGCTACAGAAGTGAGAAGTACATTTATGAAGGTCATTAAAGGCACAACAATGGCATGTACAATATGACAAGAATGATATATTGAACTTGAAGCGTAAGAGTTCAATGAGATGCAGGCTCTTAGTTTAATTATCTTAATAACATTACAGATTAATCAAGGATTCATGTTTCTTATAACTAATAAAATTATTATAGCTACATGTAATCAAATGATACATATTGATTAAAATATATGTATAGCCATATTAAATAAAAGATAACATCAGTTGGTTGTTAACGAGTTTGATATTATATTTAACTATTGTAACGTTGAGTATGGGCCACTATAGATTTTTTTTAGTTGGCTCAATTCTTGCAGAATAATAACTCAATATCATTAAACTAACCATTTTTTAGGTTATTAATCATAAATATTTCCGTAATTGTGATTTTGGATTGAAGATTTAAATTTTCCAGATGTAATAAGATTAATAATCATCAATGGAATGATCATTCATGATATAAAGGAAAATACAAAAAAATGACCTGTTAATTACTGATTTTCGTATTCTTTTCTTGGAATAGAATTAAATGAAGTAGTTAAATAAAGTTATCCATTGTTTACAATAAAACTATTTTTTAACATTCATCATTGTAAAGAATTTTTTTTTTCTTTAACAAGTAATAGGTTAACAGATGGCAATGAATCACATAGGTAGTAATAAGCACGAAATAAAGTTAAGGGCTTGAATGGCAGTAACCTTTCTAATAGGGCAAGGTTACGGCGACAATGGGCGAGGGGATAGAAACGCAATTACGGAGGGCACTGCCTTCTGACTCTCTAATGGTTCTCGCCTCGCTTCCTTTAAACCCCATCAACAAGTAATTGTTCCGCCCTTATAAATGCTCTAACTTTCAGATGATTTTCAAATACTTTAAAACTTCACCTAATTCTAATCTCAATCATCTTATTGTTCTATTTTCAAGTTTCTTAACAATAATTATTGCAGTTAAATCGCAAATCTAACACAATATAAAAGAAATGCTAATGATAGGCCATTCTTATTGTTAGTTTAAATTCAATTATAATGGAATAATTATTTAGTTAGTAGAAGTTGTTAACTACTATAAGGGAGTAATTAATTTTTAAAATAATTTAACAATTAATTGTAATATTGTAAAATTAATTAATAATTGTAAAATAATTTTTACAGGATTCCCATTCCGGGTAATAAACGTATTCTACATAGGTTTATTAAAATTACATACCAACTGAAAGACATATTAAGATTTATGTAAGACTGAAGTCTATCTAATTTATGAGGCATTCAATTAGTGTTGCCAAATACGGTGGGAGGGTACAAAAATAAACTAAGATAATAGGGAAAAAAAATGAAGAGAAATAAAGAAAAAAAAATAAAAATAAGTAGGTATTATAAATTATTTAAAAAACTACATAAATTAATAAAAAAATACAAATTGGTTTAAAATAATAAATAAATAATTAATGATTGAGGTTAAACCAGGAGACAAATAAGTGATTCTTCTAGAGGTCTCAAATAAATATTAGAGTGTTTGTGAAAAGTGAATTGTGCCAACTGTATCAATTCTTTGTACCTTCATGTGTTGTTTTCATGAATATTTATAATTGTTTGTTAATCTATATATATATATATATATATATATATATATATATATATATATATATATATATATATATATAGATTAATTATATTATATATATATATATATATATATATATATATATAAAACGATTTCACATAAACACGTGAAACAACAATCAATGATCAAACCACAATAAGAAATGGGAAAACAAGACTAAGATCTTTCAACCGTAACAAGCGGTCTTCGTCAGAGTCAAAAACCCAACTGAACTAGATGTTTTCTGCATCTAGTGTTCAGTTGGGTTTTTGACTCTGACGAAGACCGCTTGTTACGGTTGAAAGATCTTAGTCTTGTTTTCCCATTTCTTATTGTGGTTTGATCATTGATATATATATTATATATATATATATATATGTTAACAAACAAATATATATCAAAGTACAAACCACACTAAGAAATGAGGAAACAGACTTGTAGTCAAATTCCAACTGCTTATGAAGTTTCGTTGTGTTTGTTATTGTGTTTATTATGAAATATCAATTTCATGTCTAAACATGTGAAATATCAATCTTGTTAAAATGTGCTTTACTGTTTCACACCAAACCAAACCTCGATAAAGAAAAAAAATAATATATGAATATATATGGTCATAAAAAGATTTCACATATACACGTGAAATAACAATCAATGATCAAACTAAAATATGAAATGGGAAAACAAGACTAAGTTCTTTCAACTATACGTAACAACTATTTGGTGTTATAGATCTAACACCTATACAACGTAAGTATACAGGAAAAAAGTAGCGCCTTATTCTTGCATATAAACAATTATTTAGGAGCTAAATTTATTACCTATGAAAAATCGATGTTGTTAAGAAATATTATTGAATCGTCTCTAATTAAATTTAATAGATCAAATATTATAAACATTAGTAATGGTATCTTCAAACTTGATAGTTTCGTTACAAGGGCAATAGCCTCTTCTAAGAGGGTTGACAGCTAGCGGATAGTTTTTTACTCTTTCTTACTGTACTCTTTTGTTTCCCCAAACCTCCCTTTCTAGACATTTGTCCTTTCCCGCACTTTCACCCTTTTCAAATACCACTCTTTCCTCTCACTCTTCTCAACCCCTCATCAGATGTTTTCTGCATCTAGTGTTTCAGTTGGGTTTTTGACTCTGACGAAGACCACTTGTTACGGTTGAAAGATCTTAGTCTTCTTTTCCCATTTCCTATTGTGGTGTGATCATTGATATATGGTCATGTAAATATGCATATCGGTTGTTTTTCTGTGGTGAAGAACTGACTGTGGTTCTTCTTCTTCTGATGAGAGGAATGTCGAAATATTAAAGTGAGTTTTGTTGTGGATTCTCTGTGGTCTTTCTTTTATTTATATATATATATATATATCAACGAATTAAATAAGGTATATGCAGCTAACCTCCCTTCCTGATGATAATAGATAATAAAATAATATAGTTGTCAGTCTTTCCGTTTTTTATGTTCATTTTTTCTGTGTAAATCTATTATATGTTCATATGTCTATATATAATGTTTATATATATTACAAGATTTAACAATAAACACCTCAAATAACAACAAATTATCAAACCACAATGTGAATTGAAAAAAAAGACTAAAATCTTTCAACCGTAACAAGCAGTCATCGACAGAGTCAAAACCTTAAACAGTTTGGATTTTTGACTCTGACAAAAACTGCTTGTTACAGGTGAAAAATCATAGTCTTTTCTTTCTCAATTCACATTTTGGTTTGATTTTTATATATATATATATATATATACTTAAACTTTAAAAATAATTTCCAAAAGCAGAGAAACAATGGTTTATGAATAAGTGAAGAAAGTAGTAATTGAATGAGAAACAGTTACAAGTTCCACTTTTTGATTTTCTGAGAAACAACTTTTCTGTTAAACTAATATGGCTACCCCCAAGGGGGAGTCTAAAAACAAGGGAACAATACAAAGAAAAGTTAAAAGCAAAACTAAATAAAAATGAGGCAATAAGAGAAAAAGTAATATTAATAATCATAACTGATAACAATAATAGAAAGAAGAAAATAATATTAGTAATGAACAAATTAATGAAAAGAAGAAAATATAATAACATTAAATAAAATAGTATATATATATATATATATATATATTTCAAGAAACATATTATCAATCAAAACTATAAGCCGCAATACAATTGAATTGTAACGCACATACTTCTACTAATTTCAATTTGAAAGGACACTTTTGAGAATGATGTATGCAATAATACGATACCATCAGGCAATTACTGAATGGAGAAAGCTCTGATTATTAATGAAGTATGACGTAATCCAACTATTTCACAAAACAGAATTAATAAAGAAATAACAATCTTAATAAACGGAAATTTCTTATTTATTTTATTTTTTAGATTCAGTAAATATTTATATTAAATATATATATGATTTCACATAAAGACGTGAAATAACAATCAATGATCAAACCACATTGTTTATTATATATATATATATATATATATAGATTTCACATAAACACGTGAAATAATCACAAGTTAACCAAAATAATCATATTGTGGTTTGATCATTGATTATATATATATATATATATATATATATATAATAAATCTATAATATTTATGTGCGTTGTGTTCTGATACTTAGGGTTGATAAACTTTTAAATCCATTAAAACACAATCATACTCGTTTAACTTTTGGTTATAAAAAAAAATTATGTACTAAAAGGAAAGTTAATTACCTCTCATTTAATAATGAAATTAATTTATCAAACAGCTATTATTTAATTGAAGTAACTATTACTTATATAAATGAATTAATTTAATCTTATTATACTTGCAACAAGTATTTTATACATTATACAACTATTGAAATTGTTGCTGTAATGCAGGTGTCTGGATTATTGTCAGCTCTTCATTATATGACCTGAGTTGATTTCAAACGGAGACAGAAGACCTTTAGTCTAACCCTTCATGTATAACCATTTCTCAACAAATCCAGTTAGTAATTCAAAAGAGATTATTGCTTGATAATCTCAGTCGATTGCTTTACTTATATTCTCTTCAAAACATCTGTATATCACTCTACCAAATATGAATAATGCAACTTTCAACATCATATGTAATGTTCATCTTGGAAAAACATTATTTCAAGAGGCTTTTAATCGCAAATCAAATGAAAATATCTATTATTCAATCTAGCTTTCCCATTTTTGCAGAACTAAATACAATAATAAATAAATTGAATAAGAATGATTTGTGTAATTCAATAATTTCAAGTATTTATTTATATTCAATGATAAAAACTGAATAGTAAATATGATAGACATTAAATAAAGGAAACACGATAAAGATATATGATAAATTTCAGTAGTCTATATTAAATTTCATTATGAGCAAACGTGAATATTACTTTAAAACAAATAAACCCATTCAAAGCACTTTCCAAATTTTTCAAAAAGGCCTAAAAATTTAAGGACTCAAGAAGATCTATCTCCTTCTTAGCTGGATTGTCATACAAAAATGATTTACCGTAATATAAATTTGTTAGACAGGTAACTACTTTATCCAAAAGTTAACATTCTATAATCACTAAATCAAAAATCAAAAAGGTAACACTTAGAAAATATTATAAATACTCACTCTGATATTTTCTCGTCATCAGAAGAGATGTGACACTTGAAAAGTAAAGGTACACTGGAGAATCCCTTTGTAGTAGGCGCTGTAAAAGTACTGCCAACATACACAGGGATGACAAGGGACAACAAAATAAAGATACTAAAGAAAAAAGAAACTAAATTAGATAAATAGAGCAAACAAAACATTAAAATAAAATTTATGATTTGAATTTTAATAGAAAATTAAATTTTTCCACTAATAATGGAAAAGAAAGAATAGTATGAAATGAAAAATAAAACTAAATATACAATACTAAGCAATATAAATAAATAATAAAAAAAGTTATAAAGTTCAAAATAAACTAAATTTTGTGATATATATATATATATATATATATATATATATATATATATATATATCAATGATCAAACCACAATAAGAAAATGGGAAAACAAGACTAAGATCCTTCAACCGTAACAAGCGGTCTTCGTCAGAGTCAAAAACCCAACTCAGTATGACTCGGTCAGTTCTTCAGGTTCAAATTAAACTCTCATTGCCAACGTTTTGGTCTTTATTTAAAAACGTTTTCATAAGCAGAAGTATAAATTTTGAAACAGAAAAACTAATTATTACATTACAAATTATTTTTCTTTGTAAAATAATTTGTAATGTAATACTTATATTACTACTCAGGTGGGTTTTTGACTCTGACGAAGACCGCTTGTTACGGTTGAAAGATCTTAGTCTTGTTTTCCCATTTTCTTATTGTGGTTTGATCATTGTTTGTTATTTCACATGTTTTATGTAAAATCTTTATTTATATATTTCATATATAGTTAGATTGCACCATATGGTTGGATTTCATAATAACCTGGTGCAAAAAAAATCAACTTCAATGAAAAAAAAAACAAAAATCAACTTCAAACTACAAGAAAAAAATTAGCAAAAGACTAAGATCTTTCAGTCATTAGAAGTAGTCTTCATTAGAGTCTGTTATGATGTGTCATACCAAATGTTTCTATATGTTGGCTTCAATTGAGATTTGACTCTCACCAAGACTGCTTGGTATGGTTAAAAGATCTCATTGTTTTTTTTTCATTTTCTTATTGAGGTTTGGACGTTGAAATATAAAAATATACGAGGTGTATAAATAAAGTAGTGAGACTGGCAACGTCGCTTTCGATCTGGCAACGCTGGAGACGCGTGGCCTTGAGTAGCGTCAGATGCACGTGTGATGCGCCTCCAGTATGAATCTGAACTCGCCACAGTCATCTGTTTGTCCGTAGCGTTGGTTTTCGTGAAATGGTTTTTTCTTGAGCGTTTTAAAAATGAGTGACCTCAAAGTTGAGCAGCGGTGTGCAATCAAATTTTGCTTCAGACTTGGACATAATGCAACCGAAACTTTTGAAAAACTTCAGGAGGCCTATGGAGAACGTGTTTTATCAAGGGCACAGGTTTTTCGGTGGTTTAAGGAATTTTCAGAAGGAAGAGAGTCGATTGAAGATGAACCACGAAGCGGAAGGCCTTCAAGTGCAAACACCGATGAAAATGTCAACAGAGTACCACAAGGCCAAACGGTTAATCAGCACTTCTACCGTGAGGTGCTGTCCTTCGTGTGGGGCCAAACATCAAAGACAAGTGGGTGTTGCATCACGACAACGCGCCCTGTCACACTGCCATCTCAATAAACGAGTTTTTGGCCAGTAAAAACATTCCTGTTGCTCCTCAGCCTCCTTATTCACCAGACTTGAGTCCTTGTGACTTTTTCCTCTTCCCGAGATTGAAAAATCACCTCAAGGGAACTCATTTCGGGACACTACAAAACATACAAACTGCTGTAACCGACCAGCTGAAGGCCATTCCAGAATCCGAGTTCCAGCAATGCTACAATGATTGGAAGGACCGTCTCCAGCGCTGTTTGGCTTCCGAAGGGAACTATTTTGAAGGTGACAATATCACATTGTAATTATATTTGAATAGAAAATTTAAAAAAAATCAGTCTCACTACTTTATTTACACACCTCGTATACATATAGACGGGTTAAAAATCGAATAAAAGTAACATAGAGTGAAGAAGTACACTTACAAACTCAAATTTTTGGGCAATTTTTGAGAAAAGAAAGAGGGAGACCAATCGCATTGTAGGTGGGACGGCAAGTATCGATTTTGAACTAGTATTGTACCCAGTTTTGATCGTCTTTCCGATTTTATTGTGAATATATACTTATGCATGTATGAAACGATTTCTTTGTTCAATTTTTCTATGATGCATTAAATAAAGAAATCAACTTATGCTCTGATTGGAATTGAATCTTAAATTAAAATGTTTAATTTTATTTTTCTGGAAATGATGTCTATATATTGAGAAAGCAAAATCTATTTTTTAAAATAACGCAATTATTATTTATGTTCTTTATAAAGCTGTCCTAAATCTATTAACATATTTATGAATTTCAGTTGTTTAGAATTGCATGATAAGAAAAGAAAATGGGCTCTAAATGGAGATAGAGGTCAGGTACTGTTTAGCAGGTAGTGTCTGGTTTTAGTATTGAAGATTGTAGGTTCGAAACCTAAATTAAATAAATATCATACAAAAAAATGAAATTATGATATGGCTAATAAAACCCATACTCGGTGTGTTCATTCAATTATTTGAACAATCAAATTATTTTATTTAATTATCAATATGTAAATCAATTTATACTAAACCATGTGAATACAAAAACCTTTATTTATAGAACATAGTTCTCAATTCCTTTCCACTTTTTACTATAAAATGAATATTCCTAATATGCTATTATTATTATTATACTAGTAATATCTGAATCTTGAACTATATCCTTTTCGTCTACTCTGATTAATGGTCTGCAACCATCTCTGACAAACTCTGAACTGTCTTGCTCGATTTGACAGTGAACTACTACCCATCCTGTGGCCACAACATCACGTCTGACCCCATTTACAGCGAGTACAAGTCTAGAGAATAGTGATTAGTTGTTGATAGAAATGAAATAAATATTTCTTTCAATAGTAGTGAAATACATTTTTAAAATAGACAGTTATTTATTTAAATTTGTTAAATTTAAATCTCCACTATAAAGTTCTTTAGTGGAGATTTAAAAGTATTATTTTGGTTTTTATTATGCAAGCTACATTAAAAAATAATAAAATATCCAATCCGTGTATGCAGATTGTATTCATAACTATATTAAGTAATTTATAGATTTAACCAATAATAAAATGAGTACTGCAGATAAATGATAAATCTCCAGAAGCAATGCCAATATTTTTTATTAGGTAGAATTTAATTTTTGAAAATTAATAAGTGATAATATATTGTAATTACTTTTAATTGTAATTAATTGATTTATATGTTTAAAGTTTATTTTCTATTACCACTCTATTCAAGGATATAAGCCTGGAACTGGTTAATAAATAATTAAGATAGGTTGACCTTTACAATGGTATATCTTTGGACTTCCCTCAATCTCGCTTTTAACCCCTTATAAAATCAATGGACAGCCCGTATTTCAAGTTGTTCGAACAGATCTCTGGTAGGAAACATTTGGAAACCTCTTTACTAAATTTGATTGTGGATAAGACTAGAGCTGAACTAATGGTTTAAGCGCAATTGAATTGATTAATTTACTTGCATAAAAATATAAATTCAGCATTATTTTTGAATTAAAAAAAAAGTTATATCTTTGCAATCTAATATTATTAAACACTATGGTTATTATCAAATATATTTTAAACGTAGTGCAATCAGCTATTATGTGATATTTACTCATTGTGAGGTAAAATGGTCTCCACATATAACAATTTAATGGTATAGACAATGCGTTTCGAACACGTTGTTCGAAACGCGTTGTTCATACCATTAAATTTTTATATGTGGAGACCATTTCATTGGCTTTTTACCGTACAATCGAATATATTTGTTTGTTCCTTGCACCCAAAATTATAAGTTTTCACTCTGATGTTATTTTACGGACAGACATGTGATTTATTTTTTTTTTAATTTTTTTTTATTTTACATCAATTTTAGAAGGCCTTCAAGTTTTGGCATCTCATTAAGAGGGTAATTTTATTTCCAGAGTTTGACCTGATTCGTTTATTATATCAGCGATGTTTATCTAGGACCTGACAACGTGCACGCTGGAGTATGACGGATTGACATACTTCCTCTTCATACTCTACGACAGTGCTTCTCAAAGCGCCCCAAGATAATGGAAGATTAAGTTTATATAACAGATTTATATTTTAGTTTTTGCACCATTTTAATTTAATTGAGAAAACACCAAGTATGGGGTTTTCAAGTCTGAGTCAAGTCTCGGCTACTTCATATTTTGAACTGGAAGGTAAATTTCTTTAATCTTTAAGCATGAATGGATAATGCTTCATCTGTGCCTTTACTCGGGGATTTAAATCATTTTTACTAGCCCTCCCTCTCTCTCACTCTCTCTGTCTCTCTCTCTCTCTCTCTTTCTTTCTTTTTCTTAAAAAAACTATACATTTTAATTTCCAATCATTTTCCTGTTATCAAATCACAGGACTAAATTTTCTATATTAAAATCAGTGATGCGCCCCAACATTTTGGTTTGGTTTCATAGGTGCGCTCCAAAGTTTTGGTTTGGTTTCATAGGTGCACCCCAAAGTTTTGGTTTGGTTTCATAGGTGCGCCCCAAAGTTTTGGTTTGGTTTCATAGGTGCGCCCCAAAGTTTTGGTTTGGTTTCATAGGTGCGCCCTGAAGTAAAAAAGTTTAAGAAGCGCTGCTCTACGAACTTGATTTTCAATCTACCACATGGAAAATCCATAGGAACAATCCATTTTAATAACCTAATCTAGGGTCATAATTAAGATTTGAACGTACATTTTTTTGCATTAACAGAAGTACGCTCTGTTAAACCACACCTGACCTCTTACTAGCAATCGTTGATATTTATATGGCCTTCTATACATTTCAAGCTTGACTGTTAATTTGTTTACTCAATTCGTTTCTCTCTCCATTTGTTATAATATAACAGTTATAACATGTTATAATATATAACTGTTATAATATAACAGAAATTTATACTGACATTTAAATTTATAATTGTCTACTAAAGTTACTATATTTTTAATTAGTAAACTTAACTAACAGTATAATAGTACTTAATTTTTAGCCCATTTCTATATTAATCTTTACAATGGCTAATTTTATCAACTAAAAATTGATTAAATTATAAGTTTTTATTAGTTTAATACTGATATAACTATTTTTTTCTTTTCAATAGTATTGTTACGTTTTTGTTGATAATGATGTGTTAATATATAGTTAGAAGTAGCATTTCATCAAACGCTCCTTTTTTTCCTTTGATTTAAGTTATGTTTATAAGGGACTGAACCATTTGACATTGTATTCAACTCTTCCAGTTTTGAGTTTTATTTATCTGAATCAGTTCTATAAACTGAATGAGCTCCAAAGACATTAAATGATGAATATATATATTCATAGTAAGATGTTAAAGTTCTTCACAGCTTCATTTTTGTACAAGTAGCTTAAGAGTTTATTTTAGAGTGCCAAATGTAGCAAAAATGGGTAGGAAACGTACGAGACTCAGTCATTTATTCATCGATTTTCCAGCTGTCAGTAGATTTGACAGTTCTTTTTTGAATACCAACAGTATACATTTTTAGAGATGAATCGTTATACTTGTTTAATTGATTAGCAGAGAAATAATAGTACTTTTTAAGTGACTTGTACTTCGTTGACTTAAGTGATTATTGTAATGATGATTTGTGAGTTCATCTGAATGAAATTAAAACATCTACAGATGCTTTGAACAACCAGTTTCACTATGGAGAATCAAAACATTGTGTATCATCTGTTATCAGGTACCTGTTTCTGTTCTAGAGTTCTGGAACTTCACTTGGAATTGGTCTCCGCCGTTGTACCACTGACATTCGTCGTAATGACATCGGTATTATATTCATCAATATACCACCACTGTTCATGACAGTAATATGTATTTTTTTTTTTAATATAAATATTAACTCCTATGGTACTTAAGGCTAATATCAAAAACAAAAAATCTAGATAACAAACTACCAAGGACTAACGGAATCGAACCTCATCTCTTTGTCGAGACAAGCAAATTTCCTGACGACGCCACCACAGTAATCAGTTAATTATTACATGGGTCGTAAAATTTATTGACTGTTCAATTAATAAATAATTTTAGCAGATTTACGTTCGGCAAAATGATTAATAGTTTTATCTAATAATAGGTAGTATTCTCTTCAATAGGAATAGCTAAATTTTAAATACAATCTTAAGTTGAGTTTAAGTGGTGGAGTTAGTTTATTAAGGAAACAGCTAATTTTAATTATTTTTCTGAAGTTGACTGGGTTTTAAATTGAAGGAATGGTTAAAATAGATTGTCTTGAGTCAGACTGTCTTGATTGCTGTGGGTCGGCGCTGTTAGACCGGGTACTGATGGAGAGTGACATGGACAAGCTCATAGAACTGGCTTCAGAACTTATTAAACCAATACGGAGGCTTGTAATTAAGTTGCCCTTTGTAGAGCAGCTTACAAGCACTACTGAATCATAATGTTGATGCCTGACGTTTACAACTATCCCATCGGTTCTTTTATACTGCTACATGTGAACAGAATATCATTCTCCATGTCTGAGAAACCTCAACTAATTTAAGTAAAATAAAACATTTTAAATGAACATTCAAAACCAAAAAATTAATATTAAGTTAGTTTATTACATTAATTGTTAAATCGATTTAGCTTCTGATTACAAAATTTAATACTAGGTTGGTTGAAAAATCAAAACTAGATTATTTTAAACAACAATAGACAAAAATTACTTCTCCAAAGAACCAATCACATCATTATTGTAATCTTCTTTAGTTCTTTTCAGATGCTATTTACGTTAACAATCAAAAGAATTGAATCCACTTTTAAAAATGCAATAAGAAGCTTTTTTTATTTTCTTTTTGAACAGAATTATTTAAACTTCTTCATCATTAATGTATTATTTTTTTTATCGAAGAGTGATTATTTTAAAGAAGTACATGCAAAATAGATAATGTTATAATTGAGCTACGTTTTTGGATATTGGATTATTTTGAATTCTATAATTTCGAAAAATGTTTTAGAAACAAAGCACATAATAAAAACACGATATATAAACGTCTAGTAAAGTGGATACAGTTTTTCTTTATATTTAAATTACGAGTTCACGGTATAGTTAAAAAAAAATGTGTGAGCTGTTCATTGATGATGTTTAGCTTAAAGAATTTAAATTTTTGGTTTACATGAACATGTATTGTTTATTTTGGAGTAATATTATACTCTAATAGTAGCGTGGTTTCAAATAGTGCCAAAAATTTAAAATATTAATCATAATGCAAAATGTTTCAAGTTAATACCAAACTCTCTACTTTAATAAACTTTGGTGAGGTAAAACTTAGGACTCATGTCGACGAATCAAACCATCTATGACACTTATAAATAATTAAAATATGGGCTAATTAACAAATAACTCACTTTCTGTCACTAGAATAACATTAATATGAAAGCCTTTTTGTAAAGGCTTCCGGATTAATGTGCTTTATATTATACCATAAACAGAGAAAAACATTTCTAGTTGAACTTTTCAAAGAATGTGTTAATATGTTAAAATAATTAATATTTTTTTTATCTTTCATATAAATTAATTACAAGTATTTTTTATCATTTTCAGTCTCCCTTTAGAATATAGTTTCAAAAAAGAATTTGTAAAAATTAAGTAGATTTACTTACCCAAAAAAAAAAAGAAGTTTATTAAAATCTAATGTACATGAGCTCTTAAACTTAACTAAACTAACAACCAACTGTAAGTTCTCACTAATATATATATATATATATATATATATATATATATATATATATATATATATATATGTAACAATTAAAAATTACTTAACACACAGATAGACAAAGGAATAACTCATTTCTATTTTTCGACTATCGTTGTCATCAGGAGGCAAAGAGTCTCACAGGAAGGTAGAGCGATGACTGTATATAATATATATATATATATGACCAAACCACAATATGAAATGGGAAAAAAAGACTAAGATCTTTCAACCATAACAAGCTGTCTTCGTCAGAGTGAAAAACCCAGTTAGGTTTTTGACTCTGACGAACACCGCTTGTTACGGTTGAAAGGTCTTAGTCTTGTTTTCCCATTTTCTTATTGTGGTTTGATCATTAATTGTTATTTCACGTGTTTATGTGAAATCTTTATATATATATATTGCTTTGCGCACTTGTCTTTGCGACATTACGTTCAGTTAGCCGCTGCCTAATGACGACGCTAGTCGAAATATAGTAGTGAGTGGTGTATGTCTTTATTTATGTTTTTCTCTTTTTGTATTGAGTTATATATAAGTGGAACTTAACGGCAAACCTTCTTTTACGCAAATATTATTAAATAGTATATATATATATATATAATATATATATATATATATATTAAAATTAATAAACTTTTTACGCTCTTATGAAATAGTAAAAAATTGGTAGTTGATAAGTTTTTGGTTTAGATTACTTTCAATTCCAATTTTTGGTTTTATTTTAAAAGCTTCATCAAACTGTGCACCAATTAAGAAAACGTAAAACATAGTACTGACACAGCTCATCTCGATAATTCAGTGGGTTGTTCGATGATTACAATTTATCTTAATGTCCAGGTGACTTGTGTCAGTCCTTTTTATATATTACTTCTTCTAAAATTTGATATGTACATTTAGTTGTATTCAACAATATTTTTTCCCCAGATATATCAGTAAATTACGTAGAATATTTAAAGACTTATTTAATTTAATGTTAACAAATTATTTCAAATTCGTGAAATATCTTCTATAGTACCACACCAAATTTTTTTCAGTGCCGGTTTTTTAAACAACTTTTTTTACAAAATCATTCTATGGTAAGTGCTGCTAACACTGAGTAGTGTGGACGGCGTAACTACCTGACATGCTCTATCATCTACCTCACCAGCTCCCGATTTAAATTACGCTCATACTTTCACAAGATCTCGCACACCCAGTAACTGCGTTCATCACTTCCATTGTACTCTGCATGTGGTTCATTCTACTTGGTCTTGACTTCTACGTTCCTTAGAAGTAGGAACTTACTTTATACTTAGAAGATACTTACTGTTTTACTTGGACACACAGTAAGATGTCTCCTTTGCTCAACACTAATCTCCATCGTCTTTCTTTGAATGTGTCGTTCTGTGTCAAAATGTCAATTCAAATAAATTTAATGAATTAAATAATTAATGTTAATAATAATAATTAATTATTAATTATCAATATATTAATTAAATTAAATAATTTTTATTACCATGGGTAGCTGTCCTGTAATAAAACCCATGTCTTTTTAACAGCTTCTTCAGAAGACATTATATGGTTTTTGCATGTTATAAATGCTTATGATTTTAACTTGATGCTTTTAAAATATTAAGGTGTTGTTTTTTTTATACAATTTTAGGCCGTTTTGGTTTTTCTTACAATATATGTTATATTTTTTCTTTTTCTAATAATTTTGTTTTCTTAATCAATTATTCACATTACGTTTCTTTCTTTATATCATCCATTTACGTATAACTCATGTTGTTTATTAACACTCGTTTAACTGTCGTAAGATTAATTACAATGACTGTAACTTTCAGATGGTATGCAAACCAGTTTACGTTTTCAATTTAGTGATTATTCTTATGTTCTCCTAAATACGGCATATAACTCAACTAATCAAAAACCATCTGCATTTATATCCTTTTTGTCTTTTGTCAGTTATAAGTTATATATATATATATATATTAACTCAAAACAACTCAGATGGTCCTGAGGACCGTTATAACCTGTATAACCTCCCACTCAATTCATGTAAATATTTCTTATTCTGTTAGGATGTTAATAATTGTGTTAATAATTTAGATAGTTCTTATTTTTGTATTTGATTTCTGTTATGAATTGTTATTAGTGCCTGAAGATGGTCAGAGCTGACCGAAACGTCGTATATAATTTGTATGTAATGTTAATTTGTTTGTTATAGTTAAAACTTGTTAGTTAATAAAATGGAAGTCAAGAATAAATCTTTTGGTGAATTACTTAATATTTTACCAGAAAGGTGGAAATCTATAGTGAGAAAACTTGAAAAATTAACTCAGAAAAGAACAAAAGTTAAAATTGTCATAATTTTTAATAAAACATATATATATATATATATATATAAACTGACAACAGGTCTTCATCGAAGCATGTATTGTTAAATAGCAGAGCAGATTCTGCATTCACGATTTTTTCAGCAATTGTTCTTTTTTTCTAATTTATTTTCTATGTTGCAAAGACAATGAAAATAACAAATTTTCCAGGGACATACTGGAGGCAATAACACAGTCTAATAACTGATAACATATATTAAGGATTATAACACTGGAGATAACAATTGATAGAGATAACATTAGACTAGCGCTCCAAGCGAATGGGAGGTTAACCACCCATCACTCCTTTCTTATTAGTTTATAAGTTATTATTATTAACCGTCATACTTCGTCTATCGTTTATTAGTTTAATTTTAGAATCAAATTTACTGGAGGTAGCTATCACGAACATATCATTGGCTTGTAAATTCAGCTCTGGGTATTTCTCTTTTATGTAGATGGCTTCCAAAATCTGCAACTGTAGTGGATCTCTATTAAAATTTAAAATCAAAATTTCATCTAACTTCAAAAATTATTTTACTAGCATCTTACGCATGAGAGACCATCGGTGTTCCTTCTTTACATGCTCCTTTGGTGCTCCAGTAGCGAGGTGAATAGTGAGACGCCTTGAAAGTTTCGTCGTGGTCATGCCGATGTATCTGGATGGTAGGGTTGCGCAGTCCCTTTCTTTACAAGTAAATTGATACAGGATATGACTTCGCTGAGCTTCAGCTGTCCCCTTCTTGCAATTAATCCTTATAAGTAGGTTGCTCCTCTTTCTTGCTGAAAAAAACGTGAATGCAGAATCTGCTCTTCTATATAACAATATATATATATATATATATATATATATATATATTATATATATATATATAAAATTTTTCACATAAACACGTGAAATAACAATCAATGATCAAACCACAATAAGAAATGGGAAAGTCTTGTTTTCCCATTTCTTATTGTGGTTTGATCATTGATATATATATATATAAACAATTTGAATAATGTATTGAATTCTCTAGCTGAATAGAAAATTCTATTTTTTCCTATTTTATTTTATGTAAAATTATTTTCATAGGTAGAAATAAGAATAGTGGAAAACTATTGATTGTAGCTGCAGAAGTAGTAAATATGAATATGAAATAATGGTACCAAGTTGTGTAAACATAGTTAATTCACATTTCTATTAATTTCACTTGTTTTATAAATCAAAGGGTTTTCATTTTCAAATATTCTTACTTCTGCCTATTACAAAGATTTTATTCAAGTCGAAACGTCAGCATTGAAAGTTTGATTTGAATCTCAAAGACTGACAGAACTTGGTTCATTTTATCTGTCAATAGTAATTTTAGTAATAAAGGCATAAATAAAAAATCTGGAGTGGCCTACATTCAACTTTACTATAAGTAACTTAATATAGAATTTCTTGAGTATATAACACATAACGTTTCATTTAAGCATAACGTAAACATCTAAATGAGATATGATTATTAGTCTTTCATTCCTGAGGTAGTACATGTAGTGATTGAAGGACATATCAATATATAAGCTTATTTTTCTATATCACACATCTGATGCAAATAATTTCATTAGTATAACTACAGCAGTAATAACATTTTTGAAAAACCAAAGTGAACATTTCTTGATACGAAATATTCTCCTACAAGAGAACATGGCCTCTGTTCAAATAGCCAGTGGATTTCCTACATCGTTTACTTGACATCCTTCTACATTGAATATTAAAGTAAATTTTTCAAATTTAAACCAGGAAAATACACTTACTTGCTCTGAAAAACATCATAAACAGGGAAGAAAATGTTGTTTTAAGGTGATTTATAATTAAAGATGTACGATATTTAATTTATTAATCTCTAAACGAAAGATTTCAATTTTGAATTATCTTTTACATTTTTGGTTTTTTATAGAATTATTATACTGGAAATTTTATGGCTTCTTTGCATTTAATAAGATCATTTTCCTTCCCCTTTGTCAAATAACATATATACAATTTTTTTCTGAATGAGTGTTATCATTTTCCTGCACAATATTATTCCTCTTACATCCCATATAAGTCAATACACTATTCAAATTGTTCCTTTATAAATATCAATTTTATCTCAGTGGATTCGCTCAAAAAATTTCTAAGTCAATGTAAACAATGTAAATAAATATAAAAAATTCGACAAATATAGCAGGTGATCTCTTAGTCTAGGATAAACAAACAGTTTTTATAGCGTTATGCTCTTTCCCGTAATTGAAACTTCATGATCTTTTTTCTATGAATTGCCAATTTTTTGTTCTATTTTTGGTCAAATTTTCATTATTTTTTAATGAGCCGTTTAGCGCCAAAAAATCATTTTCTGAAAACAGAAATCGTACTGTAACGCCCCTTTAGCGAATGTAATTTTAAAAGAAAATATCTCAACTCATTCTCCACATACTGTTCTATTTATAGGCATAATTTCATTTTGATCCGTCAAACAGTATGGCTTGTATTGCTCTCACAAGGTTTGAGATTGAATTATAAGTCAAAATTTTTACATTTTATTGAAAAAAAATATTTCCTGTTGTTCTAAAATTCTGGTGATATTTTTCATTTGTTCCATTTGTAACCTTAAAGATAATGTCAAAATTTCAAAACTCTAGGGTTATCAGTTTAGGAGAAATAAATGTTTTCTAAAAAACGGTTTTTGGCAAAAAAAGTGACTTTCCCATCATGCATAATTCTTCCCAAACAATAGGGATCTTTGTCTTTATGGGGCCCATTTTTGATTAAAATATCAACTTGATCCATCAAAGATTCTGGACCGTAGCGTGGTAACAAGCAATGCTAACACACTCACCCACCCACAGACACACACAGACATCATCGAAAAAACATCATAAAACGACTTCTGGGACCTCAAAACATGTAATTCCGTCAAAATCTCGAGATCGAATTTTTTCACGATCACAGTAAAGTCAAAATTGATGATCGGTTATATGAAATCGTATAATGAAACTGTTTTTCTACTAGTAATGAAAAACATTACATACTTATTCTATATCTTCGTCAGTCATATATAACAAAAAATAACTTCCTGTGTTATTTCAACTTTTCTTAAAAATCAAGTTTTGAATACTCAGTAGATGATTTCAACCATCAAGGATAATGCTGTAAATTTTTATTATTTAGCAGTTTTATTATGGTATTTTTTTGAAAAATTGATTTGCCTTTAAAATGAATTGCTCTAATGAGTCATTTCTGTTTCATTAAAAGAATTTAAAATAGGTAGATTTGGTTGGTTTGTTATGTGTTATCTTTATTTTAAGCCTTTTGAATAAAAGGTCTGTAACTGTGTCAATTTTACATATACATTTTCCCCATATAGAATTGTTTGATAGTGTCTAAGAAATATCACAGATCGATATTGATTTTAAGGAATGGTAATTATTAGACCAAAATAATTTTTGAAATAAAGCATTATGATTTATTAAGGGATTACATTATTTAAGAACATAAGTTACATGATGTTTAATACATATTTATTTTTTTTTATTAGGTGAACTAAACATTGTTAATTTTTACTTTTAGATAATTTATGACAAAATAACTGTTGTACTACCAAAATTGGAATCAGAATCAATAAAAAGTGCAATTTTCTTTAGAAAAATTAAGCATTTAATATTTAATAATTTCTAAAACAATTTTAATGGATCTCAGAAAAAAATATATTGAAGCAGGTAACACTTAAAAATTAAGAATAGTTTCATTTCCGTAAATATTTTACAAACTTAATGAGCTTTAAATATTTATTTATTAATCTATTTGTATTACAATTACAAGTTGCTTATTGTTTTTAATATGAATACAACTGAGTCTCTAAGGAATTTGCTTCAGTGCTCAAGAAGGGAGGCCACAGGAAGTGAGTGCATTTGTCGGAGAGGGGTAAGTTATTAACGACTACAAAGGTTTCGTCTTCAAAAACTCAGAGGGGACTTGTGTTCTATCAAAAAAGAAAAAAAAAGATTCAGATTTCATTTTCTTTTCTTATTTTTAGAATGTAATTATTTCTTTTAACAAAAGATTAATCAGTCTTCTTTTTTTATCAAAACTGTTTTGGACACGATTTGTTAAAAAATTAAATTAATTCACTTTATACATTTAATAATTATTACTTTTTATACTAACGCTTATAATTAATATTAAAAAATAACATAAAACTTAATGGACGTTATAAAAAGTTTGAAGAAACATTGAATAACACAGTAACAAAGCACATTAAAAATTATCTAAATGTTAACAATTCGTATTTAATGTATAAAGTAAGATTTCTTCTTACGACGTTGTTTCACGGAAAAATTTTTCAAATAAGTTTATTGATTTACAATCAATTTACATGTGTCCATTAACGAGTAGATTTTTATCCAGTTCTCTTGTTCTTAAAAGTTTTGTTTCCATTTCAGTTTTCATTCACATGCTCAATTCTTGTACTAACAACTTACGTGTAGCGTGAATGTATCTTCGGTTTTTTCACTACCTCTGTTTAGTCACATGCAAGACAAAACACACTTAAATTATTAGAAGAAATTGTTATGTCTTCAGATTTAGACCAGGTGAACAGTACGCATTGAACAGACAAATATGAGCTTCCTCTGAAGCATGCAGAATAACACCATTGCTATCGGATAGAATTAAACTGCTATGATTACAGATTGGGTCTCAAACCCCGCTTGATAGCGAAGGTGTCATTCAGCAAGCATCCCTGGAAAACCATTGCTCTATGCGCGCAGTGTTCCTGGTCTAAATCTCAAGGGAATATGAAAGAAATCAACATTTCTTGTGTTATTTTTTTCAAATAATTTCTTCAAGTATTCTTTTTATTTATTATTCATTCTTTTTATATTTTAGTTTACCTTACATGTTTTATTCTTGTTACTCTTACATATATCATTTCTTTTTTATGTATTCTTTATTTTCCTTTATTTATAATGATTTTTTTTTCTCTTTATTTTGGTTTTTCGATATTATCTATTTATTTATTCTTTATTTATAATACAGTCTTTTTTTTTCATTAATTTGGTAAGTTTATGCTATTTTTTCCATTTCCATTTCATTCCATTTCATTAACTTTTTACCCTACAATGTGTAAATACCACATAATAAGTGATTGCACTACGTTAGAATTAGAACATATCATTCTCTTTGGTGCTAGATTAACTCCCAACCTCAACCTCAATCGTTAATTATTTTTTTATGTTTGCATTTTTTATTTATATCTACTAATTAACTTTGTGATTTCAACATCTATTTCTCAATTATTTTGTTACTGTTAAGGTTTTTGTTATATTTTGGATTTATTTGATATATATTTATTAATTTTAATTTATTTTACTTTTTACTTTACTATAAGTAAAGTATAGTGATCGTGAAAAAATTCGATCTCGAGATTTTCACGGAATTACATGTTTTGAGGTCCCAGAAGTCGTTTTATGACGTTTTTACGATGATGTCTGTGTGTGTGTGGGTGGGTGGGTGGGTGGGTGGGTGAGTGTGTTAGCATTGCTTGTTACCACGCTACGGTCCAGAATCTTTGATGGATCAAGTTGATATTTTACACAAAAATGGGCCTCATAAAGACGAAGATCCCTATTGTTTGGGAAGAATTATGCATGATGGGAAAGTTACTTTTTTTGCCAAAAACCGTTTTTTTTAAAACATTTATTTCTCCTAAACTGATAACCCTAGAGTTTTGAAATTTTGGCATTATCTTTGAGGTTACAAATGGATCAAACGAAAAATATATTCAGAATTTTAAAACAACGGGAAATATTTTTTTCAACTAAAATGTAATAATTTTGACTTATAATTCAATCTCAAACATTGTGAGAGCAATACAAGCCATACTGTTTGACGGATCAAAATAAAACTATGCCTAAAAATAGAACATTATGTGGAGAATGAGTTGAAATATTTTTTTTTGAAATTACATTCGCTAATGGGGCGTTACAGTACGATTTCTGTTTTCAGAAAATGTTTTTTTGACGCGAAACGGCTTATTTAAAAATAATGAAAATTTGATCAAAAATGGAACAAGAAATTAGCAGTTCATAAAAAAAAATTCATAAAGTTTCAATTACGGGAAAGAGCAATAACGATATAAAAACCCTTTGTTTATCCTAGACTAAGAGATCACCTGCTATACTTGTCGAATTTTTTATATTTTTTTTCATTGTTTAAATTGACTTAGAAATTTTTTGAGCAAATCCACTGATATAAAATTGATATTTATAAAGGAACAATTTAAAACGTTTATTGACTTATATGAGATGTAAGAGGAATAATATGTGCAGGAAAATTATAACACTCACTCAGAAAAAAATCGTATATATGTTATTTGACAAAGGGGACGGAAAATGATCTTATTAAATACTAAGAAGCTTATTATTATTTTAAAGATTAAAATTCCCAGTATAATAATTCTATAAAAGACCAAAAATGTAAATGATAATTCATAATTGGAATCTTTCGTTTAGAGATTAATAAATGTAATTATCGTACATGTTTAATTAACAAAGCACCTTAAAATAACATTTTCTTCGCTGTTTAAGATGTTTTTCAGAGAAAAAAAGAGTATTTTCCTGTTTTAAATTTTAAAATTTTACTTTAATATTCAATGTAGAAGGATGTCAAGTAAACGATGTAAGAAATCCACTGGCTGTTTGAACGAAAACCATTCTCTTGTAGGAGAATAAATCGTTTCAAGAAATGTTCACTTTGGTTTTACAAAAATGTTTTTACTACTGTAGTTATACTAATGAAATTATTTGCAAATAATAAATTATTTGTGATGTACAAAAATAAGCTTATAAATTGATATGTCCTTCAATCACTATCTGTACTACATCAGGAATGAAAGGCTAATAATTATATCCCATTTAGATGTTTACGTTATGCTTAAATGAGACGTTATGTTTTATATACTCAAGAAATTTGACATTAAGTTACTTATAGTAAAGTAGAGTGTAGGCCACTCCAGATTTTTTTTTATACCCTCGTTGCATGCAATGGCAATACTTGGACTGCAACTACGAGGAAGATATTCTTCATTATGGTATCGCTCCTGAAGCGGATGGTAATGAATTGATAACAAACCTAACCAAATGACGAAAGATGTAACCTGAAGAAGAACACTACACGTTCCAAACTCTTTGTTTATACAGACAAATTTTGTATGTAGACTCTTGAGTTGGTATAAGTTGAGTTGGTATAATATTAACTCGTAGTTAATATATAATTAAGTTAGTTTAAGCTCCCTTCTTTCTGGCTTGTACAATGTAAAAAAAATTGGGATTCCCACTTAAAATAATAAATAGTATTCAACCAAAAAACAGGACTCTTTTAAGTTATGAGCCACTCTGTGGATGGAGTAGCTACCGCATAAGATTAGTTTGTATCAGTCACCTCTGAAGTGTATTTGGAATAGTGTTTGGGCTGGAGTGTGGTTTCCCTGATTTTGTAGAGCCTTTAAACGTTGAAACAATAATTAAAAAATAATCAGTTGTAAAATAGAGATTTTTTTTTATTTATAAATAGACTTTGAAATGTAGACAATGTGACCTCAACTCCAATCGAAGATTTTTTTGGAATCATATTACGGAAGCCGTTCAGTTATAGACTCAGCATTTATACCAGGGAGAAAGAAAGTTCGTTATGATGAGAACTCTACTCTCAAGAACAATAACGTTCTAATTTGGAAAAACTAGGTTGTGCTGAATGCTTTATTTTTTTATTAAAATTTATTAAAAGTTTTAGTAATAGACTTTTCCCACGTAATATACATATTAATAAATTACAAAATTGACCACCAGTAGAAGAATTTGAGACAGAAAGATGAAAAATTAAAAGTTATATCTTTTATCCATAGAAGAATTTTTCTAAAAAAAATATTTCAATAAAGCTTATTTGTTTGTTATTTGCAAATAACAAACTTTATAATTACTTGTTCGATATTGAAAGCCCAAATGAAGAAAAAATAGCAAGCTCACATGAGGTGAACATCATGTTCTAGGAGATATGGAAGACCTGTGTAAATGAAGTGGAAACTTAACTTTTTTGCACTTTTAATAATAAATTTTAAACAGACGCATTAAATAATGACTGAATATCATTACACATGTTTACAAGTTTAAGAAAATCTTTATTATGTCTAAAGTTTTAGTATCAGGTGCAACAATAAAAGCTTGATTTGAAGGTATTCCTGTTGTTGTTTCTTAGGCTAGTTTGGGGCAGTCTTGTAGGGAACGTCACGCCGTCAGTACTGCTTCACGTATAAGACAAAGAGGACTATAGTCTATAGTCTTTGTTAGAAGAAAACAGTGTCTTAATTAGGTGTGACTAATCTTTAAACGTCTCAAGATTATGACTTTTCTTCGAGGTAACATTACACAAGCTTCAGTAGTGATTATAAATCATATAAAGATTTATCAACTAATCCTTGATTAGTTGACAATAAATCTACTGTATGTTTGTAAAGAGTTGTTACTTCTATAACAAACTAAATGTAATGAGATAAAAGTGCAAGCTAATGGTGAGAGATGAATGAAAGGAATGGTTTAGAGGAGAGAAAGGGGGAATGCAGGTACAGTATAAACGGATCCATTTATCAGAAGAGATCTGAGAGCAGGCGTGACCTGGCATAAGTCTATACAGCACTCAAGGAAACAAACAACGCTGCCCAGCCTTATTGTTGAATGGACAAAAAAAAACTCCTGTCCCAGGACAAAGAGAGTGGAGAGCGTCAGCTAATCAGCACGGCCGTCCAAACCCACCCATCTTCATGCAACCATTTTTTAACTGACCTTCTAATTAACAAAGGAACACTGTGCCTCCCTTATTGATTTTATTTTAATACCTCTTTACTTAAAAGATTTTCTCAATGCTATTCAAAACATTGCTTTTAATAGACTTTTTTTTACGAAGAGAGAAAGGATATCTAACTTGTGTTGCGCAGTCTGTATTAAATGTTATTTGTTTCTATGAGATGAGTAAAAGACGTAAATATTACTTAAAGTGTGATTTACGAAAGTACTGGTTTTAAACATGGTAGGACTATTTCTAAAGGTGGAAGGGAACTGCCAAATTAGATTTCTTTAAAGAAATGCATAATAACATAAAATTTGCAAATATTTATTGCATAATAATTATGACTTATGCTACTTTACCACACTAGCTAGAATTTTCGTCCACTTTTGATGCTAAATTATTTAAATAATAAAATTAAAAGGTAAATATTTTTGAAGATTGATAAATTGAGAACATGAACTGAGTTTATTTATCTGTGAAAAATATCTGGTTTATCTCGTTTATTTAGCAATTGTATCAATCCACTGTATGCTTAAGGTGTGACCGAAATCGTTTTAAGTAAATCGCGCTCACATCTAGTAGGAAAGCGCATTTTGAAACGTATTGACATACCTCATTGTGCAAATATTAAACTACGAGAGATATTATCAGTTCCATTGTGTCCAAGCAGCTGGTTTTCCTTTTTCACACCATTTGCAATATATCTCACCAAGTTCCACTTACTTGTACAACTGTCTCCCAGTAATTTATCATTTTATTTATAGTTTCTGTTACATTGTGGTTGTATTATTTCTGTATTTCATTGTTCTTAATGGCGATTCTATGTTTGAGTTACATTCACATTGTGACGTAAGTACATAAGAAATGATTTATTACTTAAATAAGATTAAGCCATTTAATCACTTTAATAGTCTAGAAACTAACTATTTTAACTGCAATGTTCTCACTTTGATAAAATTTATTTGTTGCTGCTATTACTCTATTGTTACAACAAACTAACCTTTATTCCTATTTTTTTGGACTTATTTACTAAAGCAGAGAAAGCTCTTATCAAAACGAAATATTATAAAATTACTTGAAATAACTATGGACATGGGACAGATTATTATTGTTATAGTTTCTTTATTTTTCATATGTACTTGTTATCTATCAAATTACTCAGTAATATATAGTATTATGATAAATTATAATAAAATATTAAAATTATCAAACCAAGTTATAAAATTATATTACTTTTTGTCATTCAGTTGCAAATAACAATCCGACTAGTATAAATTCTTTAGTTTTAATTTACGAATAACTGTAAATATTCATTTTCACATGGGATGTGCATAATCTGCAAGGACAAGATTTGCAGACCTATATCGGTCAGACTCTATTCTCATAAACTTTGTAGCAATCAAATAAAGGACCTCCCATGTGGTTTAAGTTATGGACTCTCTCAAAAACAAAATGGGTGTCAAGTAACACTTTCAATCCTCAGACAGCACAGAAGAGGTAAGGAGTCTACAAGTGTACGTGTTTTAGGTTGAAATGCTTGTGCAAACGATGTTAATCCTCGTGATAACATTCCTTAAATGATATACATCTCGTTACGTTCTATAATAGAAGGCAAATTATTTGGTACAGAGTCCAGGTCCAGAATTACTAATAATTCTGAATAAAAAGTGTATTTATATTTGAAATTCATCTCAATAATAGTGTACGTTTCTATAAGTCATTATTAATTATATTAATCCACACATAATTTTATTGCTTATCTATGCATATATGAGTTGATTGTCTCCTTAACGTACTACCCCTCCTAATGACGACTATTAAAAATGTTGAAATATTTAATTTCAAAAGTAAAAAACTATCCGCTAGCTTCCTTTACTTTTTCTTACTGTACTCCTTTGTTTTCCCCAAACATCCCTTTCTGGACATTAGTCCTTTCCTGCGCTTTCACCCTTTTAAAATCCCACTCTTCTCAACTCCTCACCAGATGTTTTCTGCATCTAGTGTTCAGTTGGGTTTTTGACTCTGACGAAGACCGCTTGTTACGGTTGAAAGATCTTAGTCTTGTTTTCCCATTTCTTATTGTGGTTTGATCATTGATTGTTATTTCACGTGTTTATGTGAAACCTTTATATATATATATATAGATATATAATATATTATCAAGCCACAATATGAAATAGGAAAACAAGACTAGAATAGATCTTTCAACCGTAACAAGTGGTCTTAGGTTGAAAGATCTTAGTCCTGGTCCTGTTTTCCCATTTCATATTGTGGTTTCATCATTGATTGTTATTTTACGTGTTTATGTGAAATCTTTATATATATATATATATATATATATATATATACATATATATATAATACATATATGTGTGTGTGTGTGTGTGTGTGTGTGTGTGTGTGCGTGTGTGTATTTGTGTGTGTGTGGGTGAGTATGTATAAATTTTTATGTTATCTTTATAAATAAAACTAGCAAATGTACCCGTCTTTGACGGAATCAAAAATTCTATTATACTTGGTATTCCAAAATATCAATTATAGTATTATACTAATACTATAATAAGAAATTGTAGAATAGTAGAAAACACCATTATTAGTACAGTGTTAAACAAATGCCTCTGTATACACTACATTAGCTGTCTGTCCTTCAGGTTCATGGAAGAACAATCAGTTGAAACCTCTGACTATTGAGCAAGTAAACTACAGTTGACTACGTGAGAAAAACTTGGTTTTGCTAACTTGAATTCCTGCGTTAGATAAAGTCTCCCTTTGCAACTTAGTTAACGTCATTGCGAAATAGACTCTGACCGGACTTTGCAATAATTTCAACGTAAACAGACAGTGGCTCGGAATCAATGGTATGTGTGGTATACACACAGACTCCCCAATACCACATCCAGTCATTATGTGCGCCTCTATGGCATACCTGTGTAGAGCACGAACTCAGAGTCGTGTCCCGTTGCACAGTTTTGGGGCACTCATGTTTCGTAACATGAAATTTGTTACTGCTACTAAATTGCAGCATGATTGGTTCTCCTACTTTAAATTTTTTCCTCATGAGCAGGCAGTCCAGGAGAAATAAATTCAGAATCAATAAATTCAATTAGATAATGAACTGCTTCTTCATCACTAATCCAATTTCTTTACTGACTTGTAAGTTCTTTCCTCGGTTTCATATAGCGTAAGAACTTGTTTGTTGATTTCTCATGCCTGTTCATATTAAGGGCTAAGAATTGCTAATTTACAAAAGATTTATTCTCAATAGATAGTACATCCTTAACTCTGTGAAACACCATTTCAATTATGTCAAATACGCAATATATTCATATGCTCAATTGAAATTAAAATCAACTAACAATACCTACTTGCCACACCTGTGTATTTTCAAAACAAACTTGTCTGTGAAGTTAGGAAAATACAGCTAAAAGCCCCATAACTTCGCTTCTGTATTGAATTAATAATCTAGTTAGAGCCCATATTTTAAGTTAGGCCCACACAAATCCAGTGTCAATGTTTCAGCTTGCTATGTCTTATGGTGGCTGAGTTTACTTGTGACAAACATTTTTCCGTTAGACGTCCATAACTTCACTTCTACGTTGAATTTCCAATCAATTCATAGCCTATATTTTAAGTTAGACCTACACAAATCTACTGTAAAAGTTTCAGCTTTATATGTTTTATGGTAGCTGAGTTTACCTGTGACAAAGTTTTGCGGACAAACCGACAAACCGACAAACCGACAAACCGACAAACGTAATATAAGCGTAATATAAACACTGGTAATAAAGTAAGGTATGGAACCAGAGTAGCCCAGTGGCTTGCGTGCTAGCTTTTGACTGGGAGCACGTTAATTAGAACTAACTCATTTCAAGTTTTCTTTACGTTTCATACTTCAGAGTAGCCACATGTACCCTTAGAATAATTTCTGTCTGTCGGTTTGTCCACAAAATATTGCTACCATAAGACATATAAAGCTGAAACATTGATTGTAGATTTGTGTATGTCTAACTTAAAATCTAATCTTTGTATACAGAGGCTTTTTTTTAGCACTGTACTAATAATGGTATTTTCTACTATTCTATAACTTCTAATTGTAGTATTAGTATAATACTATAATTGATATTTTGGAATACCAAGTATAATAGAATTTTTGATTCCGTCAAAGACGGGTACGTTTGCTAGTATGTACATATGTCCTTCTGATATACATGTCTCATTAAACACAATTGTCTTGAGCATTTTTTGTACACTCTCAAATGAGCGAAAATAAGTTTTTGTTGTTACAACAAGAATTTAGAATTGCGACGCGTTTTCACTGTATAGACAAGGTATATTTAGGAAGTTTATCTAGAATGTATGATAAATTTGAGCCATTGGGTTTGAAGACACAGGGAGTCAGCAGACACCTGGGCCAGTGCTTGTCTGTTGACTTATTTTACGCAGGCTTGAGAGGATTAGAAAAGCATAGTTAGCCAGAAACTCCTTGTGTTAATTTAAACGTATATATATATATATATATATATATATATAACAATGAAATTAATTTTTGTTTGATGCAGCATTAAAAGAATAAAAAAATCTTTAAAAACAAATGATTTTAAAACCATTGTATAATCATATATATATATATATATATATATATATATATATATATATCACGTATATATAAAATAAGTCAACAGTTGGGTTTTTGACTCTAACGGAGACCGCTTGTTACCGCTGAAAAATCTTAGTCCTGTTTTCCCATTTCTTATTGTGGTTTGATCATTGATATATATATATATATATATATATATTGGTATAAATAGGCAGCAGATCTTCTTTTAAACAAGTATCATTAAAATTAACCGCAGTCTCGGCATTCACGATCTTAAAACTGAGAGATTCGATCCTACGAACTAACCTCCTGCTAACAGGGTTCAACTGGAAAAGGAGTTGGCCAAGTGACATGTTAAATTAAAATCGATGACTCATGCTTTGTCATTGCTATAAATAGATTAAAAGGACAGTACAGGTTAAAATAAAGAGAAGGTTAAAGGTCAATAATGAACAAGAAACAAGCGGTTAGAATAAAAGAGTTGAAAGTCCAAGAAATTCAAGAAAGGCCAAGTGACATGTTAAATTAAAATCGATGACTCATGCTTAGTCATTGCTATAAATAGATTAAAATCGATGACTCATGCTTAGTCATTGCTATAAATAGATTAAAAGGATAGTACAGGTTAATATATTAACCATATTAATTAAAGATTGATTAAAGTCATCGATTTTAATCTATTTATAGCAATGACAAAGCATGAGTCATCGATTTTAATTTAACATGTCACTTGGCCAACTCCTTTTCCAGTTGAACCCTGTTAGCAGGAGGTTAGTTCGTAGGATCGAATCTCTCAGTCTTAAGATCGTGAATGCCGAGACTGCGGTTAATTTTAATTATATATATATATATATATATATATATATATATATATATATATATATATATAAATCAAAATATTAAAACGGTCCAAACCGGACAGATATATAAATGAAAAAAGACAACAAATAGAAGAAGCGAGAAAACTTACTGGGTCGATATTTCGAACTGAAGTTCGTCGTCAGGGAGAAGAAGGGAAGAAGAAGGGAAGAGGAAGAGGCACGTGCGTCCACTCGCACAAGCAGATATCAGTAGCCCTCTGCTTGTGCGAGTAGACGCACGTGCCTCTTCCTCTTCCCTTCTTCTTCCCTTCTTCTCCCTGACGACGAACTTCAGTTCGAAATATCGACCCAGTAAGTTTTCTCGCTTCTTCTATTTGTTGTCTTTTTTCATTTATATATATATATATATATATATATATATATATATATATATATATATATATATATATATATATATATATAGTTTCTGTCCAAATGTCTTTTTCTAATCCTCTCAAGCCTGCGAAAAATAAGCCAACAGCCAAACACTGGCCAGCATCCAGGTGTCTGCTTACTCGCTGTGTCTTCAATTTCAATGGCTCAAATTTATCATACATTCTAGATATAAACTTCCCAAATATACTTTCTCTTGACAGTCAAAACGCGTCGACAATTCAAAAAATTGTTGTAACAACAACAACTTATTTTCGCTCATTTGAGAGTATACAAAAAATGCTCAAGAAAAGCATATGTACAGATAAAATAAAGATTTATACATATATACACTCACACACCTATTCTATCAAACGTTCGATACATTATTGAATCTGTTATATATATATATATATATATATATATATATATATATGTGTGTGTGTGTGTGTGTGTGTGTGTGTGTGTGTGTGTGTGTGTGTGTGTGTGTGTGTGTGTGTGTGTGTGAGTGTGTGTGTGAGAGTCCAAAATCGAAGAAGAGTAATACACAGAGTAAGGAAAAACACTAATAAACTGAAATTTTTTGACAATCCGTAGAAAGGAGAAAAGAGAGAGGGAGACGGATAAATATATATATATATATATATATATATATATATATATTTCAATATACATAAAGAAACATAGAGAAATTAAAAGCATACACTTGCAGTCTCAAATTTTTGGTTTGAACCGTCTTCAGAAGAGATAAGAGAAAGAAATCAAGCGCACTGTTTCAGAAACGGTTGGAGACCAACAATGTTGTTTATGCGCCCGGTTACAGAGAATAAGGTAGACAGGAATCAATTTATAATTAAATTAAATCAATAGAATATGAAAACATAATAAATAAATAAAAGAAAAAATTTAGAAATGAACAGAGAAATTGATACATAAATAAAAGTACGGACTAAGCTATGATAAAATAAAACTGAGAATTCAAATAATAATATTAAAGAAATAAAGTAATTAAATAATAAAAAAATCAAATATTAAATAATAAAAAATGTAGCAATCAAATAATAGAATATAATATGAAATGCAACCATCTCTGAACCAGTGAGCTTGGTTTCCTTCTCTTATCTTTCCTGAAGACTGTTCAAACCGAAAATTAGAAACTGTAGGTGTGTGCTTTTAATTTTTCTATGTTCCTTTATGCACACTCAACTATGTTTGTCTGTGTCGGATCGTATTTTCATCGAAAAAGTTTATATATATATATATTCATCGAAAAAGTATATATATAAATTATTATCTTAGTAGGTCCATACCATAAGAAGTTTGAAGTTGATTTGCTGGAACGTTTCTAACTTCTCTTTCATCCTGTCATTTCTAACAAACGTACGTGACCTTTTACAGTACCAGTTATAGCACAAGTTTCTTCATTCTGGTAAACTAATAAAGTGGAAACGAAAAAATACTTACAAGTAAACTAGCTCGGTGATTGTATCTTTTTTTCTTATCCGATCGACAAAAAAGTAGAATAAAAATTACACAAAATACTTACATGTATAAGTGACTGGTATTTCGATATATGTTTAGTTAATACTACGTGAATGTTTGCTATGAGAGGTGAATATGTTTTAATGAGCTGCATATTTTGTTCACCTGTCACTAGCGGAATGAAGGCTGTGATGTGACGGTAATTCAAACCTGTTTGCATACTAGAAAGTTATAAACATCTTTGGATGGCACTCAGTAGAGACGTGTTAAATGCTGTACTTCCCTCATATCATTTTTGTCATCTTTCTTTTCCCGCGTCTATTTCATTAAAGATATGAGTATCAGTATTCAAGATATTCCAACTGCAATACCCACTTTATTGACTCATGTATGTAATAATTTTATGTCCTCCCAGTTGTATTGTATGACTATAACTGTAGTATTGACTTTTTGTTTTTTTAATAAACAAAGAAAAAAACTATTAATTACACTGATAGTACTTGGAATGTTTTCAGAAAATACTGCAGGCTTGTTTTACAGACGATCATCTAAACACAGTTCAATCAAACATTATCTGCTATTATTAACTAGTTACCACAAACTGCAGGAACCTTACACCTATTCGAGAAATCTATGCGAAATCCAGTCTAGAAGTAGGAGATTATTATTCAGCCTTTAATTATACATTTATAAAACATCAGTAATAATAATAGTAGTCGTAATACAGAGATAAAGAAGTTATTGCAAATATTGCTAGATAATGTGTTCTTAGACTACAAATATATTGTGAGGAAATATGAGGTAAATTTTTTTAGCAACTGTTATAGAGGATGATTTTTTTTGCATCCTTTTATACACGTTAATTAATATTGTTATATGTCTTACCAGTATACTGTCTAAGATCATGATCAATCAAAGATCAAGCAATAAATGTCATCTGCTTCATGAATATATAGTGCAAATAGATACTAAGAGCATTGATCATGATTCCTAAGGGTTGGTAAATAAATCAAGGTAAATGACCACATGGCGCTCTTTGATGACACGTGTTTAAACAAACTAAAACCCTCCTTTACTTATTTTTGTTTTACCGGAAATTGTTTGATTTTTTTAGCATTTTTTATTATAGTCAATAAGACATTTTTGCTATTATTAATAGAACGAAAAAGGTAGTTATTATTTACAGTTAACAAAAAAGATAAAAAAATCTGGAGTAGCCTACACTCAACTTTACCATAAGTAAATATAGTATCAAACTTATTGTGTAGTAATGTTCCATTTAGATATAATATACTCGTAAATGTCTATTTGGGAGATGATTATTTGAATTTCATTCTTGGAGTCCGAATAGCAGGACAATTGTAACATTTGTTCCATTAGTCCAGAATGAATATTCAGTTTTTATAACTTTATTGCTTTTTGCAGTAATGGAAACTTCACAAATTTTTTTGGAAAAAATTTCATTGTTCTTCTTTAACGAGTCCAAAAAAAAAAAATTCTGAAGAACTAAAATTACCATAATACCCCTTTTTTAATGTAATTTTAAACCAACATTCATCAACTCATACGCCAAATAGTGCTCTATATTTTCGTGTAATTTTATTTTGATCCATCAAACGGCATGATTTGTATTGTCTTCACAAGCTTTCAGATTAAATCTTGATATTTTTATATTTTATTGAAAAAAAAAAATATTTCCGTTTCTTTTAAAAATCTAAGAATTTTTCCACTTGTTGCTTTTTTTAGCTTCTAAGATAGTGTTAAAAGTTTAAGACACTAGAGTTAATAGTTTAGGAGAAAAAAAAGTTGTCTAAAAACATTTTGGCAAAAAAAGTTACTTTTCCATCATGCATAATTAGTTCCGAACAATAGATAGTTTCGAAGATAATTCCAAAATTTCAAGACCTTAGAGTCAGTAGATTATGACTAATTATAATTGCTCCCTACAGAATATAGAGCACTACATGACACTGCATGAGATTTTTTAAAAACCATTGGATTTATTCGCGTAGTATATAGTACATTAAATATGCAATATTAAATTATATATTTAATTACCTGCCAGATAAAATAAAAAATTTAGTGCTAGTGACAAAAATAAAACTTTCTTTTACATTTTACAAATAAATATTTTAATCTTATCATAAATATACAATCAAGTATTTAAATTGATCAAATTTGATATTTGCGTTTTTCTTCTCTAGTTTAAAATTAATTTTAACACTCTTATTTTTTTTAGATTGTGGTTTTCTTTTCTTTCATTATTTCTTATTTGTAAAAGACTATTTCTTTGAGAAATAAAATTTCTGTTATTCATGTCAGCTTTTGTTTTGCTAAACATAGATGTGTTTTGATTTTGATTTCCAAACATATACAAATATGTTTGGACTTTCTGTGGTATTTACAAATAGTAGGTGAGATACTTGCTACTGCTGAATTTCAGAGCACTGAAATATTGGATGGCAAACACTGGAGATTGGTTCTGAAATATTTTATTTAGATTGATTATGTAACTGAAAACCATGTCTAGGTGAGAAGAATGAAAGGAAATTCACAGTTAATTTCATTCTTATTGTTAATGAATTCTCATATTTACGATGGTTACAGTTTCGTAGACTATGGTTGGGGGGGGGGGGGTCCAACCCATTCATGAAAAAGTAAATGACCTCCTTATAGCCTTACTACTTTGGTTCTTTCTACAAATGTAGATCATATATATATATATATATATATATATATATATATATATATATATCAATGTTGAAACCACAATAAGAAATGAGAAAAAAGTCTAAGATATTTCAACGGTTGAATTATCTTAGTATTTTTTTTTCATTTCTTATTATGGTTTGAACATTGATTGTTATTTCACGTGTTTATTGTGAATCAACAATCATTGTTCAAACCAGAATAAAAAATTTTGGAGTTGAATAAAATGATTCTTCTTATTCATCGGATTGACTCTGACGAAGACCACTTGTTAAAAGAAAGAACTTTTAATAACTGTTGAAAGATCTTTTTTCTCATTTCTTAATATGGTTTCAACATTTATATATATATATATATATATATAGGTATTATTTATTTATTTACTCTTCTTTATATAATCTAGGAGGTGTCAGAGCTTATTTTTCTTCATTCTGATTCTTCCTACGACATTTTGTCTCATATACATATCTTAGGTGTTGCTGGTCTGAATACTGGGCGGTGACTGAGTGTCGGCTTGGCGAGTAGCTGGTGGTTGGTCACCTAGTAGCTGCAGTGTGCGTGAAACCCCCGTGTGTTGACGATTAATTAATGGGTTGTGCTTCATGATTTTCATGGCTTCATATATTTGCAGTCTGGCTGGATCATTAATTTTCTTTAAAATGATGGTGTTTTGAACAAGGTACAACTCACCCGCCAGGACCTTGTTCAAAACACCATCATTTAAAAGAAAATTAATGATCCAGCCAGACTGCAAATATATGAAGCCATGAAAATCATGAAGCACAACCCATTAATTAATCGTCAACACACGGGGGTTTCACGCACACTGCAGCTACTAGGTGACCAACCACCAGCTACTCGCCAAGCCGACACTCAGTCACCGCCCAGTATTCAGACCAGCAACACCTAAGATATGTATATGAGACAAAATGTCGTAGGAAGAATCAGAATGAAGAAAAATAAGCTCTGACACCTCCTAGATTATATATAGGTATATAAATGATCAAACCACAATATGAAAATGGAGAAAGAAGACTAAGATTTTTCAATCGTAACGAGCGGTATTCGTCAGAGTCCGCTTGTTACGGTTGGGTTTTCGACTCTGACGAAGACCGCTTGTTACGGTTGAAAGATCTTAGTCTTGTTTTCCCATTTTTTCCCATTTTCATATTGTGGTTTGATCATTGATTGTCATTTCACGTGTTTATGTGAAATATTTTAAGTAGGTATATAATAGATGTAAAATGTAAAGTTTATGAATTTGTAATATTTAAATTTATTTTTAAAGCGTAATAACGCATGTATTTTGTTATCGACTTAACCGCTAAATAAAATGGGACTTGATGGGACTAAGTTGATGAGAGCAGTTATTGAATCATACTGAAACAATCTTGGCTCCTAGAAAACTATTGCAATTTTTTTTTTTAAATAAGTCCTTTAAGTATAATAGGAGCGTGAAACACAAAAATATTTTTAACACATTATTTCTTTTTTTTTTTTTTAAATAAAAGACCAGTTTACTTTTTAAATGTATTTCTAAGAATATTTAATTTTTTGGTGTTGTAAATAAATATGATATTTAATTCTATAAATTATGCAACTTATATTTGTTACCGCAGTTGTTTAACTTTGTTATGAAATTTATTATTCCAAGTGTAAGATATATAATTTTATTGCTCTATTCGCTCTGTTTAATACAAGAATAATAGTTTTAAAACTAGTTTTCATGGCTGAAACTATTATAAATGTTGACTTGAAGGTCCTTAATTCTACAAGGCTATGTTAATAAAGGAATTTTTGTTTTAATAACGACTGGGTTTCAGAAGGCGGTAAGAGAAGAGAGGGTCCCTTTGGAAAGTGCAAAAGAAAGTGAATATTTGTGATTCCAGTAATGATGGACAGTTAGGGAGATAGAGTCTTCAAGCATGGAGAGCCGTCTTCATTTATTTAAACAAACATGGTTTACGGGAGTAACAAGGAACCAATATTACAAATAAAAACAGGGAAGGGTATTTTTTATTACCAGACATTAAGGGTTAGTACACAGTTTTCAGAAGCTTTCTCTGACGAGGGGAGATGTGGTCGAGCGATAAACTATGGGCCATGAAATTTTAAACAGAGAAAGGGAAGGGTGAGGTTGGCAAGTTTTATTTTATTCCTTCTTGTTAGTCCATATGTTTGTTGGGGAGGTGGCCAGAGGCGGGTCTATGCTTTCAAAGAATATTGCTCTGTGACCGGCTTTCATTTCTTCTGAGTGGTTCCTTGCACCCCGCATCGTCTTCTCTTATCTTCTATTGGTTGCTTCTTTTCTGGCCCTCTCTTTTTCGATCTGTTTTATGTGGTACGCCCAACTGAGGAGATCTATGCTCCCCGACAAGTTCGACAAATTTATTTGCTTCCTCCTGTTTTTTCCTGTACTTTTCAATACTCAGAATCCCATAGGTGCTCTATAACCATACCCCTACATCTCCAGCCTCATTTCCGATTTCACCCTCGGTACCGACTATTTTAATGGTAGATAAATACTTTATATAACAGCAAAATTTACAGTGAACTTCATAGCTCAATGAAACGGATCTTCAATTATTTCCTTTCTTTTCTATTTTATAACACTTTTTGAAAAATATGAGTTTTTCTTAAACAAAATAGATTTCAATATATCACCAAAATATCCTTTTATATTAATCCTTACACATTTGTTTTGTTCATATAAATTATTCAGCAATAACTCAATACTGTCTCATTCACATTCTAAGAAATGTGACACTGTTTATATGAACTTAAATTGGTTTATATTTTAATAAAATAATTATGTTGAAATATTTTGCAGGAACTCTTTTCATATTGAGTTAGTCAATATAAAATTCTTCTAAATTAATTTAACGATAAGAGACAATAAAAAATTGTTACAAAAGAAATAGCAAACATTTAATGACCTCAAACATTTTATCATAAGTAAGTTAATTCGTAATGTTCAATTAAAATGCATTATTCATCTTTAATAGTTAATGAGTTAATAAAAAATGTAATATTAAAGAAACTGATAAATATTTCTTTTGTTTTAAAAAAAATACTTGAATAAACAGTGAAAGTTTTGACAAGAGCACTAAAGCTGTTTTTTTTTATTTAAAGATAGATTAGGAGGAAGTACTCAAAATTCAGTTGGCATGCCATTCATTGGGCTTCTGGTAGATTAAGTTCTTGACCACCCTTCCTCTACCCCTCCCAACAGTCCTCATTCACCAACCTAATTTTCTATTAATTTCCGTTTTTGCTGGCTCTTTTTTTCACCAAGTTTTTTCTTTTTTGAATTTTCTATCACTTGTGAAGAGTTATTCTACAACCAATCTGAGAATATTGAAAAATTATCCAACATTTCTTTTACAACTCTTGATAGAGAGTGTTAACTTTTTTTTTTTTATTAAAAGCTAAATTGTTATATTACATTCGTAATTTATATATTATAGGATATTATATAAACGGGACGTTGCTATGTCAAATAAAATATTTTCAAAATTTCAAAACTAAAGAAGCATAAAATTTGTTGCGTTCTATATAACAGTAATAATTATTGTATATACCACAGATATTGCTAACGTTTCGGGAACCTTTTATATTTAGTATATCGTTTTTCTCCTCTGTGAATGAAGTTTACCATGATAGGAAAATGGTTCAGAAGCTAAGAATATATACTTGCAAAACGTTTCAGGTTTTCATTGATTTAGTTAACTCCTTTATTATCTTTTTAAATTTTTTTTTAATTGGCTCTTCCGAGAATAACGAGAGATGGTTGCAACCAGTGAGCCGTACGAGAGTCAATAACAATCTAGGGTTATATGAATATCTAATTTCAAAATTGTAATATGGGTTAAAAATAATTTCTATAGGTCTAGATTTTTTATAGATGATGGAAAGATACCAAAACTATTCGAAAAAGAAATATATACGTAGGAAGACGAAGAAAGTACACTAAATATAACTGTTCTCGTACCTACTCCGAGGCAACTAATTAATTATAGTCATGTCAATTTAGTAATTAAAGTTATATGAAAAACCATATATCATATTTCATATATAATATATATGATATATCATATAAATCATATATCCGTTGTCATGAGGTCGTCGAAATATCGTAAATGAGACTCATTCTGGTAACATTTTATTTGTTACCTAATCTTCTTTGTCATAATTCATTTTTCTATTTATCACTTATATATATATATATATATATATATATATATATATATATATATATGAATATATGTATATATATGTGTATATATATATAAATTTTCATTTTCATTATTCATCTTAAAGTATTAGTGAGTTATAAACATGTAACATTAAAAAAACTGATAACTGTTGCTTTTGTCTTAAAAATATTTTAGTAATCTCTGAAAGTATTGACAAAAGCACTAAACCTGTTTTTTTTATTTAAAGATAGATTAGGAAGAAGTATTCGAAATTCAGTTGGCATGCCCTTCATTGACAATATGTACAAGCGATCACTGTTACTAATGTTAAAAATACTTGAAATATTAAATTTAATAAGAGATGATTCGATAATATTTCTTAAAAACACCGATTTTTCATAGGTAATAAATTTAGCTCCGATCCAATCAAGTTGGACCAAATCAGTTCCGATTAGACTCTGACAAAGACCGCTTGAAAGATCTTCGTCCTTTTTTTCTTATTCTGGTTTGAAGATTGATTGTTATTTCACGTTTTTATCGTAAAATCATGTTTATACTAAAAAAACAGCACACAAAGAACGAAAACACTTAATAGAATTAATATTTTGAACATAGTTTGTTAGGAAGGGACCAGAAGGGAAGAAGAAGAGGTATGTTCGTTCAAGACGGACGGTGCTAAGTGAATGAGAGGTCCAGACAGTAGTTGCAGTTCCAAGGCGGTCGTGTCGCTGCAGGCTGACAGACCATTAAAGACACCTTTCCACCGTTATACAGCTCGAGTATTCTATAAGAGATATTAAAGAGAGAGAATAAAGATAAAAATGAGGACAGAAAGAAGGGGAAGATAGAATAGAAGCATTAGAAACCAAATATTAAGTTCAGTGTACAAAATGAAAATCAATAAATAAAGAATAATATTAAAGGTAAAAAATATAATATAATTAATAAAAAAGAATATAATTAAAAAAGTATATAAAAAAGTTAAAACACTAAAAAATATCTAACGTTTAATGTTTATGCGAGGTGAGGAGCAGGCATTAAGTAAGCAAATTTGAGGCTTTTCAGAAGCTCTCAGAGTTAATCTTTTCTCATCGGTAGCTATTTCTTTTAGTTCTCTATCTTAGAGTAGTGATGGAAAAAAGGCTACCATTTATTGGCATGGATTCCAACAGGCAGGTTACTGCGACGCCTGGCAGAATCTCTATGTCCAGTCATGTGGATGATAAGCAAGTAGGAGGAGAGACCAACACAGAATGCACCACACAGGAACTCTCATTCACTTTCCACCGTCTGTCTTGAACGAACGTACCACTTCATCTTCCCATCTAGTCTCTTCCTGAAGACGAACTTTGTTTAGAAATATTGATCCTAGTAAGTGTTTTCGTTCTTAATGTGTTGTTTTCTTCAGTTATTTAGCTGTCCAGTTTTGACTATATTTTTATTTGATATATATATATATATATATATATATATATATATAAAATTTATACAAAACTAAAATTTATCGGGACTCGGTCAGTTCTTCAGGTTCAAATTAAACTTTCATTCCACGGTCGATACTTTTATCATTTTATATATATAAAGATGAATCCGTTTGCGGTCAGTTTCTTACACTTCTCATCAAAACTTCATTGCCGACGTTTTAATTTTATTCAAAATCGAAACATCAGCAATGACAGTATGATTGGAAGTGGAAGAAACTGACCACAAACCGATTCATCATGTTTTAGTTATATTTCTATCATATGGTCGAGAATTTATTAGTTTATATAAGTATGTATTCTTGAATACATCTCTTCTGTTCCTGACGACAATCATCGTAATGATCAAAATATTGAAAAAAAATGGTTTAATCCTTCGTACTGTTTGTTTGTGTTACTTCCATTTTTTATTTGCTGTTATAAGTATATATGTGCCGTTGTAGTACCACAGAGATTGTTATACATTTTATTATGAGAATATTTCCTTCAATATTCAAACTTTTTCCTTATCTCCAAGCATTTTGGAACTCATATAATTAAGTAAATATTTGAAGTATTTTATTATATATATATATGATCAAACCACAATAAGAAATGGGAAAACAAGACTAAGATCTTTCAACCGTAACAAGCGGTCTTCGTCAGAGTCAAAAACCCAACCAATCTCAGTTGGGTTTAAATTAAAATTTAAAAACAGGACTGAAGTTACGTTTGTTATTAGGCATGGAGAAGAATACAGTCCTGATAAGAAAGTGTCAGACAAAGTGCAAACATTTGTGACATAAGAGGGCTACGTTACACAGCAAGTGCTTAATTTTGATGAGACTGGCTGATTCTTGAAAAAGATGCCTTGTCATACATTTATTATGGGAAAAACTATTTATTGTCTTGAATATTTCAAAAGAATGTTTAAATGTCGTCAAAACATCGTTTAAAATAAACATCCTTGGATCGGTTTTTCACAAAACCTCAGACAACAACCAGTACTGGAAATGATCCTGTGTAAAAAAAGGGCTAAAGAATCTAAAGACGAAAGCAGTTAAAACAAGAGAAAAATAAAATGCAAAAAAAAATTTAGAACAGAAAATAAAAAAAAGTGATACAAGTTTTGAAGTCGAAAAAATTATAAAAGTTATAAGTAGTTAGAGAAATAATTTTCTTTTCAATTTATAATTTTTAATTAAAATTTAAAGTAAATTATACGCGTGTGTTTGTACAGTACAAACGTGTACGTTTTGAAGTTAGGAAACGTTTGTCTACTCCTCTTCTGTGCTCTCACCACCGTACCCTCCCGTTCACCCACCCAGTCGATCAGATTCTAAAATAAATGACTACACATTATTATGAATTATTCTTTAATTTTATACTTTATATCTATGATTATTACAATCATAATATGTATAGCAATTATTATATTGGTTAATTTAATTTATCAAGTGTATTTTGGGGTGGGTATTGGGGGCTTGGAACAAATTAGGCTATTTACTTGTAATTAGCGATTCAGCTTACGAAAATCTCGTCTTGTTAAACCGCTTTCAGAACGAATTAATTTCGTATGAAGAGCTATGACTGTATTAGAAATGTCTCTACTTATGATTGAAAGCTATATTTGACACCATCTAAAGAATGTTAACTGTTCTACAGAAGAATTCAGTATATGATACGTAGAAACCTTTAGGACATTATATCTAAATGCGAGCCAATCTTTTTTGGAGAGGGTAAAATTTTTGTAAAATTTGATCTAAAACGATAGAAGTGAGTATTTAGCTTTGTACATTTTAACGTCCTTTATCTTAATGGCCAATTTCAACTTATCATCAGTGTATGGTTATAAGAATAAGAATGTCTCTCTCTTTACCAACTTTTTTATAGTTAAACTAGAAATTTTTTCTGGCCACCTGTGCACTTCTTCATTTATGTTAGTTCTATTGATATCTTTTTCATTAGAAGCCCTAATGAAACTCAGAGTTCTTCATTTATTCTTTTGAAACCTTTTTCACCTGGATTACTTTTACCTATTATACTTTCCTCAACATCATAAACTTTCCAAATATTGATAGAACCGTCAGATTAATTCTCTTACTGCATCAGTCCACTCTTACTGCATCCTCGAATCTCTTTCTAATGGGTTTTACTGTAGCGGGTGTGAGGTCGTAAGAGTGAAGAGCCGAGTTTACCTGCTCGTGGCAGGAGTAGGTACACCTACTTTTTAGTGAAATATAAGTAATGATTAACCTGGCTTGGCCAGTGGTGCTCAGGGGACCTACTCCTTGGATACAGCAGTGTTTAATGGGTGTTAAATATAACATCTTTAAAAAGTGAAAACAGTGTGTCCATTGAAGTGACTACCTCCCATAATACCACCTCTACAATACTAAGAACCGCGAAATTAAAACCGTTTAAAACAAGAGTTCGATGACCGTGGTTACACTTCTAGCATGATAGATAATCGTATTGTTCAATTGTATGTTCATATTCCCTCCGAATAGAGAGAGAACGTAGTGATTTAGTATTCTTCATGACAGACTATTTCCTCAGAGTACACAGGTTGGGTAACTTGATAAAGAAATATTATTCAATTCTGTTCTCTTTCTCATTCACTACCTTAGTATTTAACAAATTTCCTTGAATCTATTAGCCAAAGTTTACATCCTATAAAACGTATAACGTTATGCTTTTACATCCAGGTAACAATTTGAAGCTGTAGGTTATATTCTGAGGTTTTTAAATTATTTATTACATATTTGTTTCTATTCATTTGTTAATTAGCTAATTATCATTTAAATTTATTTTATTTTAGTTAATTACTTGTCAGATTAGTAATTTATTAGTTTTCTATTGTATTTTTTATTTAAAGTTTTCCATTTTGCGGTATTATTTTTTCCTATTTTCTTATCCTTCAATTATTCGTATTTTATTTTTCGTATTTGTTGTGACCAACTTACAGATATTCTGAGAAGTTGATTGGTTAGTCTTCGTTTTTTCACCATACCAATCCATTTACTGATGACAAAAGGGTCAAATAATTGAAAGGAGTCCTAATGTTTAATGTTTAAACACTAAAAACTGTATAACCAACCAGAAGCACGCTTCACTAGGATGGCTATATAAGCATTCGACTACATGACCAATGTTCTAATACTTGAAAGCTTGTATGCATCAATCTACAACTAGGTCTCTTGAACAGATGTTATGGCAACTCCAGCCAGAGGAAAGAAAAATTCCCGAAATCCCGAGGCCACCATTGCTAAAACTCTGAGTGCAGAAGCTACTGCAAATTTTAATTATATATATATATATATATAAATGTGTGTGAGTGCGTGTGTGTGTGTGTGTGTGACGACAATGAAAGTCAGTTCTAACGGTCTAGAAACCATTTCACGTCTTCACTTTTGCGTTCATGTTCTTTTCTCTTGAATACGGCTTCAATGCATAAAGCAATTGTAAAAAAGTCGAAACCTACATCAATAGTTCTGCTACTAAAAACAAACAAAACAAATAAAGGAAAAACTCAAAGTCACTGGCTCTAATTTTGTATTCGACTGTCATCAAGAGAGAAACAGATGGAAAGACGGTTTTCAACCATCGCTACATCGGTGCTCTTATCTCACCTTCTCTTGATAGTTGATCATAACTAAACTTAATAAAATAACTAAAAATTAAACTTTCAAGAGTATACTATGAATTGTTACTGTTATCTCTTAAATTAGTGGCGGAAATAAGAAAAAATAGTATATACGTCAAACACCGAAAGAATTACTACTACGTATTTCTAGTAGCCCTCTCCTAAATGAAACATAATTTTGTTTTATAACAATTTCAATTTGGTTTAAAATTTGTTTTCTTTAGATGAATAATAATTGAAATAAGTAACACAACATTAAAATGCTATTGGACATAAAGAAATATGGAACTGTAACTGTATTACTATATTTTAAAAACAAGAAAAATAACCCAGAACAATTTAAAAGTTCAAAACATTTATAAAACACAGCATCTATTCCAGCGGAAATAATCAGTAATTTGTAGATATTACGTCCTAACTACAAGGAGACAAAAAGTATATTTGAACCTTTCCTTACAATTCAATGAATACACAAATGTATAAATTTTGTAAATACTACAAAATCAGTACAATATAACGAGATGACCTTTGAAGATTTTTTCAAAAATATAAAACATCCTACCATTAATTTGTACAAAATAAGCCAAAGGAGGAATATTTACAGTTTTAATGACTTTGTAAGGGAAATAAAAAATGATCATTCATCATTTGTTTTCTGTTAGACCGTGTTTTTTGCATGACTTGGTGCCGTAAAGTTTATAGCTTTACGCTTGTATAAAGACAATCATCTAAACTTTTTATTATGCCACTACATTCTTTATCAATTTTATGTTCAAAAAGACTTAATACACATAAAGTTGTGGAAACTATTTATAAAATCGTCATTTCTATGAGTAAAGTCTTTTCAGAATCTTCTGCTTAGATTAGAAAACAAGGATAGCCATCCGAACTTCATTACACTCATATGTTCTTTGGCTTCGCAAAGTTTAATTTCTCATGAGATTTCTTGAGCTATTAGTAGGCATAAAGTTTTCCTCTTTTATAGGAATAATAGGTATATAGAATTAACAGACAATGAGTACTCCTTGATTATACATATAAGGGGATTTTACTTGAAAACTCAATCATTTACTTTAATTACAAGGAAATATTAAAAACGACTTATACTTGAACATTTTAAGATTATTTTTTTCAGAAAATATCAACTTAATAATTTGTTTGACATAATAATTTAATTAATTACACTTATTTTTTTCAATTCATACTTCCGTCACCATAGAAATATTCTCTTTTTTTTAAAAAAAAAAAACATTGTCATAACTACATCTAATTAAAGTCTAAATTCAATATTATATTTAATTATAAATTAAAGTATTAGTTATAATTAAAATAAATACTTATGGCCATTTGATTATTTTCAAAGACACTCGTATTCTTGAAGAATAATCCTAACATATTTTACGATCAAAGAAAAAGACGTTTCCTTAAAACAACTTTCTGCGGAAATTTATTCCATTTCTTCCACTATGTCATAATAAGTAATTCCTTTATTTTTTAGATATTTTTTTTGTAATATGTTAATGTATGCATTCCAATAGAAATACCCTATTAAACTTTCCAAAATATTTTATAAAATTTTCGTCGATAGATAATAATTTTCGTTTTACTTATTACTTTACAATTAACAGGAAGTTAATTCCATGGTTTAGTCTGACATTTTAACTAAACCAAGTCAAAATTCAATAATCCGAAAAGTTGAACTACAGGTTTTTACAGACGAAGTAGTAAAAGTATAATTCAATTTATCTGTTTAGTTAATAAATCTTTTATCCCTATTAAACTAAAGCCAAATATTTTTTTCTTTGTTCTTATATGGTAAATTGAAGAAAAAATATTACAAAACAGATTTCATATATGATTTAACAATCTGGTGTCAAACACCATACACTTTTATTTACCTTATTATAAATTTTATACAGGTTCTATAAAAACTTATACCTATTTCTAATTTAACACCTTTTCTGATTAATTTTTCCAATCTTCTCACTTCTGTCTTCCATAAACAAACACACAAAGTCAACAAGCATAATCGTAAAAAGGTGAGGTTTCCCCAGGGTTCTGGTTGCCTTCCTTCAGCCGTTTGTGTCTGGGAAGGTATTAGGTTGCCTTCTTTCCTCCTCCTTGACAGGTTTGTATGAAGGCAGTCAGAAGACAAACCTGTCAAGGAGAGGGAAAGAAGACAACCCAATACCTTCCCAGACACAAACGGCTGAAGGAAGGCAACCAGAACCCTGGGGAAACCTCACCTTGCCGATACTTGTTTACAACCTCCCCCTTTTTACGATTATGCTTGTTGACTTTGTTTGTTTGTTTATTTTAGTTATTGTTTAGTTTTGTATCGTTATGTATGGTGTGAAACTACTTGTATAAAAATAGCCTTGAAAATGGTTGATGTGGACCGAAACATGCTGGTATATAAAAATGAAAATTTCAGAGAACTGATATATCTTGTCCCGAACTTATGGAAACCAGAGTTGAGAAGATTGAAAAAATTAATCCAAAAAGGTATTAAATTGGAAATAGGCATAAGTTTTAATAGAACTTGTATAAATGAAGGCTGCTCCCCAAATACACTTATTATAAATATATACTTTCTCAAAAGTTAGATTAAATATCTTATAACAATTAATAAATTTTCTTTGTCATCTTGCACAGAGATTATTAGTTGTAGTAATTCTTGATCAACAGTTGCTAGTACTACTAGATATGACTATATATATATATATATATATATATATATATATATATATCTGAAAAAAAACACATAAAGAACGAGATCACTTACTGGGATCAATATTTCAACCCGATGTTCTTCATCAGAAAGACAGTAGAAGGGAAGAAGAAGAGGTACGTGCGTTCAAGACTATAGGTGAAAGGCTACTGAAAGTTCAACTCCCAGTGCGACGCACGTACATATCTCTTCTTCTTCCCTTCTACTCTCTTTCTGATGACGAACTTCTGATCAAAATATTGATCCCAGTAAGTGTTCTCAGCCTTAATGTGCTGTTTTTTTCAGTTAAATATTTTTCTGGTTTGCACTGCATAGTAATGTCATTATATATATATATAAATATATATATTACTAGTACTACTAGATATGACTATATATATATATATATATATATATATATATATATATATATATATCTGAAAAAAACACATAAAGAACGAGATCACTTACTGGGATCAATATTTCAACCTGATGTTCTTCATCAGAAAGACAGTAGAAGGGAAGAAGAAGAGGTACGTGCGTATATATATATATATATATGAGTCGTTATCACCCTTTGGAGCGATTCACTTCTTTTCCTGAAGACGAGGACATCGAAATATAGTAGTGAGTTCAGTGGTTTCCTTTCTATGTGTTCTTTTTTAAATTCTAGTTTATATATATATATATACAAAAAGATTTTACATAAACACGTTAAATAACAATCAATGATCAAACCACAATATGAAATGGGAAAACAAGACTAAGATATTTCAACCTTAACAACCGGTCTTCGTCAGAGTCAAAAACCCAACAGTTGGGTTTTTGACTCTGACAAAGGCCAGTTGTTACGGTTGAAAGATCTTAGTCTTGTTTTCCTATTTCATATTTAGGTCATATATATATATATATATATATATATATATATATATATATATATATATATATATTATTTATATATATATATATATATATATACATTTATATATATATATATATATATATATATATATAAACACATTTGTTTAAATGACATAACATATGTAACAAACGTACATGATTGGAAATAAGAAAGATATTTAACCAAATATATGTATATGTACATTGAGTTTAAATTCTTTGTTGATTATTTATTATTGTGACACATAAGATATTTACCTTTTGATTGTAAGACACTAAAGATGAGCCCTCGCATTATAAGAACCAGAGTAGTCTTATGACAGTTTACCTATCTTGATTCTATTGTGTTTCTAAATATTTATATATCTTTTTCTTATTTTAATATTTCTTAATTATTATTTTCTTATTTAAAACATGAAATCCTGTGAAATTTTGGAGATTTTTTTAAAGTATAGCGATCATTATACTTTACTTGTAGTAAAGTAAAAAGTATAGTAAAGCGCTATTTTGAACAAGCTTTGGCAATGGGTATAATGACTTGTGATCTGATATACTATGGCATTTGACTTTAAACGGGTTTCTGTTACAGCATTGAATATAATTCAATTCAAAATATAGTACTGAGTTCAGTGATTTCTTTTTTGTGTGTTCTTTTGAAAATTCTAGTTTATATATATATATATATTGAAAAAAGTATCGATCGTGAAATAGAAAGCAGAACTATAGTCTCAGTCAGTTCTTCAGGCTTAAACTATACTTTCATTGCCAACGTTTTAGTTTTTATTTAAACGATTTTCATAGAGTGAAGTATAAAATTTTGAAACAGAAGAACTAAGTATTAAAGATTATTTTACAAAGAAATTGTCTGTAGATTTCCATATCAACTGTCTAGTTTGAATGAATCCGTAACACTGAATGAACAGTATCACGTGTTCATTCAAACTAAACAGTTGTTGAAATCCACAGACTTTTTTCTTTATAAAATAATCTTAATGCTTAGTTCTTCTGTTTTAAAATTTTATACTTCTGCCTATGAAAATGGTTTAATAAAAAATCGAAACGTTGATAATGAGAGTTTAATTTGAACATGAAGAACTGACCGAGTCTTGATAAACTTTAATTTTATATATATATAACTATATATTAAGCGATTATCGAAAATGATTCAATGAAATAAATCAAAAGCCGTGTGAAAAATATAACATACTGAAGAAAACACAAAGAGTCACTATATCATTTCGTCATTCTTCTCTTGGAATCGGACTGCTATTCACTTTAGTATGGCTTATTTCGTCTTTTTACCATCATTTTATGGCAATAACAGCAATTTTTTGCTTGTTTACACATTGTTTTGTGTTTTATGTTTCTGTGATTTTGTTATATACCTAAATAGAACTATGGCGAAAATGTACGCGGTTTTAATAAGGTATAAGTAAAATTTAGTTTATTACTCAGCATTCCGTATCTGCGATAGGCTTGCATGATTTAAAAACTCAGGTTTTAATGATCGAGAATATGACTATTTTACATGATGTACTAATTTACATAACCACCATTCCTTTTACAGTATAATAGTTTAACATCTAGAACTGCTAATCACATGATTTGTGCTGTCAAAGTGTATCTTGTAAAACAATATTCGTGAGTCACTTTTAGAAAATTCAAATTCCATTTCATGTGAAAATTTTTTCCAAAAAAAAAACTGAACAGTTGATCCTCGTATCTGGATTTGGTAGATATCCAATTTTGGTACTAGCAGTCTATTAGCGTAACCTATATTCTGTTGTCAATCTCTCAAATTCAACCATAAGTCAAAATCATTAAAATTTCCTTTGAAAGACTGACCTATTTAAATACTGACTACAAAATTAAAATTTTCTAGAAATGTTAGTTTATGAGAAAAAAATGATACCTGAAACACATAAAAGAAAACAATAAAATAATGTTTCAACTTAGATTATGATGAACAACTTCTAACATGAACTTAGAGAACTTTAAAAAGTAAATCAGTCAAAATCTCGGAATTGATTTCTTTTTATTAATACTTTACAGCACTTACAGGCTATGAAAGACTCTCTGCCCTTATGTCTTTATATTACTACAATACTTCTTGATGTAATCATAATAGTATATGAAATAATCTTTTATTTAATTTGGTTTTTAGTGAAAGTTTCTTATAATATCTTGGGATGTTAAAAAGTTAGTTTTAAATTTTAAACATTACAAAGTAAAAATATTTTCAATATTCATTCGTTTAGTTGTTAGATCATGATATGTTAACTTAATTATTTATTAAAATTAAAGATTTTATGTTAACTCATTGTTATGGCAGTTTTAAAAAGACTGAAAAACTATGAGAGTTGCTAGTTTTAAAGAAAAAAGACAACTTGTAGATCTTTTATAGAGGGTAAATAGAGAGAGAAGTATCGTTCTAATATTTAATCGACTAAATGGGAGACATAACAACTGTTATTAATGACGATTCATTGTCAGAGCTAGCAGGCTTGTTGCACTGATTAACCCCATTTGAAATCGTCTTTTCTTAAGGTGAAGGGAGAGCTGAAACCCTTTCAATTATTACCGAGACCTTCCATCCATCTAACTCCTTGAGAAAGTAAAATTGTTTTCTGATTTCCATTAGTCTTGTTCTGTCAATGAGTAGACGCCTTTGTTTAAAACCATTCATCCAGCAACTTTTCCCTTGCCTGCCTGCCTAACAGTCATCTTTATAAAACCTATTTATAACGACTTTCAACAACACGCTTAGTAGTAACATTAACATAAAATCATTTTCCCTTCTCATATTCTTGTTGATTACTTAAAAAAAACTGTAATAAATAATATTGCTGTATTGCATGTTATCTTTTAGTTCAATCCAAAGTTTTAATCAAATATCACATTGTTGACAAAGTAAATAGAGTTACTACTGAAAGGTGTGATTAAGGGTCAGATATGGTATAACACGTAACTTGTTTGACTTTCGTGTTAAATATTGCAGCTTTGAACAACAAAGGATTCTAAATGTTTCCATGTAGGTGATTGAAAATTCGGTGTGCATCGTCCCATGGAGAAGACGTAAAGATATCGGCACCGACCCTCATCACATCACTCGTTAATAGCACTCGCTAATATCTACTCTATTAAACCTGAGTGATGTAATATTTAGTATTCTACATGCAGAAAAGGCCAGAATTTGACTGACCTATAAATAAAATGAATGGAAAATAATAAATTTGCAACACTTTCCACTCCTAAGAAGAGTCTTACAGGTGGAAGACTATCAGTGGTAGGCTTGATATCATAGGCGTTGAAGCAACAACAATCGAATCGCAAGAAGTGTAAAAAAAATGTTCTCATCTATATAAATAAAGAAAAGCTTTTTCTGTTCATTGCTTAGAACTGACTCATTTTAAGTTATCTCTTCGTTTCATACATTAGAGAAACAGAATCTACCCTTAGAAAAATTTCTGTCTGTCTGACTGTCGGTTAATCAGTTTGGCGGTTTGTTCCCAAAATTCTGTTGGAAGTAAACTCAGCCACCATAAAACATAGCAAGCTGAAACTTTGACAGTAGCTGTATGTATGCCTAACTTAACATCTAAGTTTTTAATAGATTGAAAATTCAACGCAGAAGCGAAGTTATAAACCTTTAAGCCGCGTCTGCCTAGCTAAGAAAACATGTTTATTTTGGAAATATACAGCTGTAGTAGGTAGGTATTGTTAGTTGATATTAATTTTATTTGCATTTAAGCTCCCAATAAGAGCTTATTGACAAGGTGTTTCTCATTGTTCAAGATGTACTATCTATTCAAAATTAATGGATTTGTGAACGAGCAATTCTCAACCCTTACTATGAACAGGCAGGAAAAATCAACAAAGAAGTTCTTATCAAGCCGAGGAAAGAACTTACAAATCAGTAAAGTGATTAGTGATGAGGAAGCAGTTCATTATCTAACTGAATTTCTTGACTCCTTGACTGCTCTTGGACTGCCTGCTCATGAGTAAAAACATAAAGTAAGAGCACCAATCATGCTACAATTTAGTAGAAATAACAAATTTGATGTTATGAAACTTTTGTACCCAAATAATGTACAAGAGGACACGACTTTGAGTTCGTGCTCTGCACAGATACGCCATAGAGGCGGACATCATAACTGGGTGTGCTACTGGGTAGTCTGTCTTTATACTACGCATACCATTGATTCCGAGCACTATCCATTTCCATTCAAACGATTGCAATGTACCGTCAGCGTCTCTTTCCCAACGATGGTAACTAAGTTGCAAGGGGAAACTACATCTCACATGGTCAGTTTTTCTCATATGGTCAACTGTAGTTTGCTTGCTCAAGACTCAGAGGTTGAGTAACTCTATGTTCTTCCATGAACCACAGTATGACAGACAGCTAATGTACTCGTAGTGTTTACACAGACATTTACTTGACACTGTACTATTAATGATTTTCTACTATTCTATAATTTCTAATGATATTTTGTAATACCATGTATCATTTCAGAATTTTAGAAAATATACCCGTCAAAGACGGACACGTTTGCTAGTACTGATATAAAAGCCCTTAGAAGGACCTTTATGGTACTGATATATGATTATTCGTGCTCGTCCCATCGAGAATATTGATGGATTACTTCAGTAAACGTGTTGCTTCTATCGTTCACACTTTCAGCTTCTCCCATTCAGAGCCACATAGTGAGGTTGATTCTACATTGAGAGCCCAAAATCTTATAATTTCATAATATTAAAATTTATCATAACAAAGAATCATGAACTAGTATTGAATGTGACATATTTTAGGCTTAAAGCTGACAGTTTTACGTTCTCTTCGTGGGAGGGCTGAATCATACAGGAAGCCACACTTTCCTCCTCTAGAACAATACTAATGGTGAAAGCTTTTAATGCGGCAGTTGTAAACAATTACTAAGAGTATTGTTGTGATATATAATAATATATTATCATTAAATTTAAGAAAATAAAATAACTTGAAGATAACGGCAGTCAGAAAAGATTTACCAAGTACAAATGTTACAAAAAACAATAAATTTCATTAGAATTTTCCTGTAAATTATGGTTCTCTAACCAAAAAAATACAAAAATTTCAACTGAAGAGGTTGAAAAAATATTTTTTCAAAACCTAGTGACTAGTTGGTTTTAGTAGCTGCACTAATATAATAAGGTATGCTCTATTTCAAGAAAATTGAATTTCTAGTAGATTCACAGATTGCAACAAGATTATATCCATTGCCATACAGTGCATTCATTGGGTTATTGGTAGCCCTGCTTAATAATTTATACTCTTTTTTAATTACGATTATTATTTGAGATTTATTGAAACCAAATAAACCTCCTTTAACAATGTTTGGTCTTGGTTTTAACAGGGTTGTTAAGGTGTAAATAACATTACTTGTAAATAATATAATAATAAAATAAAATAATATAATAATAATAAAAACATGATTTTTAAATATATGAGATTAGTATCACCTCAAATATAGCGTAAACACATATTTTTAAAGAAAACTTTTCGTGTATTGGAAAACTTAATTGCTTTACTTTTCCTTATTGAAATGAAATTTACCTTATTTACTCTCAAAAATACAACAAGATCTGGGATTCTTGTTTCAGTTTGTTTTCTGTTTTTTCTTTGTTTTACAAAATTGAAGACATTTTTCACTCAACTTATTAAGAAAACTACGGTTTGAATTCTAGATTACAGTAAATGATTTGGGTTATTTTTGGTAAATAAATCTGGTTTCGTTTCATATTTATTATTTCATATAATATGCATAATTTTGTGTGCAAAATAAAATTTTGGATATTTGATTTATCTATTAGTTCAAGATCTAAAAAGCGAACCAGAAAACGGAAAAAGATTTGACCTCTGATGGACATTAGATATGTGAGTTAAGGTTAGATCTGGTTATATCTGAAAAGTTAGTCTTCTGTGATAATGGTGTTTTGTACTATGTTCTAGTGGGAGGGTCTCTTTTGTCGTGATAATATGTTATTTGGTCATTTCAGATTGCACTTTCATTCAGAGTTGATTAATCAGAGTGGCCGTTATCATTTTGATATATTTCCTACTGTCAAAGTTCACATTCTCATATAAAACATCTATACTCGTATATAAAATTCAACCTCTGTGAATATGATTGACTGTTCTTTACTTCTAAGTTCTATAGTTATTCTTGTTTTAATTGTTGTCTGTGTTTATGCATGTTATGATAAAATTATTCATATTAAATGTATTTATTATTGAAATAATAGGTAATTTATTCATATTAATTGAAATTTAGTTATATAATTAACTTTGTTGAGAAAGTTTCGACTCTAAAGTATGATTCATAATAAATATTGAAGTGAACGGAATAAGATAGGCCCAGATATTGTATGCAGTAGACCTGATGTTGTAGTGTCTGAGGGGATTTCAATAAAATATCTCAGAATATGAGTTGGTCACAGATGCTGTCTGTCCAAGTAGCCCTTTAGAGCCCACTGGGGGACACCAATTTTTAAATAATTGACTGGGGTGTCCGGTTCTGATATGAATTACGAATAGGTTGAGACGCCCTCTTCTCTACTCAATTGCCATTTTACCCTTGAGATATTCACCCTCTCTCTGCTTTCCATCGATAGTTTTACTTGATTTATAGCTACTTTAAACTTAATTCAACTAATAGTCTCCCATTCCAGTTATAACTTCGTGTACTTAACAATTTTTTTATAAATTTGAATATTAATACATTAGTACATTTTTATTTCTATAATTTTTTTCTAATATATATATATATATTAATTAAAAGAGTTTATGTTGTAAGAAAATGTTTTCATATAGAGTCGACTTTAAAAATCTTACTTACGTAAAAACTTTGATAGCCGATATTAATATTAATCAATAATTACTATGTAATTGTGAATTTTACGTGTAAGTACTTCACACATCTGCTGCCTCTTAGTGAAAATGTTATCTTTAAATTATTGTTTTATTAAGAGGTTGATAGCATTTGCTCATTAAATCATTTGCATTTCTTTCTTCATGAAATCTATTGAATCTTTCTAATGAAAATTATGCTATACCACCAAATAAGAAGAAAAAAAAGTATATTGCTACTATCACTTCAAAAATAAAATATATGAAAACTACGACATTCAAGAGTCAGACTCCAAATGACTTTATAAATATTCGTAATTGTTTTATTTTCTTACCTTCATGGTAAATATGGTACCTCACTGCAACAAATATAGAAAACTGCCTATATTGCAGTTATATTCTCTGTCAGTAGATACAAAACCTAACAATTTATAGTAATTTTTCAAATATAATTGTACATATCACGATTCACAAATTATTGTGATTGTAATTTATAAAATTATGAAAGTGCACTTAAATGCAACAATTTTCAATTAAAAGTTAAATTTTTATAGTGTAATTTTTTTTATAAAAATATTTTAATTATTATATTAATTGAATTAGTATATTGAGATTATTAACTATTGTTTTTTACTTGTTTACTGAAACATCTGTCATGTAATAATAAGGGAAATTAACACAAATTTGGTTTGTAAACCGGAATTTAGACTTCAGAAGATCATTGCTAAAAAAAAATGGTTCTAACCTTTAATGATTAAAATACTTTTTGAAATTTCCTTTTTAAAAAATAGGATATTGTGGATTTTTTTTTAATATGACATACAAAACTGATGTGGTCCATGAAATGGCCAGAAGTGTCATAAGGAAATATGTATAGTGGAGAGTTGTGAGTCTGACTAGTGACAATTTGAGGAGCACACTGACAGGGTAGAGTAATTAGCGAAATATGTCAGTCGGAGGTAGCTTTGATCATCGTTATGAAAGACTGACTTCGGTCTATTGACGGGCCTTCCAAGGAGAAATGCCTCAAATGGATATTGCTTTGTTGTATTGGAGAAACCCTTTTCATTCGATCAAGGACCTCACTTTTAGTATTGATATACAAAAGGATAAGTAAGATAAACATCTTTTTTGGTTCCTACTTTAAGGTAGAGGTCATTTCTTTAAAATTATGCACCCAATTAAATTTGTTCAATCTTTTTATGGATTTTTCTTTGAATTTAAATTACTTGCTTTTTAGGAAATCAAATACTCTATTGGCTGTTATATCACTAATTAATATGACATGATATTTAAAAAAGCAAAATAATATACTGATGTATGTATAATTTTAATGTTAAAACGGAGGAAAACAAAGAAAAACAATCCTTCATGATTCAGCATAATTTTTCCAGTAGGCTATTATCAGAATAATATATTATTATTATAATGCGAGAGAAAAATAACACAGAACACTATGATTCCAGTAGACTTCATGCATTTGATAAGTCAGTTTTTGATTTCAACTGTATATAAGTTACATTTACTACGTGATAAAGCAAGTAAATTTTTTCAAAAAAATTTTTTTAAACATATTTATTTAAATACGCAACCACGCATATTATGCGTAACAAGCATATGTAGTATGAGCAATACAAATAACTTTGACAAACATGAGCAAAGAATGGAACCCACTGGTTCAATTTTTCACTTTGTTTCTTGATTGTAGATCATCATGGCAGTAGGTCCCTAGGCCATCTTCTCTTAAGCCGTCTTGTGGGATTCTGGGAAGGTGAGGAAGGAGCAAGGTTTTGTACGAGTGGATTTGGGTGAGAGGAAAGTTTGGTATGAAACGTCTTGTAGCGATCAGTGGCTAAGTTTTGTATAAAAGCGATTTTTAGGTCCCTATTAAGAGTGTGGTTTGTGACATAATAAGGTGCATTAGTGATAGTACGGAGGATTTTTGATTGTAGTGATTGTATTTTATAAATGTTGGAAGGTTTTGCATAACCCTATAGTTCAAGTCCATAAGTCCAGATAGGTCGCAGTAATGTTTTATATAACAGTACTTTGTTCAAACATAATTGAGAAAATTAAGCCGAAGGTAGAGAGGTCATTGAAAACAAAAGATAAATAAAACCATTTTTTGTTACAGAAGTAACAAAAAGCATTATATAACAGGAGTCCTAAATGTTCTTCTACTTAAGTTTATATTTGGTTTAAAGTAAAGGTGTTTTAACGAGTACCTAACATAGTGTAATGCATTACACTATGTATTCACTGTACATTACACTATGTATAGTGTAATACATTACTATGAATATTCAAGAAAACAAAGGTTTTGAATCTCTGGACCTCTTTAATATTTTAATTTGGTTTGCAAGTTATATAAAAATGACAATTCGGTCTCAGATACAAAATATTCACCGATTCTTTTTGGATCAAAAGCGACAGCTTTATTTGTACAAAAATAAACTAGTAGAAGCTTTGTATCTCGCCTACACGAAAACATCTAAGACTAGAACAAACTACAAAATCTTTTTACTACTCTGCAGTGTGCTGGTTGACAAGGTTTCTAGTCTTCACCAACTACAACATGGTTTAAATACCTTCTCTTGGTTTTTATACTGTCTTGATTTTGTATGAATAGACTGTTGAAATGGTGGTTATAACTTCAGATGTTAATATATATATTTCATAAAACATGAATAAAAATCAGCAACACTATAAATGGAACCCACATATAAATTATTTTTAAGCGTTAGTAGTTTTTTCTACATGTTTTCATTTTTTATATTACATTTTTTGTGCATTATATTATTAAAAAATATTTACATTTAAAATGTTATTTATACATTTCAGTAAAATTAAATAAATTTAATATTTTTCATAAAAAACCGGTTTTTCTTCAGGATTGTTGCTGTTGGCGATCAACAGTAGGCTTTTCCATTAAATTTACTATGAGATTTTCAGGCCACATTATTATCATTTCCACGTTTGTTGACTCTCTTGTGGCAATTAGTTAATCTTCTGGTCATTTAATTATGCCTTCAATCATATTTGGATAAGGTTGTTGAACTAGCTGAGTTCTAGTGTGTTCTTTTCGTTAGTACTAATTGTTCAGCGTTTGAAACACATGAGTGAATCTATATTTTTTATGTAAGAAATGAAAACTTTTATAAATATCTTCCATCAAATAGGACGTAAACTCTGATTTTATTTTTTAATATGTACCTTAAACCTTTGGCTAAGCCATTAAAAATTCGTCTGCCATGATCCTGAACGATGTAATGCACTATTTAAAGATTTTTACTCTAATAAACATAATCACAATTTAGCACTTTCAATCTAGAGTTTATCTAACAATGGGGACTAATCCTTAAATGGGATGGTTGCCAAATATCAAATAGACCAGACTTTCGGATTTTAAAAATTGTAACAGTATACAAATCCGAAAGTTAAAGGAAACATTTATTCTAAAGCTACAAGTAATAAAATATTAGGAATTAAACATATGACTATTATAATTTCTTTATGATATTTTGACAGCCATTAGCCTTTTTAGGTATTTGCGTTCTCCTTTATTAAAGAAAATTATTCATCACTCAATTTTATTACGGTGATCATAGGAAATCTTTCAATAACATATCGCTAAAACAATAAATTTGTAAAAATATTAACAAAATAAACAAAATTCTAATATCAATATAAATAATATGTTAAAATATATAACTTCTTTTGTCATAAATTCTTAAACCGTGAACTTGAAGGTGACAATACAAATGCCATATTGAATGTAACGCATAATTAAGCTCCGAATTCCTTCAGAAAGTTAATATATTCATCAAATTTTACACATAAACACTGTCTGTTAAAATAAAAACATGAGTTTTTTTTAACAATTATTGTATATTTTGACAAAAAGATTGTACAATTTTTTTGCTCAATTCAAAAAGAAATAGTAGTTAAACATTAAAAGAAAAAAAAAGTGTAAAGATACCTTTGTTGCCGAAGTTGTAATTTGAAAGAGGCAGTTTGAAAAGCCCGCTGAAGATGAAACTATTAATCATATTTCGCTGTTAGGTAACTCTGTCAGGTGATTAATGCTCCCTTTTATTGTGGAATCCCTTGGAAAGGCTCTGCCTCTCTCATCCGCCTCCACGCTCAACGCACTCGTATCACCTTGGCATTAATTCAGCCCAACCATGTTATCGCTTGATAAATAAAATAAATAAAATTGAACGGCAAACAAGTTCTAAAAGAAATTCCTAAATTTAAAAAAAAATAATCAATATTTACCATAATAAATACATGTAATGATGTTTGTTTGTTTAGATTTTATCACTTATACACAAAATTACAAAAAATAAAAAAGCGTATTTCTATCACATATATATTTATAAAGGGGTTAGTTTAGCTGAGCGGTTAACGTGCTCGCCTCTGAACTGGTAAATCCGGGGTTCAATACTTAAATATACACCTGGCTCTCGATTTATTCACGTGAGAGGTGACATTAAACCGTCGACTCTGAACCTGTACGATGACAAATTTTCGTTAATGATCCCTAATCTAAATACACTTGAGTTTAACGAAATTTAGGACTTCCATAGAATCAACAGGTAATGTAGTTCGCCCATTACTAATACGGCCAAATAATAAATAAGCCACAATTTCCTCCCCTAGAACAATACTAAAAGCTAAAAGCCTTATAATTTGGGTGTTGTGAAGAAAACAACCAAACAAAACATATATATTAATAAAAATCCAAAGTAGTACGCACTCAAACTTACTATAATGAAATATTATATCAATGTGATTGTCGATTTAAACATTTACCAATTTTATTTAATAAATGTGTAACTATTCTGGAAATTTTATGAAAATATTGTTTCAGCATTACAAAAAAGCTGGAGTGGTCTACACGAAAATTTACTGTCATTAATCATAATATCAAAGCCGTTGACAATCAACTGAGTTTTTGTTTGATTTTAATGCAGCTATCGTGACAACGGTATATTGCACCCTCTGGTAATATGTGGTCTTATAGATTATAGATAATAAAGTTATAACTTATTGATAATAAATTTTATAATTTCATTTCGTTTATTCTACTAAATTGAAATTATAATTGTATTAACATTTTGTTATGGTTATTTGTGATGGTTAATCTGAAACAATCACACATGTTGTTTTTATTATTATTAGGACAAAACTGAGGGTTTGAGACCCACCGGAACCGTACACAGCCCCACCATGTCTACCCTGTTTAGCTTCTTTTATCCGTTTCTAAAACCACGTTTGAATTGTAATTACTTATTGAATTTTAAAATTATTGTTTAAATTTTGACATAACCTTTCAGTATGCAATATTCCTGATACTCAGATCCCTATATGAATATATTAATAATGTATCATCAAAGATCAAATATATTAATATTAATTAAGAACAAACTATAGAATAAAAATTCTTAATAACTTAAATAAATAACAGTTTTCACTTATTAAATTATTCATTGAGGCTTGGACCAATTGTGGGTCATAAGCAGAAGGGGCAAAAAGAAAGCACAGTGAATGGTTAATAAAAGTATATGGTCAATTAGTCTTTTAGATAAGGTGAGGTATTACAGTGCAATTACCCTTATAAATGTGTCTATTAAGCACAACTAAAGTAATTTGTATAAAGGAAAGTTAATAGAATACACTGTCATATTGATAAACTTGATAATAACCAACAGTATTCATATTAATTCTATTTTGAATACAGCAATAGCCAGGTAGTGTTGTCTACCACTGTCCACAAATTTCCTAGTTTTCACTATTAGTGCACGCCACTTAACGTAATCACGGATAATAAAGTTATCAATCGGTTAATGTTATCGGAATTTTGATCCCCGCCCAACATATCATATGCATTACAAATATATTGCATATTGGGATCAGAACATCGGTTATTGTTATAATTTTTTTCCATACCTTGGTACATTTTTCGTTGAGTTCAGTTCCAGCGTAAATGCCCAGCGAGAAATTGTCCTAACAATTCCTATTTTATCTCTAGCAAAGCAGGAGATAACATTTCCTTATTTCAATGCTCGTCTTCAGTTTTCTACTACAAGTAATCTGACGTATATATAGTACAAAGGTTCCGTGACAGTGACTTCTTTGTTTTCATTGATTTTCTTACTCCTTCAAGATGAAGAAATGAAGAGATTTAAGCATCAAAGAAAACCTGCAATTTTAGCGCTATGATAAGCTGGATAAAATGGGGCTTGAATAAAATTTTAAACACTGAAAAGCCTCGAGATGGACATAAAAGGTATCCAAAAAGTCGAATTTACTTTGAAAATGTGGTTTACAAATGTCCAAGAAGATGACTTGGAAGCATGTTTTGGAAGAAATATTTCAAAATTGTTTCAAGAAAGGTTGTGGACCACTAAAATTGCAATAATAGAGGACATTGTTGCTGAAAAACCAAGTGACATGACGCTAATCGACTTAGAGGAGTGGATGGCAATGGACAATGACCGTCAGGTGGGTGTAAAGTTAACGGAGGGTGACTTCTGCGATGCTGTTACACAGGCTGGGCAGAATAAAGTAGACAGTGACGATGAATCAGAGGATAATCGACCAGCAGTGAGCATTCCAACAAATAAGGAAATGTGGGAAGCTCTTCGGGTGTTACGACTTGAAGTGCAGAATAGACCTTCTGAATTTAAACGTCTTTATGAGTACGAGTCCTTTATAAATAATTTGCTGTGAAAAGACTTGAAATAGACAAAGCTGGACAGTTTCATAAATAAATAACTTATTGTATTGCTTATAGTTTAAATAGTATAACTATAACTTATAGTTTTACTATTTATTACATATATCATTTATTTAGGGTTTTTTTTTCTACACCTGCAGTTTTAGCCTCATGGACAGTAAAATTGCAATTTCCATTTCTTCGGTTAATCTTATCAATCGGTTATTCTTATCACTTTTAGTGTTTACAAAAGTGATTACATTAAGCGGCATCCAATGTAATTACTCATAATGGGGAATTTAAAAAATTACGTCTCTACACTAAAAAGATTTAATATAAAAACTAACAACGCATTTAGAACATTTATTTCGAAACCTGAAGAAGATCACAAGGTGTTTGAAACGCGTTTATAGTTTTGATATCAAACACCTTTTTTTGTGGAGATGAAATTTTTGAAATTCCTCATTATTTTCTAGTTTTTTTTATCCGCTTGGCACTCCATTGAAATATTATCCCCACAACTTCTCCCTGTTCAAACACTCTAGTCTACCATTTATTTAATTATTTTCGTTGAAGAATAATTTATATTTAATAGAATATTATCAAATTCTTCTTAATTTCAATGATCAAAGCAAGTTCGATTTCAAATTCAGTGTTTTTTAGTAACATTAAAATTAAGTTATTTCGTCTGTTCACATATAAGGTCAAAAAACGTTATTTTAAATGTTAAAAATATAACCAGAAACAAATTCCATGGAAAATTGTTTCTGATGTTGCGAATACTTCAATTAAAAACCAAACTGGCAATTTTTTTGTCTTTTAGGTTACCTAACTCAGAATGGCAGACCATATTATGTTTATAATTCCCTTAGTAAATCTCAGAAAAACAAAGTCAAATTGAATTTTAATTGCATTCCCATACTAGAGCTACAGAGATAATAATAACCACATAGCTACTAATGTGAAAAATTAAATTCTTCAACCTTTGACGCATAAAAACAGCCAAATATATATTTTAATTAATAAATCAATAAGCTAAGTTGATAATTACTATCTATAAAGGTCTGATAAAAAAAGTTGCCTTTGCAGCAGTTCCAATTAAATTCAATTATTATGTAGTAGATTTGAATATAGTATACAACAGAAGAACTTGTATGAAGTCGCTATTTTGATTCCATATATTGATAACGTGATTGTCATCATAAGTTGGTAGGCATAAGTTCACAAGAAATACTTGATGAGAAACTTGTGAACTAGGGTATTAAAACCTAAAAAAAGGTGGTTAAATAGAGAAAGAATGAAGAAATTATGGAAGTAATGAAAAACAAACAAAAATTCCATTCATTAAATGAATTCCTACCAGATGTGAATAAATTTTAGTGTAAGTTTGTTTGTTATTTAATATCCATGAATGGTTCTAAAGCATCGGAACTTTGATATACGAGTATGCATAAAGCACTGCTAGATGAGATGTGTATCTTAGAAACAGACTACAGTGCTAAAGTAATCGTATCATTATGTAATCGTCTAAAAATTTTTTCCATCAAATATAATAAATGCTTAATATAAACTGTAGAAGATCATGAAAATCTTATATCAACAACCTCAACAATTTTCATAAATCATACATCAGCTTTTGTTTCCTTAACCTGCACGACACTTCTCTGGTCCAGTACATTTGTGTGCCATATGTCATAACATACATACGGTACTACGTATTGACTAATCACACCACAGCAAAAGTAGTTTTAGGCCATCCCCCCTCCGCCCATGGTTTTATGAAGTATTGATGAAAATAAAAATGCACTCTGTTGAAACATTTTGTCTACAAAGTTTTAGGTATACAGGCAGGTTTATTCATTAAAACTTAATATATAAAAAAATCTACAACTAACCTTTTTTCCAAAGATGCAGGATTATTTATTATCCCAATTATGAAAAATCAAATATATTATCTCATGTAGTACATAATGCAATCTAATTATATATAACCACAATTTATGTTATAGTATTATGACATACATTACAATATATAATTCTCAATATATTACTATATCGTAATCCAGCCAATAACTTATTGTAAAAGATTTAGCTAAAATTCAATCAACCACCATTACTAAAAAGTAAATTTTAATAATAATTAAATCCCTTTGTTGTATTTCACCAAAATACAACGTATGGATAAACATAAATGTACACAAATTTTTACATGAACTTCCAAACATTATATATATATATACATATAAATTACCTGATTAAAATATCAGGTAACAGACTATGATATTTTAATCTAGTAACGGCTCTTAATAGAGTGACAAGTTGAATGAAAGAATGTTGAGTCTACTTACTCAAATTTAAGTCTACTTTTCATCCAGCGCTTCTGGTGAGAAATCGATAAAGCCTGCTTCAAATGGATCTAACACGTTGCTATGAATACCTGTGAATATTAGGAAAAATTTATTAATTTTTATAAAGAACTGTATTTAACTTAATTTTTGCTATGGTATGTATTCGTAAAGAGGCAAACAAGGTGATAACTGCGGGTGTGTGTGTGTGTGTGTGGATGTGTATCTAAAAGTTTTTGAGAACGCTACAGTCTACAATTTTTGATCAAATTAATATTGTGCACAAAATGAACTTTATAGAGCAGATAAGCCCTATTTGTTAAAGGTAATATTACATGATACAAGACCACTTTTTTGGCTAAACTGTGTTTTTCGACAACTTTTTTTTTCCTAAACTACTAAACTGGGGTTTTGATAACTTGGTTCTATGATGAATGAAACTGAAGTAACAAGTGAAAAAATCCTAATATTTTCAAAACGATTCTAAAGGATTTCTTTTTCAGCAAACTGTGAAATTTGCAATCTGAAAGTTTTTTAGGAGGATATACGAGTACGCCATAACGATTGACGAATCAGACTGAAATTCTACTTAAAAATAATACATTATGTGTGAATAACCTCATTGCCTTTTTGTCAAAATTACATAGACAAAAAAAGGAGCTATGGTACAATTTATCATATCAGACATATTCTTTAGCACTAGGCAGTTAATTATAGAACAATGAAATTTTGTCAAAAAATTATTCATAAAATTACAATTTATTGAAAAAATATTCCTATTTTTTTACTAAAGCATAGGGTAATAAGGCTATAAAACTGATAACTCATCTTGCACTAATGCATCACCGGCTTTAACTGTCGGATTTGTTACATTTATGTATATTGTTTAAATTGACGTAGAAATTTTTAAGTAAATCTACTGAAATAAAATTATTATTCAGAGATTTAATAAAGAAAATTAAAATGTTTGAAGGAGTTAATATGATATGTAGAAAGAATAAAATTCTTAACTGTAAGAAATCAATGCCAATCAAGCATATATTTTCTGATGATTTCCATTGTAGAATTATATAATAGATTTGAATATTAAACCCCCACCCACATGTTATATGAACATCATTTGTATCCTTGGACCAAACTTAAGATATATTTCCTTTGTTAGATATAGTTATTGCAAATAAATTAAAATAAAAGAACAATCCGTTTTTTATCAAAGAAATTGTTATATCCACTTATAGTATTGCTGAGTACAGGACACTCCAGATTTTTTTTTTATTTTATAAAACACCAACTAAAAAAAATTATGTGTTTATGTAATATGTTTTTTAGATTATTTATTACTGTTTGAGGTAAATATATGCTGTTTAGATGACTAGTGTTTCAAATAGTGCCTGCCTAATGTCAAGTCGATCTTATAAACAGGGTAGGACAGGAATCAAAAAGAATAATTGAGTGGGTAGGCCATTGTGAGTTGAAATGCTGTTAGAGGAGAATTAAATTTTAGAGGGGAGTGATGGCGGGTGTGTGCATTAATAGTGATCAATCCCATCTGCATCCATAATTGAGCAATTAAAGATTTATGCTGTCCTATTCATTGTTCCCTACTTGTTGGTTTGCAACAATCGATATGATGTCTTTGATTTGCAATGCTCCTTAGTTAATCGTATTAAAGGCTTGTCGATAATGCTTTCTGTATCCTTTTAGCGATCCCCATTATTTTGTCCTTAATGTCTATAGACAAACTGCCTTGAAGTTCAGTTAAATAGGATTTAGCATTAAAGCAGATTTGTACAATTGATTTGCTTCTTGTTTAATAGGTCACTCATTTTGATAAATCGAGCAACTGATTTCATAAAAATACAATTAAAGAAAGAAAATAAAATAGCCATACGAATCATTTTTTTCAAATCGTTTGCCAAATAACTACTAATAGAAGAGTAATATAACTAAAGTTTTTCAAATCTGTCTTATTTCTTGCACGTAGGCGGAATACATGTATCATAAAAATTCTCTTAAAGATATTGTTGGATTTAAACTTTTCAGATCCCAAGAAATTAATTGAAAATATTATTGCATTATGTCTGAATATATGTAATTATGTCGTGTGTGTGTGTATGAGAGAGAAAAGAGAGAGAGAGAGAGAGAGAGAGAGAGAGAGAGAGAGAGAGAGAGTTTGATGTGGGTAGATTTACCCCCATATCCAATATACTTTAATTTATCTACAAATGATACCTTTTGACAAATAATAATGAAATTTGTCAAAGATATATATATTTACTTCAGTTTAAACAAAGATACATAGATAAATGAAAAACATATACACAATCTCTAATTTTTTGTTTGAACCATCATCAGGAAAGAAATGAGAGAGAAACCAACAGTTATGTCACCATTGTTTCTGCACCAGTGCGCTCTCTTTTTTCTACTAACGACTATTCAAGTCAAACATTAAAGACTTGATGTTCGTTTTATTCGTTTATCTATGCATCTTTGTTTATATTGAAATTATAAATTTCTTTCGGAATGTTTTTTGTGCGAATTTTGTACATTACACCAAAAAATTTTCACCATAGGAATCAAAAACTTATCAACCTAGATTCTCAGTACTTCAATTGCTTTTAATAATTTTATGACCTTTGAATGGAGGTATGCTCTAGTCCAAAATTTTAAGACTTATTCTCAAAGGCTGTTCAATGTATTTTGATACCAAATTGGAAAATATTGTTAGACTAAGTAAAAATTGTTAGAATTAATCTAATTGATTATCTGTGGATTAAAAACAGGTTTCATATTAATTGAAAACCACTCCTTAATTTTGTAAACCATGAACAAAATTTCATTGCAAAAACCTTCATTTATTCTTTTCATCTACTCCTTGTATGAAATTTGGATTAAAAAAGTGTTATATTTGGATCAACATTAACGAGTCAAGTTTTCAACAAAAATACTTGCTTTGAGGTCTCCTTAGTCCGATAAAATAGGTATTTTGAAATACTCTGTTTGTGTCTGAGTGTGTGTGTGTATGTGTGTTTGGGAGAAAAATATTTTAAAAAAAGATAACAGTGTACTCGTATTATTATGTTATCTGTATCATATTTATGTTCCTATTAACTCTGAGACAAAACAGCAAACTCAGTATGAATATTGAACTTTTTTAAATGATACTTTACAAAAATTTGAGCACTAGTAATTTCGTAGAAATATGTATAAGTAAGATTCATTTGAATTTTATTTTGTAGTTATTTAAGTTGTTCTTTAGTGTCAAAAGTTCTAACAACTGTGCTGTAATAGGAATAAAGAAAGTTTAATTCTTCATGGATATTAAGCCAAAGATAGCAAAATATAGATAATGAAATACATTTTGATAAAAATGATAAAGGAAAATCAAAATCTTAAGTTGACGGAGGGCAATCCAACAAACAATCAAGTGCACCTTTCCACTAGCGCTCCAACTGAGCAATCAGTAAGCTTCATTTAACGTGTTTGAACATTATTAAAAACACCTAATTACTTCAGTTCTTAAGTGAATGTTTTAATATTTGGGAATGTATGTTCATTTATGATTAATTAATTAGCGTGTGCGTTACGTATTAACCTAAGTCATAATATTTTATTACGATTACCATTTTAGCATTATTTTTTATAATTTTAAAATCCTATATGCACACTACTACTAGATCAAATATATTTTCTTTCATTACATCCTGGATCGTTGTTTTTGTTGTTTACTTTTTAGTAGTGCAGATATTCGTACCTAGCATTTAATATTAATTTTTGTTCCCTCATGTTGTGATAATGTTTCATTTGATTGCACTTTGTTCCAATAATAAAAATAAAGAATTATTTCCACCTTTAAGAATATTTTTTTCTTAATTCATGAGTACCACAATACATTTAGAATTAAATTAGAATATATTTCTGAATATTACAACTTATTGTTAATAACTAGAACCTTTCATCAATTAGTATGGTTGAACTAGTTTTATTTTCTTGCTTATTCATAACAAAAAAACTGTCAAATTAATTATTATCTGTTTTTCAACTTTGTTTGATTGAAAATAGGTTCCAGTTTTTAATTAAGAAAACGAAAGTCATGTGCCGTTTTTCACATCGGCTTTCTTTTTTATTTGTTTGCCAATATTCGATTTAAGTTATGACCTTATAAACCATTTAAGTCTACTTTACAGCTATTTAACTAGGATAAGTTTTTATTTGTAATTTATATGTTCAAAAAAATATTAAAAAACAGAATGGACGGAAACTAAGGAAATATTATGTATAACAAATACTTCTTGGTTAGTCCAAATAGAGGGTTTTACATGTATAGTACTATTACGCGTAATTTCAGATGTATCAGATCACCACCCAGGTTTGTGTGATTTTTGTAGAGGAGTTGATTAGGGGGAATGCCTGACTATTTTATTTCTCTCTTTTCAATATGTTCAATATGTTTCTTACACTTAGTCCTAAAGCAAATGTAAAGGTTCAGCCTAACCTTTAGGGAAAAAAAATAACAATGAAATGTACCTGCCTTCTAATATGAAACAGATGTACCCCATACCCTACCCACGTCTATCCTATTCCCAGTCAGTTGTACCCCCGACACTTACCCTCAGGTTCGTAATCGTTATTTTATTTTATTTTTATTTTGTACTACATTTACTGTCTACTATAGATAACTCTCCGGTCTCATTGTATTTTTTAGTTAATGCCTGAGGAAGAACATTACGTGTCCGAAACGCGTTGTTTATACCATTAAATTTTTATATGTGGAGACCATTTCATTAACTTTTTAACCTACAATGAGTAGAAGTACAATAGTTTAAACATTTCCGCAAAAAGTTCTTTGTTTTACATCGTAAACTATGGTATACAAATGCTAAGAGTTGACTGTAAATATTTTTTTTTAATTCATGACGCGCGAATGAACACGTATATTGACTCTGATATTACATGTTAAATAATGATTCTTTAAACATGGTTTGACCTAAATTTCAGTTTAAAATTGAAAAAAGAAAAAAAATTATCTTTTACGTGAATGAGGGCAAATGGAAGTTGACTGCGTGAGGAAGAAAGAGTGAGAGAGAGCGAGTGAGTGAGTTAGAGGCAAGAGTGGTCCAGTGAAGAGAATAGCCAAAGGTGGTAGGGAGAGAGTGATAAATTAAAGCGGGTATGTGGTGAAGTGGCCAGGTCCATCTCAGTCGACCTGCTTCTCAATCAAGGCCACACCTAACCTCTTGCCGCACGGTTTGCTTCATATTTACATCTGAATAATTACCGTCCAGCGCTTCTCCAAATGCCGTTAGATGGATCGCAAAGTCTCTCAGTTTACTACTCTTATAAATATACCTCAGACATATATAATATTAAAAGGACATACAATCTGGTCATTTCCGAAACCGAAATTAAAACAAAAATTATCATTTGCTTTCTAGTAATTATACAATAAGTAAAATCACTATTTACGAAGTCATAACACTGATTTTTTGTTAATTGAAATTTGAATACATTTAAATCCTATAAAAAAACAAAGTTGTTGGTTTAGAAAGTGCAGTAGTACTACTAGGAGTAGCAATAATGTCATATGGATTGATTAGATTGATCAGTATTGAATATGGAGCTTCAGTAACATCTTGTACCTACCCCAAAAATATCAAACAGCTGGATTCATTCTAGTTCTGTAGTCCGATATAATTTTCGTATCGATAATATAGTAGATAACATACCAAATAACGAGGATTTCAAATTGTGAGAGTAAAGTTTATTCTAGCAAGTAGTATGCTTATTTTTAGTTTTGAAGATTAGCAGATCAAATATTTACTGGGAACTAATTTTTAGTTTGGAGAAAGAAAAGCTTGAATAAGACGGAAAGTTGGCAATTTCATGTCTGTATGATCTCAGGATCAGGTTAGTGATCCCCTCTCTTGTAATAGCAGCAGCTTCTGCATTGAATAATTTTCTGCGAGGCAACGTAGGTGACAATGCTGTTTTGGTGGTCTGTGATCTGGTGGGAACTACTGATCATCATCGTCATGATCCATCCAGACTGCAAATATATGAAGCCATTAAAATCATGAAATATAACCCATTAATTAATCGTCAACACACCGGGGTTTCACCCACACTGCAGCTACTAGTTGACCAACCACCAGCTACTCGCCAAGCCAACAGCCAGTCACCGCCCAGTATTCAGACCAGCAACATCTAAGATATGTATATGAGACAAAATGCCGTTGGGAAGAATCAAAATGAAGAAAAATAAGCTCTGAGGCCTTCTAGACTATTTCGTCAGAGAGCTACTACAAATAATATATAACACGTGAAGTAACAAAAAATGATCAAACCACAATATGAAATGGGAAAACAAGACTAAGATCTTTCAACCATAACAAGCGGTCTTCGTCAAAGCCAAAACCCATCTGAAACACTAGATGCAGAAACATCATAGTGAGGGATTGAGAGGAGTGGAAGTTTTATATTCTATAGTTTTATATAGAATGGACCCTCATGAATCATTGGACCCTCTTCCAAGGCTTATCCATAAACTTGATTTCAGTATAGTATTTTCTAATTGTAATAACGTAGGCAATATGCTAATAAAAAAAAACTCACCCAGGAACCTGGAGTCTGGTGGTATTTATAAAATCCCGTGCAAAAAATGCCATTAAATATACATCGGTCAAACTGGTAAATCATTAAAGACACGTGTAAAACAGTACCAATACAACGTAAATAGACAAGAAAAAAGTAGTGCATTATTCTTGCATATAAATAATGAAAATCATAATACTGATTGGGCCGGAGCCAAATTTATTACCTATGAAAAATTGATTGTTACCGATTTTCGTTCGTTTTCTATTTAATTTCTCAAGTTTTCTGAACTTGGTTTTCAACACTTCAGGTAAATTGAATACTAACAATCCAAATTAATTATTCTTGAATTCCATACTGATAGTCCAAAATATGCTATAAATCTAACAACAAAAAACTACACAATAAATTATTCCTACGTTTCAGTAATCCTAGACCATCTTCAGGGATTTAAGATAATGATGATTAAAAATTAACTTAAGAAAAACACTGACAATAAATATTCTAGTACGGTTGATAATAAAGAATAATAAATAATCTACTCTAATTATAAATATTCTAGTACTAATTATTGCATTGCTATACTAATGAATTGACAACATTAAGACGACAAGCAGGTTACACCATCGCGGAAGTTCCAAAATTCCAGGTTTTTCCAGTTCGATTCATCTGGTTAATTAAATTCACTAGAACACTATGAGGCTGTCACTGAATCAGGGTTGTTATTTTGTTGGTTTCCTGCATGGAGCATTAAAATTCTGCTGAAACTCGTTGTCTGGTTGTTAAGGTTGGGTTTATGCTCTCTTGTACACAGGGCTTTCAAAATTTGCAGTCTATTGTGGTGTTTCTCTTGGTATAAAATTTCTATGTTGTTGTTTAATTCTTCTCTGCTCGGCTTGAGGCTATGCATATTATGGGAATGATCTTTTGGAGCGCGAGTAGTAAGGTGCATAGTGAACCTCTGTGATAAAATCGTTAACGTAGAGTCAATGTATGATGACTTGAGGAACTCACAGTTTCCTGTATTACAATTATAACGGTAAACTACATTGGTTTTCTGGAGGAGAGGCTTTTGCTGTAAGTTATTTCTAACAATTAAGTTAGTTGTGGAGGCACTTTTGTAATAAATACTTATCTTAAGCCGGTCTTCAGAATTGGTGCATTTAGTATTAGTTTGATGATGTTCTTAATTACTCTTCCGTCAGTTTTATACTACTGAGGAAATTGGTTCCTTTAGTACACTGTTTCTGTTCTGCCTTGGATGCTTGGCTGGTCCTGCTGTCGTTTCCTATTGGTAATGTAATGCTACAAAAGGTTATCAAAGTGTTTATTACTATACCCATTATTAATTAAAACCTGCTTAATTCTTTCTACTGCAATGTGGAACAGGAACTATTTGTGAAGGTTTTAAAAGCCCTGTATATAACTGCTTTTACCATTCCGTCTTTGTAGCGATTTGGGCATTCACTTTGAGCGTTCAAATGGATTCCCATGTTTGAGGGTTTGACATAAACTGATGTTAGGTATTGCTGACAGTTTTCTTTAACGGTGACGTCGAGGAAATCGATGCTTTTGATTGTGTTTGATTCTTTCGTAAATTTAAGGACAGAGGCTGCTTCTATTGCTGTTCTTATATGTTCCATTTGTTGTGAAGTGTGAGCCACTACGAAACAGTCATCTACATAACGACAATACACCTGAGGCTTACATGTTGAATCTGACGCCAGGACTGTGTTCTCGATGTGGCACCTGTAGAAGTTGGCGAAGGTTACGCCAAGTGGGGAGCCCATTGCCACACCATCGACTTGATAATTCAAACTTCTGTCTATGTGTGTGAACGGATTTTTCGTTGTGCAGGCTCTCAGCAGATTTTCCATGATATCTCTCTTGAATGGGGTAGGGGGTAGACTAGGCTGGTTGTAAGCTGATTCACATATAATTCTGATAGTTTCTTCCACAGGCACATTAGTAAACCAGGACTCAACGTCAAGTGAGGCCATAGTACCTTGAGGTTTAGTAGCGCGGAAGAGTTCAAGAAATTCATCAGAAAACTGCACTACAAATGAATCGAACTGGAAAACCTGGAATTTTGGAACCTCTGCGATGGTGTAACCTCCTTGTCGTCTTAATGTTGTCAATTCATTAGTATAGCAATGTAATAATTAGTACTAGAATATTTATAATAATTATTGTTAATGTTTTTCTTAAGTTAATTTTTAATCATCATTATTTTAAATCCTTGAAGATGGTCTAGGATTACTGAAACGTAGGAATAATTTCTTGTGTAGGTTTTTTGTTGTTTGATTTATAGCATACTAGCAAACGTACCCGTCTTTGACGGAATCAAAAATTCTATTATACTTGGTATTCCAAAATATCAATTATAGTATTATACTAATACTACAATTAGAAGTTATAGAATAGTAGAAAATACCATTATTAGTACAGTGCTAAACAAATGCCTCTGTATACAAATATTACATTTTAAGTTAGACATACACAAATCTACAATCAATGTTTCAGCTTTATATGTCTTATGGTGGCAATATTTTGTGGACAAACCGACAGACAGAAATTATTCTAAGGGTACATGTGGCTACTCTGAAGTATGAAACGTAAAGAAAACTTGAAATGAGTTAGTTCTAATTAACGTGCTCTCAGTCAAAAGCTAGCACGCAAGCCACTGGGCTACTCTGGCTCCATACCTTACTTTATTACCACTGTTTATATTACGCAAATATTAAATTAAAAAAAAATATTTTTGTTGTATTTATTTATAATACGTTTGCACTACTGTCATCGGCGAGCAAGCAAGCTACTGGGCTACTCTAGTCCCATACCTTACATTATTACCAGTGTATTTATTAAGCAAATATTAAATTAAAAAAAGTTTATAGTTGTATATAATACATAGCAAACGTACCCGTCATTGACGGAATCAGAAGTTCCGTTATTTTGGGTATTCCAAAAGTCATTAGAAATTATAGAACAGTAGAAAATACCATTATTACTACAGTGTTAAACAAATGCCTCTAAATACACTACATTAGCTGTCTGTCCTTCAGGTTCATGGTAGAAGAAAGACTTGAAACCTCTGACCCTTGAGCAAGTAAACTACATTTGACCATGTGGGAAAAACTTGGTTTCGCTACCTTGTATTCCTACGTTAGATGAAGTCTCCCTTTGCGACTTAGTTAACGTCATTGCGAAATAGACTCTGACCGGACTTTGCAATCATTTCAACGTAAACAGACAGTGGCTCGGAATCAATGGTATGTGTGGTATACACACAGACTCCCCAATACCACATCCAGTCATTATGTCCGCCTCTATGGCATATCTGTGTAGAGCACGAACTCAGAGTCGTGTCCCGTTGCACAGTTTTTGGGGCACTCATGTTTCGTAACATGAAATTTGTTACTGCTACTAAATTGCAGCATGATTGGTTCTCCTACTTTAAGTTTTTACTCATGAGCAGGCAGTCCAGGAGAAATAAATTCAGAGTCAAGAAATTCAATTAGATAATGAACTGCTTCTTCATCACTAATCCAATCTCTTTACTGACTTGTAAGGTCTTTCCTCGGTATGATATAGCGTAAGAACTTGTTTGTTGATTTTTCCTGCCTGTTCGTATTAAGGGTTTAGAATTGCTCGTTTACAAAACTATTTATTCGTAATAGATAGTACATCTTCAACTCTGAGAAACACTTTTTCAAAGATGTCAAATACGCAATATATTCATATGGTCCAATGAAATTAAAATCAACTAACAATACCTACTTGCTTCACCTGTGTATTTTCAAAACAAACTTGTCTGTGAAGTTAGGAAAATACGCTTAAAGCCCTATAACTTCGTTTCTGTACTTAATTATGAATCTATTTAGAGCCCATATTTTAAGTTAGGCATACACAAATCCAGTGTCAAAGTTTCAGCTCGCCATGTTTTATGGTGGCTGAGTTTACTTGTGACAAACGTTTTTGCTTTAAACGTCCATAACTTCACTTCTACGTTTAATTTCCAAATAATTCAGAAACTATATTTTAAGTTAGACCTACCCGAATTTACTGTAAAAGTTTCAGCTTTACATGTCTTATGGTAGCTGAGTTTACTTGTGACAAAGTTTTGCGGACAAACAGACAAACCGACAAACCGACAAACAGACAAACCGACAGAAATTTTTCTAAGGGTGGATTCGGTTTCTCCAATGTATGAAACGTAAAGAAAACTTGAATTGAGTCAGTTCTAAGTAATGTACAGACAAAATCATTATTTTATTTATATAGATTTTGGATTATCAGTATGGAATTCAAGAATCATTTGGATAGTTAGTGTTCAATTTACCTGAAGTGTTGAACTTCAGCGGAAAACCAAGTTCAGAGAACTTGTGAAACTAAATAGAAAACGAACGAAAATGAAAACAGGCATACTTTTTAATAAAACATGTCTAAATGAAGGTCTGCTCCCAATATATATATATATATATAGTTCAATATAGACAAAGAAGCATAGAAAAATCAAAAGAACACACTTACGGTCTCTAATTTTCGGTTTGAACCGTCTTCAGGAGAGATAAGAGAGGGGAACCAAGCACACTGGTTCAGAGACGGTTGGAGACTCTCTGGAGGTGGGAATGTGTGGGAATATATGGGAATGTGTGAAAATGTGTTGGAAGGAGTAGGAATGAGTGGGAATAAGTGGGAATGTGGGGAAATGTGTAGGAATGAGTGAGAATGTGTATGAATGTGTGTGCGTTGTTGCGTGTGTGTGGTGTGTAATATTTCGGAATGAAACACATAAAAATACAGGAAATTAAACGCATTGAAAAGTTTAATTGGTGTGATTGTTTTTTTATGTTTGAATAGTATGTTATGTGTATGAAAATTTCACAATGAACACACATGACTCTTAGTTTATATATGAATTCACTCACATATGTAATATAATATTCAAATATGTTCTTATATTCAAATTTCATTCAAATATAGTATTTTACGTTTGTATGATACAATTGTAACAAACAAACTGAGATCTCTCAGTTCTGTAGTTAAAATGATATAAAATAATAGAAAAATTTTACTTTTCTATTGTTGTATTAGGTCTTCGTAAAAAAAATGAAATATATGAAAAAACTATATGTATTACATAAAGGGGCTCTGAGAATATGTGTTTTCTATAACATTTATGTAAACAATGTTTAAATTATATTTAAATTTCATATAGTAATTAAGTTGTGACTCATCTAGGCAGTAAATGATCTTTAAAGTATTTATTGTAACGTAGTTCGGTAATTTTTATTTTATTCTTAAATTATAGATGGATATATGTTGATAGCTAAAAACTTAAATCACATTAACAGGGAAAAATAATTGATTGACCATAAAGTTAAGATAGGAAAGAGAGGTTTGTTGTTGTATGATTCATGAGACATAACAAGGGCTTCCGTTTAGCGCAGAATGGCCAGTGTAAGCCTTAAGAAGAGGTGTTAATCCCTGCGGGTGGCGTTCTCATCATTGTCAGATGGGACATTCATTATCGACTATCGAGGGATCCTGGATTAGGCTGAAATTAGCTGCTCATATTAGACACATCGATCGGCTTAACACCCCGTCTCTAGAGATCCGACGTCACTCGGCCCTCATTAACTGCACTCTCTCTAGTCTCCTCTCCCTCCTGCTATTCTTTGTTGTTAAGTTTCTCCACTCACCGCAAACACTTAGTCATTCATATCAAATATTGACACAACTTTACTGCAGTCATATAAATTGTTTTCCCAATCATTTAGTCATCAAGTTTTTTTTATTTTTGAATCCCACATTTGCAATTTAAAAAAAATATATTAGTAAATAGTATGTCAAAAAGTGCTATTTCTAAAAAAAATACTGCTGCCGTTTTTCTATCACTCTAAGATGTTATCAAACTTTTAACGTATTACACTACTTAGTATTTGTCAGAATATACAGCGTATTCCTGTGAACAAATCAGAAAACCTGATGCTGAAGGCAGTTTACTTTAATGATAACCCATGGCTTGACTGTAATTGTCAGACCGTTGTATAAACTCTTTAATAAACCAAATAGTAGGTCCTTGAGCGCTTTTAAGTTTAGATTATTTTATAGCAATCATAATCAATTTTTACATCAACTGTTATTTAGTATAAGTGAAAACTAATAAAATAAACCAAGACTTAAGTGGAAAGGAAGCTGTGGCACTACCAGATGAATAAAGGGTAATCTTGAACTAGCCATCCACTATCATGGAAACCTCAGTTAATCAATAAGGGGTCCCAAACCAACCCCCCCAAGCCATAGTAAAACAGCATACGCCATGTCTGAATAGCTGAGGGGAATTCAGTCATTAGTATGCGAACTCTCGGTACCAGGTGCCTGCCAGTTTAATTAAGTCTTCCTTGGATAAGCGGTTCTGCCGCAGGGGACTCCTATGCCACATTGCTATTATCTAATGGACAATTTAAAAAAAAAAAAAAAAAAAAAATCACAACCTGAAACAGAAATGCCTCATCAGCTGAATACAGCTACCTGCACTTTTTTTCATTCCCTAATCTATATTATAAATATTTTCTCCTAGCTCAGTGAGTTTAGGAAATAGTTAGATAGCAATGTATTTTTATTCTTGACTTTTTCATCTAAGATAAAAGAAAATAATTTAGGAATGATAAAAATTGGCTTCGTCTAAGTGAACTCTCTCAAGTTAAAGCCTCTTTTTTCTTAAAACAAAGTCTTACATGTAGAAAAAATACAATGAATAAATTAAATGTGTAAATGTACTATCACTTACCGGATATTACCTTAAATGTATCACAGAAGTTGAAAGAAATACAATATGATGAAATAGGTATAAAGATATTTCAGCTGAAGTTGAGGAATGTAATGTACTACCTTATTACCAAAGTTGATTGAAAATATTTGAGAAATAATTTCATCTGAAATAAATATAGTTTAAAAAAAATTAAAATTAACTATTTTTCAAATTCTAAACAGTTAATTGGTTCAAAAATTAAATTGTTATCGTTTTGTTAGACTTTCAAAGTAGTTCACATATTTTGAATATGGTCATAAGTTTAATGACATCACTGTATCTTTGGAATACATCCACTGGTTAAGAGAACAAAAGTAATTTTGAACTATACGAGATCATTTCATAGAAAATGGAGCTTACTTTTCACTTCGGCTCTACAAAAACGTTATTACTGTTGTGGTAAAACTAATGAGACTGTGTGAAATGGTTGTGTGGTACACAAAAACAACATATATAGTAATAGATGGGTCAACCTCATTGTATGCTACATACAGGATTAAATACTATTAAACAACTCCTACTGTGACATTTATATAAAAATGATTACATTTTTCTTAATTTTACAAAATGAAAAGATTTCCATAGGAGATGAAATATAAAAATATAATAGGACGAAAAATTAATTGTTGGCCTATTTGATGATCAAATACAATGCTCTTCAGAGACAAATAAATCAAGAAGAAAGCAATTAAAGGATGTCAAGAACAGGCTGGTTCAATTTAGTTTGAAAAGCTCATTCCAACTGTATTTACATTTGTAAAGAATACTATATCTTCAAAGGGAGAATTAAAAATATATGCAGAACATTTATAAGAAATTTGTATAGTTAACTACTATGAATGGAAGCTATATTTGACATGGTGCGAATAATGACTCTCTGTCAAGACGAGGTAAAACCTTTGATCACAGTATACCTGCAGTCGAGCCTATCACCTTGGAATGGATATGGATTTTTTTCAAATCATGCTTATAAATATAGAAATGAGAGACATTTCTCTGTGTACATTTATGATGGTCATTAAGAAACTTAAAATGTTAAGTATAATTTAGTTACATAGCATGTAAATTATGGCAATATGGTAGCGGAGCGTATGAGATCGATGAGATTCAGGTCCCTAGTTTGATCATTTTAACAACATACCTAATTTATCAATAATTTTACATTGCTTATAACTAATAAAATGATTATAGCCACACGCAAAAGAAATGAGACATATTGATAAAAATTGATCAAAACGCAAAACATCAGTTGGTTGTTTACGAGTTTCATATTATGTTTACTTATAGTAAAGTTGAGTGCAGGCAAGTCCATATTTTTTTTTTTTTTGGGTTGATAATTTAACATTATTTAAATATGATTCTATCAATGAGTATGTTTCTATCAAATGAGTATGAGTATGATTCTATCAAATTAGCATGTGCTTTTTCTTTTAAAAAAATGGTATAAATTATAAATTTGAAATAGCTTTATCATATTTTGAAACTAATTCAAAATAGGACTGGCATTAATTGCAAATATTCTGAAGTACATTTGAAAATAAAAATATATACACTTTTTGATACTTTAATGTCTGATTCAATGTCAGATAGACAGTTTATTTATTGCTTTTAACTATTATAGAGTTATTAAACCATATAATTAAATGTTTAAAAATTTTATCAATAATGTTTGTCTTCCTTAATCAAATAATATGAATAAAGAACTTGTTCAACAATTTTTCTTAAGCCGTTAAATATTGTCAAGAGAAGGAAAAATTTATAATCCGAAATTTTGACTTATGATAAGAAACTAGGAGCATTGGTATGTTAACTATAAGTGTTATTTTAATCTTATTTGCTAATCTTATAAGCTTTATATGCTATGTGTTATAAGTGGTTCATGTATATATATATATTCAGTGTTATTGGATCATTCACAATAGTACTTGTGAATAAATGGTACTTAAAATCTGAAGTGACCTATGCAGATCTTTACTGCAAGTAAATATATTATGAAACTCATTGACAATAAATTTGGTCATTTGATTTATTTTCCAACCAACGACTTACTTATTACTTTCACCTTTAGTGTTATTAACCTGACGAAGGGTGTATTCCATTTATTATTTGGAACCGTTGCAGCTATGGGCCAGCTATATTGGCAGGTTTATTCTTTTCAGGAGATCATATTGTGCATACTCTAGACCAGGGGTGTCAAACATACGGCCGGTAGGCCGGATCCTGCCCATCTGTGGGTTTGGTAAGGCCCAGGGAATAAAGCTGCATATATATATATATATATATATATATATATATATATATATATAAAAGAATAAGTTTACTATAATTTTCTTTAAAACCTGTGGTTGTTATATTGTCCGCTAGGGGCCCAGATTTGGACTACCAACTGAAACGCAAAGTGACGTCATTTTTGGCATTTTCTGTTGCGATTGATGAAAGTTTTGATATAGTTTGTTCAAATTGTTTTCCAGATGTTGAAAAAACACTGTTTTTTAGTTCCAGAAAGCTGTGACTAAATGTTATGCAAAAATAATTACTATGACTGTGATCAGTTTTATGCATAACGCTCTTAAATAACTGTTAAACTGAGAAAAGTTGTTATTAAAATTTTACATACTTTTTTAAGTTATTAGATTGTTCATAATGTATTTGGCAAAAAGAAAATTCAATTAATAAAGATTTTTATATTTTACTTATACTTGTTTGAAATAATTTTTAACATTGGTTACTAATACAAAGAAAAATGTATCTTATTGTTAGTTTTGTGTAATTTTTGCAATGAGCATTCTGACCCTGTTCACTTGAGATCAGATTAAGGTATATTCGGCCCCCAGACCAAAATGAGTTATACACCCCTGCTCTAGACTGAGAGATTTACGTCCTCTACGCGTACAACAGAGACACATCCTCAACTGAAAATTCTAGTATCTTGAGAAGATTCTAACCTACAATTATATAATATTAAAAACAGTATTCTTGTTATTAATTAGATATCAACTATGATACAAATATTAAAAATATGGTATTTATGTTTTTTTTAAAAAAAACGTTCTAATTATTTACTCATCAATCAAATCATAGTTAAATACTGTTGAGTTATCAAAAAAAAAATTAATTAACTTTAAAGGCTAAGCGAAAGAAATATTCAGTTACCATTAAGTTGTACATAATAAACCAATACAATATTAATAATCCAACTTACTGGAAAACCAAATAAAGGAAGCTGTTGTAAATACATGTTTTCATTCGATGAGATATCTTTGTCTATTCACATGTGACATTAATTAATTACAATTATACATTTTCAGAACCAAGGCATGCATACTATCTGCTATACCACACCATAAAAATAGTGGGACATAAAACATCACACGCATGCCATCCTTCAAATAGGAGATAAAGCTGTCGGCTCCAAGCCTGTATGAAATAAACTACTAAACATGAATAAGTTAAAATTCACCACTTGCTATGTAGGGTAATGTAACTTCTTGATAACGAAAAGTGAAGCTAAATAACAAATTAGTAACACCCTTTGAATCGCACTAAAATTAAAACCCAAAGACTGGTGAGATTGGAAACAAACTAATTTTCTTTTAATATAGTTATTACAATTTTATCAATTATAGTATTGTAATCATTGTTATAGCATAATCTGCATATCCCTGTTGTCTTCCTCTTCCAGAATATTAAATTAAGGTAATGATTACTATTCAGTAATGATATTAAGACATTACTTTGACTAGTTTATACAATGACTAAAAATACGAGTTGAAATAGTACTTATTTTGAAATATAAGATAAAGTAAATTTGCGTGGTTTCAATAATGGTAAACAGAATTACGTTATTTTTTACATCAATATAGTTTATAGCTTTATAGTTAACAGTTCAAAAAAATGTTTCCTGAAGATTTAAAACTAAATTTTTATCTATTTCCATTAATTTTGCAAAGAGTGAACCTTGTGGAGTGTTTACAAAAATTGTGAAAGGTACCAACTCCAACAGACGGATAGGCAAAATCAAAATTGGGTTCTGTAGCCCTCAGAAATCTAAAGCCATAAATATTTCAAAGTATATTAAACATTGTATTAACGTAGTAAAGTGCATTAATCTAATCACTTATGCCTATGTAAAAAAAAGAAAAAATTAAATAAATATATATGTTCAGAAAATATGACTTGTATCATCGTTACAAATCATACTTATGTTTCTAACATATCAATATATATCAAAAGTATTTATACTTATTCTATTATTAGTTAATAAATGTTTGTCATAATGTCAAAAACGATGTAATATCTATGCCCATAGTATACATAAAATCAGATGTAGTATTTTTTATATATTTCTGTTTAGCTCTTAATATTTTACAAATCAACCTGTTTTTAAGGTTTCTGTTTATACTTGTAAAATTCATTTGTTTACTTCATTCTTAGTAAAATTACGAATCAACTTGGCATGCTGGTTATATTATGCTAACTTGTTACAATAAGTCGATATAATTATAACATTCTAGATCATTATTTAAGTCGGCAACCATCATGTTACCTCCTGAGTCATTTCATTAAGTTATATTTATTTTTTCAGTTTTGTTAATTCTGCAGAATAGTGTAGAGTAAACTACAGAAAAAATGTTTGAGAAATGATAACAATGCAATTTAAATTTGAATATTAATTTCATTTAGTTTTCATGGAAGGTTTTATAATTTGACAACAAAATCTATTATTTCAAAACACTCTGATGGAAGAGAAGCTTTTTGGAATATAATTAAAAAATAAACAGCTAAAAGCTAGGATTACTTCAATTTAAGCAACGTCTATTATTTCAAACATGCTTTAACTGTAATAATGAAAACATTTGATAGACCGAAAATAATGGTTTAAAAATTGAATACGAAGAGAGCATGTGAAATAAAATTAATAAACATACCAATTTGCAACCGATCTTTTTCATGCTTTAATGTTATAAACAAATTAACTGCTTCATTCTCTGAAAACTGTTGAAAAATGACTATGTTTTTTAATTATTTGTTCAATTCTATTAGTACCAAATAAGAATTACTAGTTTTGCTTGATTGTCGTATTCAACATTACGTAAACTCTTTCAATCGATTACTTGTTTCTTATAATTTTTCATCACACTTGAAGCTGTAGCCCTTTGTGTTTTATTAGTAATTAACTAATCCATGAAACTGAACTCCATTTTCTTTAGTAAACCAAATCAATTTTTCTTTGTACTTTTGTTGAAATTTATATGTAACCTTAATTATAGAAACATAAAAAATAAATAGAAACTCAACCATTTACAATTAATAATTAATTATTGTTAATAAATTATTAATCAAATTAGTTAAATAGATTAGTATTAATATTTAATAATAATTCATTATTATTAATTATTATTATTATTATTATTATTATTATTATTATTGTTGTTGTTATTGTCTGTTTATTGCATGGTCGATTACCAGGTAAATGTGTGAAGTAAATAGGATCTACTCTCCGAACCAAGTTTAGTTTATTCTCATACTTCACACCCGAATGTTACTTACAATTAAAATTTCTTTTGTATTTTACATATTTTCTGTAAGGGTGAGGTCGGTATGTTGTAGGCTACTGCACTGAAGAAGAAGCCTTTCTTCATAAGAAATAGTAAGCATATATTTGCATTCACTTATCTCGTAATTTAGTGTTGGTTTAATGTACAGAAACATTTTAAAAATTGTAAGGTATTTGTCTATATAACTTTTTAAAGCAACATATCACTATCATTCCACAAAAATGATTTATAGGATTGGCTAAAACCTGGTTAACATATTAAAAATTTCAGTATATTGAATGAAAAAGAGCTATAAGTGAATAAAAGTTACTTTCCATAGTACTGGCAAAGTTCTTTATTGTACAATTGTAATCGCAAAGCACTTTGAGGTACAAACTTTATGACAAGTTATAACTGTTCCGAAGTCTCAGTCTTCTACCAAGTTTCTTTACATCAATCAAGTCAAAAATTAGTCACTAAACCTTTTTGTAAAGGATTTTGGTCTTTAATAGAGGTGTCCGTAAAGTGAGGTTCTTCTGTGATTCCATCAAAACCACCAAAAGAACAGTTTTTGTGGTTTTTTTTGGTATACTATACCAAAAAATCAGTCAAGTGGTTTTTCTGAGTGTATTTTTTTGAGCTTAATTATTACTTCTCCTGTTTTATTTACATTATATTATATTTCGTGTCTTTAAAACTAAGCATAAGTTATATTACTTTATTCTGTTTTAATATTTCTTTTAAAAGAGTAGATGATACTTCTTAGTTTTTTAAGACAAACAGGAGAAGCAAATATATGTATATATGATATCTACAGGAAGAAGGGATTTAGATGACGAAACATTTAGCTGGATGCTGTGAGAAAACATCGTTTTTTATTTGGTTTTAGACTAAAATAAGTCGTGACTCCTCTTTTATAGATAAGTCCAACTAATACAAAACAAAAATGTTACGTCCCATCTGGTGGTTTAGATTTACTTGTGTCATAATATTCTTTGTTCACTATCCAATCTCTCTATATTGTTTAAATCATTTATGCAACATTAAAATATGATTATGCATGCTATTGCTTATTGTTCATTATAATTTAACTATAACAATGTAGAAGTGAATTATAAATACCTCAATTATCTTTCTTTTCACCTTTCACGATCCGCTTTGGATGTCATCAATTTTTTTGAAAAACTTAATATTTTTGGACAGATGTAGTAGAAGGTATTGTACAGATAGTTATTGTGTTCTACCTTTCACTTAGAAACATTTTTGTTTCTAAAAAATGCACTAATTTATTAAATTTGATGCATTGAATAATTTAAATAGTTGATCTTTACTAACTTGCAAGATTCAAATTAGTATTTATCAATACTAACTCCTAATAAATTTCTTAAATTTATACCAAATAAATAATATTGTTTATGAAACAAAATATTATTATTAACCTTTAAAAAAAATTAGAATAATTTACTCGATTAGTTGTAACTTGAATAGTGTACAGGAATCAGACTGAGCTTATAACAGACTACTTCTGCATAAGTTATTTGTTAATTCCAAAAATACTTCTTTTATCAGTTTATTGATAAGAAGCACAAGTATATATAAAAGAAAAGAAAATCCATAGAGTGAGAACTAAGTTACTTGCGTCTGTAGTTTATAATAGACCTAGGAAAAGCAAGTACGATCGTTTGTTTGAACTCGTTCTGCTGTCTCTCATTAAACTTGTAAACAAAACTTGGAATTATATTAGAGAGCTAATTTGGAGAATCTTATGTACTACTACTTCTCTTACTGGTCTAACCCCAAATAATGTGAGGGGGCCTACTATAAAATGTAGTTGTAGTTGAACAAAAGTATGTCTGTGAATATTTCCTCATTGTGCAAGGTAAAAAAAAATAGTACAAAGTAAAAACTTAGCTAACAGTATTCTTTTGGTAACCCTAAATATTTTTTATGTTGATGTAACTCTAAATATGTTTCAAAATAAACAGTCTAGGTAAATATTAAGAAAAAAAATTGTTATAATAATTGTAGATAAGATTATAATAGCTGCTATTTGCACGAGTACAGCATTACTAAGAAACTGCATTAAATGTTCATGGAAAATTATAAAAGCAAACACAATCAAATAAACGACATTATTGTGATTGAAAATACTAAATCTTGAACTAAAATTCAAAAAACATAATAACTGAAGCACAACACCAGCTTTATCCTTAAGACTAAGGCATCCGCCATTAAATGCTATGCACAAATTTATGGACTATAACATTTGATATTGTTTCTTTCCTAAACTATATTAGGTATCTCTGAGGCACTAGTAGTATTAATATTTTACATCTTCGATTAAAGCAAGAAGTTTATTTAGCAAAATATTTATATTTTTATATATATTACTAACTATCAATGAATATTTTCCTTTAATATACAACATGTCTAGTGTTGTATTTCTGAAGATAGTTTCAGTGGAAACTTTTGACGAATACTGCAACTTTGTCTCAAAATGAAGAATATGTTTTAATATAAATTTATTTGAAGACATTAGGAAAATGACGGTTATTTTCTTCTTACTAATATTTGTGTTCTCTCTTTTATTGACATCACTCAAATAAGTGATATTATACACTCAAATAATATTTCTGTGTTTGTATCTGTTATATGACTAAGCAGCATTTCTGAAATGCGTTTACCATTATCTTTTACTAATGAACTCCCAAAATACATATGATAAAACTGAGAACATTAAAAACCAGATGCATTGCTGATAAACCAGTTTAACAATAAATGTTTGATAACATCCTACCTTGAATACAATGTATGGTCTTTGACCGGTTTTGATCTTTGTCTGTCTTCAAAAACAAGATTGAACCAAGTGTTTTAAATTATTGTTTTACATAACCTCATACCAACTGGTGTCTGAACCTATCGCACCTAATGTCCTCATTTTTATTAATATCATTTCATTTTAATAATTTGTTTATTTTCTAAATCCATTCCTTTGTTTTTTCCACTTTATCTTCAAGCCCATCATATCTTGTTTTCAATTTTTTTTTATAATCAGTATTAAATACTAGTTAGTGATTAGTTTGATTGTTCATTAAACTATCTGTATTTATATATTATTAGGGGGGCTTGCTCAGTGGTTACGTGCTCGCCTCTGAACTGATAGGACCGGGGTTCGATCCTCACCTGGCTCTCGATTTATTGAAATAACGTGGGAGGTGAATAAATCTGAGCGCGTCGTCCCTCGGAGAAGGACGTTAAACCATCGGTCCCGAGCCTGTACGATGTCAGGTACTCGTTAAAGATCCCTACTCTAAATACATTTGAGTTAGGCAAAATTTAGTACTCCCACTGTAGAATCAATCTTCATTGTGTGGTATCACAAAGGGCCAATGCTCGACCTACGTGTGTTCCCTTGTGGAACTGCCACTGCAAACTAACTAATATATTATTAATTCTTTTCTAATATTAAAGTGATATCTTTTTTGTCCGTATCTAACATGTCCATTAAATTAGCAATAGTATATGATGTGGTTCACATTTAGTGGTTTGTATAGTTTGATTTGTTTCAGTTATTCAAGGTACTCATGATATCTTTTTTTTTTATGGTTGTAACTGTACGAAATATACAAATTTTCCTACAATCCTTACATCAAACGCTAAAAATTGAAAAATATAAGCAAACTAATACCAATGAAATATCTAACAGTAATATACAGACTATTAAACGCCGTCTTACTTCGTAGACTTGAATAGGAGTTGTCGGACCGCTTTCGGATGTTGATCAATTTCAAGCAAACCTGATTAGAGTCACTTGACCGTATAATGGGTTATATAATTTGAAAACAAGACGTTTTGTGAGCCCATGTATATTTCTATAAACTTTTGTTTTGAAGTTACACAAACCAATGGCTGATCAGTTTTAGTTAAGGCTATAAAGTCTGAAACCAGTCGACCAACTACTACTCCATTATACAAGACAACACTATTATTTATTTTCTAATGTGATTTCAAATAACCTCTGGGATTTTAACAATATACAAGTAATAAATATGCATTAGCATATATTGGATAACTGGCCAGAAAATAGCTAATTTAGTGAAACAATACAAATGAAATTTAATTTCTTAACTAATAGATTTAAGAAATTAATCAGTCACCAAACTAACATATTATTTAAAACTTTAATATCACTGAAAAGGTAGCATAATGTACTTGAAATTAAAAATCAATTACATCTAAAAAAAAAAGTCAGAACAAATATGAATAAAATGTAATTATGCAGTTAAAAAAAGATGAGATTTAGGCACCACTTCGGAGAGCGTCTGAAACCGTATAGTAATAAACACTGTGTTTCCCTTCATACAAAGTATGACGTTATCAATAATGTATTATTTAGCATATACTAACTTCTGTTCAACTAATATTTATTTATGAAAAATAGTTGGTTAAAGTAATTTTGTATATGAGGTTTAAAATGAATATTGCTTCAAGACGTATTGAATAAGTAAAATTAGTATATTTGAAAGATATTCTATGTTTCATGATCAAAAAATTACCATATTATAAATTCTGTATTTGTACTTCGCTTTTTTTAAAACTAGTTTTATATATTTCAAATACGTTTTTAATTCTGAGTTGTCTACTCGAGAGTAAAATTTGCAAAATTTCTTTGTAATGATCGCCCAATTTCTTCTCTATTGTCCCCTATTGCTCATTTGTACCGTAATGGTTTGGGGTTGTACCGGCTTTTCCCAATCCACAAGACATACTTATATGTTCCTCATTAATACATTTTTCTTGATTATGAGAAACTGTTTTATTTTTCTGTACTAGAATCGATGATATTAAACGGAAATTTTAATCTAAAAACTATTCGTTGCTCTTAATTGAAAAAAAGTTTCTCTTGCAGGAGAAATATATTTTTTGTGTAATTCTCAAAGATATGAACAAACATCTATCCAACAACTTAATGAAACCAAGCAGCTGAGTCAGTCAGTTATGCAAATGTTGAAGCTTGGAGCACGTCCTCCCCAGTGCAAGTCAACCTCAAAACCCACGCAGTTATCTGATATTACAACCTTTCCCTCACATTCCTTCCCTTCTTCAAGTCCACCATCATTCACTGATTCACATTTCTCAACACTTCTCTCTTAGATAAACATTCTATCTTCAACCATAGCAAACACATTAAATATACTTTTTTACTTTTATTGAACTTACATTCATAAGAGAAGTCATTTACAATTGCAATGACAATTTTTTTAAACAAAAAGTTAAAATGTTTAACTCAAATATAATGAGATAATTGTGTTATTATACTTAAACAAGATTATTGTCACCAAAGTACCTCTAATTCTAACAACATTTTAAATAGATCTTTTCAATATTATTTTTTTCAGGACTTCAAAACTTAATGTAAATTAAATGACGAATTAAAAATTAAATAATTATATATGGTAAAATAGTAATCTAGTAATATATTATTATAAAACAGTGTAATTTGTGAGAAGTCATAAACACAAATACGACCTTGCTGAAGTAGCTAAAATCTCTTGCTAAAGAAATTATAAAAGTAAAGAGTAATTTACTAAAAAATGTTTGTTTTAAAAATTACTTTAAATTTTTTTTATTTCTCTATAAGAGAAAATCATTTTTATTTTATATTGTCTACCTTATCAGCACTTTTGGTTATTTTTCAAGTGAATTGTTTATGATTTTAAGCCTTTATTGACATTTTGTATTGATGCATGTTGCTCATCTTTTTACTGTGTTCCTGATCAATTCTGAATGCATAATAAATCTAATTAGACACATGATTTCATAAACACATGGTTCTTACAACATTGAAAAACGACATTTCAGTTTTATAAAACAACATTGCATATTCTGAAAATTAAAAACGGTAAACTTTATATTTAGAGTTTCAATAAGTTGTATTCAGACAATTCATTTCCAATTGTTTAATTTTAGAACAAGAAAATTGACAGATTCCTCGTGTATTTTAATCTGTATATATATATATATATATATATATATAAAGATTTCACATAAACACGTGAAATAACAATCAATGACAAAACGAAAGATCATTCACCTCCGTTAATTCACTTCATCTCCGGCGGACGACCGCCATAACGGTCGAAATATTGAAAAGTGCGACTTTGTTATATGTATATGTATGTATAAGTTGGCAACAGATCTTCATCCAAGCATACACTGTTGAAGAGCAGAGCATATTCTGCATTCACGACTTTTTTAAGTAGCTGTTCTTTTTTCCTAATTATACTTCTATGTTGCAGAGGCAATGAAAATAGAAAATTTCCCAGGGACATTTTAGATAAAAAACATAGTCCAATGACTGTAAAATGTACTGTAAAATGTATTCACTACTAACTTAAGATTATAAGGGATTATAAGGGTAGAGAATTTCTATTAACGTTTAAAATAGACGTTCCATCTACATTTACAGATCCTGGAAGCCATCTGTATAAAGGAAAAATGCCCACAGAGAACTTAACTTACAATCCAGCAAAATGTTTGTTGTTCCAGAAACATTGACAATAAAGTAAAATTAACAAGGATGGCTGGTTAACCTCCCGGACGCTAGGAGCGCCACCTTGACATATTACCTCTTTATATTGTTATCCCTTATGTATGTATCTCTAGACGTATTCTGTACTCTGTTACTTTGAGTTGTTATTTATCTGCTTTATTATTTTCTTCTGCATGAGGATGACCTACAAGGTCGAAAGCTTGTGTTTCCCTTATAATTTTAAGTAGCAATATATATATGATAAAACGACAATATGAAATGGAAAAACAAGACTAAAGAAACAAGACAAACAAGAGTGGTTTGATCATTGATTGTTAGTTCACGTGTTTATGTGAAATCTTTATATATATATATATATATATATATATATATATATATATATATATATATATAGTAAGTTTTTTTGAGGTCTAGGTCTTTGAATTGAAATATGCCTTCTTATTCCAACGTTTCCATGTATTTATACATCATTTTCAAGGCTACAATATTAACATACACATACATACAAATACAAAAGGGTTTGGAGTTCTTTGTACATGTATGAAACATTACGTATGAAACTCCAAACACTTGCAACTTTAGATCCGATGTAGAAAAGTTCACTTAAATTTACAGTAATATTCTTTGGCAGTTCTATTTATAGTAACATTAATTACATCAATGTAACCTGAAATGTTTATAAATAACCTTACCTTATCTGCAACCTTCAAACCATACATACTGCTCTTAAAAATAGATATACATTTTCTTGTTGATAAACAAGCATGTGTGTATAACAAAATGCAACGAATATAGAAATATGCCCCTGAAATTTACATTATTTAAAGAAAGAACAATGTTAACCAGACAAAACCTTCGACTAGACTTAAACTTCAACAGAGTCTAGTCGAAGGTTTTTGTTGCCGGTTAACATTGTTCTTCCTTTAAATAATGTAAATTTCATTTTCTCAGTTAAAAAATTCTTACTTCCGCCTACGAACAAGGTTTTAAATAAAACCGAAACGTTGGCAACAAGAGTTTGATTTTTAATCCTAGAAAATTGACCGAATCCCGATTAGAGAACACAACTATATATATATATACAAAACTAAAGTTTATCGGGACTCGGTCAGTTCTTCAGGTCCCAATAAACTTAGTTTTGTTTCAATTTTACGGTCGATACTTTTATCAATATTTATATATATATATATATATATATATATTTATAAATTTACAAAAAATCATACATAAAAGAAATCACAAAAGCTTACTGCAATATTTTGACTCCCTTTTCATTAGGTAGACAGATGTGAGTCGCTCCGAAAAAAGGTCAGTGATGACATATATATGCCGAATTACCGAAGTTTCTACTAATGCAATTTAAACTACAAAGATATAACTCAAGAAATATTAGTGTTATTCTGTGTTTGTTTTCTCCGTAATTTGAATAATATTAAAATATTTGAATATGATCTTCCACAGCAATATCACAAGCATAAATACTCGCATCCAATCGCACCTCTCCGAAATAATTTAGCAGATACCGGGTTAGCAGAGACCCTTTTAAACCACCCCTGGAGGCATAGTTCTGATAATAAGCAAATTAAAGCATCAATCTCTTATTTATTATAGTTGCAGTCTCTAATTTTCATTTTATTCATCGGGGAGTTAGTAATGACATTGCATTGCTTTTACATTTGATATTCCCAATTTGTTTCCCTCTAATGACGACTATACCAAAAATATGAAATTATAAATATTGTTTGTCTTATGTATATTTATGTATTGTCCTGTTATCTTAAATTGGTAAATTTCTTTTGTATACAGTATTTGATGGAACTAAATTTACTTGTCAGTATCAATGATTAGGAGGGTATCTACACATAACACACCTCCCTCCTCCCACAAACACCCACCTGCGTAAAGAGATTGAGCCAAAGAGGGAAAAGTGCACATTACACTTTTCAATATGCATTATTTATGTAGAAAAACACTTAAAATAGACATAATATTGTCTGTGATGCTTTAAAATTATTTTATTGAGATTCATTTGACACAGACACCTGAGTTTGATAACTGAGCTTAAGAAATATTGCAGAAGATTTGTAATTAGGGATTGGAGACAATATGACTTTCCTTAGAGGGATTATTTGGGGTAGGTGGTTATGGGGCAAGTTCTCAATCCTGGTGGAAAGGAACCGAGCTCACTTGCAAAGCTTCTTTGATAAAAATAGGGGGGGAAAGCAATATGTAAGCAGCAGGAGCAGACTATATGACTTTCATCTCACAGATTATCTCACCCAATTTCAAACTAGGCTATATTGCGACTTAAGAAAAGGACCGACACTTGATCTACCGTAATTATGACACCAGACCGCAACTTCATTCTCACTCACTCTCTTTCCCTCTCATACTAACTCTCCTATTTCCTCTGCTACACTATATTTAACATCACCTCTCACTCTCTCTCTCTCTCTCTCTCTCTCTCTCTCTCTCTTTCTCTCTCTCTCACTCTCACCCACACAACGTATTTATCTGTCTACCTTACTATCTATCTATCCTACATCATTTTCTTTCACCATACGTTCATACCATTTCTAAGAATACAATTTCCCAAGAAAAACAATTTTCATCGTTTAATCTACGACGATGACATTACAAATTTCCACCCAATTAAAACACAAGTAATGTAATTTAATAATGAAATAAACGTCTGACTTCGTATATCGATCTGGCAGTTTCTTTAGCGATTTTTGACACGTCTATCTTCAAAAAAAAATTGAGCTCTTCACGTTTAAAAATTTTTAATCTCAAGTTCAAAATTTATAATCTTGATATAAAGTATTCTAACATCTATAGTACTAAAATATTCGTGAATTAACAAATAATTTATTTTAATCTTGTAACTTCCTTTTCTTTAACTGTGTATTAATTTATCTGAACTAGCAGTAATCACAAAACTTATTAGAGACTTTTCTTTAGAATAATAAATTTTGTGCACTCAAATAGCTCAGCCATATTCATAAATTGCATGAAAATGTTGTATTTTTTACCTACTTGGATTTAAACTTTTAAAGTATGAGAGTACCAAACTTCATTGTGTTTTTTTTTTGTAAAAATTTCCAGTAGAACATAAAGTTTCGAGGGGTTATGCACCCTTTTGATGTCAAAGGTATTTACTGGAAACTTACAAAATAAATCAAATATAACTTAAACTGCAGAAACATATACATCAATACTCTGTGAAGTTGAAAATGACTGACCGATCTTACCTATCAATAGAAAAAAAGTCACGTTAGACTCCATTTTTCAGCTCCATGAATAGACTCTTTCCATTAATATGTCAGGTATTAGTTATTATTTTGTTAATTAGATATCTTAATTTCATTGTTGTTAATCAAAGAGGTGAGTGAAATGGTCTCAACCGGACTCCTACTTAAACATATGTTACAATCCTTGTGATATAATTGCTTGAAGATAGAATTAGTTAAAGCTGCTTACCTCTTATGGTGCCTTCTGTGTTTAATCTATCTGGAACCCTGTCCTATCTTCTAGAGTTACTTCATAGTAACATCTCAAGTAAACCTGTTAGAAAGTTCTGTTATGCAGATTATCACTGAATCAAATTTACACAAGCGACTGTTGATTAACAAGTTCTTTGGTCAATTAAATTTAAAATGTCATTATTGTATAATACTATGAGGTTTTAGTAGCTCAGTGGTTTGTGCACTCGCCTCTGGATTGGTAGATCTGGATTCGATTCTCATACTGGCTCACGATTTTTTCAGTCGGGAACTAAAAAAAATCAGAGCGCGTCATCCCTGGAAGAGGATGTAAAGCCGTTGGTCCCGAGCCAGCACAATAACAGTGCTCGTTAAAGATCGCTACTCTAAATACAATTGAGTTAGGCAAAATTTAGAACTCCCAATGAAGAATCATCAGGGAGATACGACTTTTCTTAGCGAAATCAGCATTGGAGGTGTACGGAGGTGTATCGGAGGTTTATATATATATATTCTTTCTAGCACACACTCGATGCAACAAAAAAGACTTCTATTTATCTCACATACCTCTCAGACCGTAAGTTTACTTAGTCTTTATACCCTGACTTTTGGTATAATTTAGATACCTCTTACCCAACCCATATACAACAAACCACTCATTTTATTCAATATTTTGGTTTATTTTTCATAATTCTTTTCAAATTTGGACAGGACAGCACAATTCGGAAAATTTAATGGGAGGGACGTTCTAGAAACAAAGAGTTGTTGTGTATGTATATATCTCAACGTATAACTCAAAGGTATGAGATTCTAAGGTTAAACGAAAATTTTTCTATTATTAATTATCCTCCTAATCGTCTCTCATTCAATCGTACACTTACCGAAAATCTGTTACTACTTTACAAATTTTATTCTCACTTTATTATTTGATGTTATTTTTACAATGATTTTTATAAAAATAAAGACAAGTATTTCTTGTCAAATGCTATCAGTTGAGACTTTTTCAAAAACCGTTACTGGGAGTGAAATTTCGGCTAAAATATTGAATTCATTTTAAATGTTTGTTTAAAAACTTTGTTTTTGTTTAAAAAATTGGTTGATAAACCAATATCAACGTCACAGTAATATTAAATCACAGTAATAAAATCAGAAAAAAATTACTAAAATCTTTGAACCATAAACAAGTGGACTTCGTCAGAGTTCAACTGATACTGAAACAAGAGATGCAAAAATATCTGGTGTGGTGTGGTGTTGAAAAGGGTGGGAGGTAAGAGAGGTTAATTATATGGGCATTAGGTGCAGGAAAGAGAACAAAGGGCTGAGAAGACAAATCACAGTAAACAAAAGAGTTCAGGTAGAAATAAACTATCTAAGAAGTACTACTAAGTACTACTAAGAAGTAACAAACTATCTGCTAGCTGTCAACCCTAGTAGATAAAGCAATTGGTATCATTATCACTAATATTGTTATAAACTTGAATGTATAAACCTGTATAATATATAAGCAGTTATTTAAAACGGTTTGGAGAAATAAATAATATAAATTTACTGAAAGAACACACATAAAATAGAACACAAAATCTCACTACTATATTTCGACAGTGGCTTACATATATTATCTTCACAGCGGATCACATCTTTTTACTTGATGACTACGCAATCGAAATATAGTAGCGAGTTTTTTTGATCTCTTATATGTGTCATTATTCTGTGAATTTAGTTTAAATATTGTGTCCACGTCAAAACAATAGAAAACACAGATTTGACTAAGATCTTTCTACCAAGACTAGAAGATCTTAGTCCCATCATCAGAGTCCCATTCTGAAACAAGTCATATAGGACTTTTAGCGTGACATGGAGGGATAATTTAAAGATTGTAAGGTGCAAGGAACAAACAAAGGGCTGTTTTTATAAACAGTCTGTTTAAGGCAATTAAGTCTTTATAAACAATTGTTTAATTGTTATAAACATTGTTTAAGTCTTTATAAACAATGTAGTTCAGGTAAATACTGCCACCCCTTGTAATTATACTCAGTGTCAAAATATCACTTAGAATGTCAAATTATAGTGATTTTTCAATCATTATAGTAGCTTATATATATACAAGATTTCACATAAACACGTGAAACAACAATCAACGAGAAAACCACAATATGGAATGGGAAAACAAGACTATGATCTTTCAACCGTAACAATCGGTCTTTGTCAGAGTCAAAAACCTAACAAATGAAAACCCATTTCATATTGTGATTTGATCATATATATGTATATATATTCAGGTAACTAACCACAAATTAAAGAAGATAGTCGCTCTAAGGCCTTTCGTTTTCACGTCGTCAGAGAAAACGACGTGAAAACGAAAGGCCTTAGAGCGACTATCTTCTTTAATTTGTGGTGAGTTACCTGAATATTTATATCACGTGTTATTGTGACAATTTTCTATGTATATATATATATATATAATTCTTTATCAAAAATGGAGCAGTTTTCCAGATTGAAGTCGAACTCTCAAAACCGACGTTTTTGTTTCATTTAAAACCTTTTCTGTAGATCAACAACCGAAAAAAAAATGTAGGAATCACATAACAATCAAAAATTGTATGCATATTTACGCATATTTGTACGCAAAGATATAACATATATAAGTTTCAAACGTATATATCTAGAACTGAAAAGTGAGAAAACTTACAGAAGTAGAAATTTTCAAAGTATGAATCAATGTATTATACTATATTGTAGGTTTAAAAGGAATAACATCAGGAATGGTGAACACAAGTTTATTGGGGAATTATTTTATCAGGAATTTCAACACAACTGTTCAGAGGAAACATGTCATAGCGTATATTTATATATATATTTTAAGAGAGTGAGGAAAGGCAGTTGGAAATTGGAAAATGAAGTAGGGCTAGGAAAGAGGGATCTGAAGCTATTCATTTACAGGATTTGACATTGTGAGGCTGGTACGGGATATTGACGGGACAATGAATAGAGCGGGCGACATTGTGGAGGTGCGGTCGGCTTAGCGCAGTCACCTCAGTCGGTAATTGATCCCTTGCTGCTTCAATGCTCCAAGCCACCAATATCTTACCCTCCTTTTGCCCTCATACCCACTAACCGGATTACTCTCTTCAATAGAATTTAAACAAAAAACCCTTTTCCACTTGGTAATTGCTATCCTCTCAGAGGGATTAGCATATACAATATATTTTGTTGCTGAGTTACCCTTTCTAGAGCGCAAAGTAAATTAGTTGTTTTGATTAGTGATTTTCATATTATTTTATATGAGTAATGCTTGGATTGTTGGACAAGATACAAAGCTACACTCATTTATCCGACTTATTGTATTGCCTTTATCTCAAATTTCAAATTAATATCTACAGTTGAATGAATCCCATTTCATCAGAACAATTTCCTTTAAAGATTAAATCATTTGTGCACATTTTTTATAATTGATGAGTATTTGGCTTGTCTGTTATATGAAGTCTTCATTTGCAACAGCTCTTCTTTTACGATTCCATGCAATTATTTAAGTTTCAATACATAGTTCTTTCTTACAATCATCTTATTATATTTTAATGCAATAGAATTATATATTACCATAATTATTATTATTAAATTTTTATCCTTATTATTATTTTACAATTGGTAAATTATATTTAAATTACAAAAATTGGAGTAAAACATTTTATATTAAAGATAACGTTAACTTTATATTAATAAAATAATTTTTAGAACTAATTAAATATTTTGTATCAACTTATAAACTTTTATTGACTTTAATGAAGAAAAGTTATAAACATATATTTTAGTTGTAATGTTTTCATAATACTTCTTAAAATAAATTTATTAATCATTAAAAAATTGTTAATTATTTTTATTAAAACTATTTAGATTTAAATTGTCGGTGATAAAACATGAATAAATAATATAAAGTTTATATAAAAAATACCTTATTAAAAAACACTCTTTTGGGTATCTGTTAATTTTATACGTTTACAGTGCACTTCAAAAAATTAATGAAATATGACATTTATTATTTTCAAACTTTTTTCACAAAATAATTGATTTATAATTTTAAAAGATTGCTTTAGTTAGCAAATGGAAGAGAAATTTAAGATGAAAGAACCAATATTGAAATTGATTATAGAATTATGGTTGTAAACAAGTGGAAATGTTAGTTGGTGTTTAAAAAACATTAATTCAATTTGAAGCACAATAAAGCAAAAGTTGAACAAAACAATTCAAGAATCCCTTTACTAAGACTGAGGAACGAAGGGAGGTTACTGTAAAAAAAAATAATATCAGGAAAACTTAAGCCAGAATGATGTGAGAAGATAATAAGGGGTTTCAATATAGCAGGTCACTTGAATCAGCTGAATGATTTGAATCCTTTTTACACTTAGCGAAAGTACTCAAGAAATCCCACGCTACCCGAAAAAAACTAGTAGTGTTGAGTACTTTTAATAGAATATTGTTCAACAATGCTGTCGAACAATTTTTCTGTTTTATGATGTTAACTTTTTTTTTTATACAAATGTATCAACAGTATATGTTACTAACAAATATTTGTAGGGTAAAAAGTTAATGAAATGGTCTCCACATATAAAAATTTAATGGTATAAACAACGCTTTTCGTACAGGTAGTGTTCTTCCTCAGGCATTAACTAAAAAATACAATGACACCAGAGAGTTATCTATAGTATACAATAAATATAGTACAAAATAATAATAAAATAAAATAAGGAAGAGAATACTAATTACTATTTTAGTTACAATTTGTTATATACAAAATAACAATAAAATAAAATAAGGAAGAGATTACTAATTACTATTTTGTACTATATTTACGGTATACTATAGATAACTCTCTGGTGTCACTATATTTTTTAGTTAATGCCTGAGGAAGAACACTACGTGTTCGAAACGCGTTGTTTATACCATTAAATTGTTATATGTGGAGACCATTTTATTAACTTTTTACCCTACAATGAGTAAATACGACATAATAAGTGATTGCACTACGTTAGAACAACAAATATTTATTTTACCCTATGTAAATAATTATTAGCCTTTTAAGTACATTATTTTTATATAAATTCCATTTACTACTTTAAATTATTTTTATCAACAACATTGTAGTTGGGAAAGTGTCAACGCTGAACCAGTTTAAAACTGCTTTTACTTATGCAGTCCATATTCGTTTTTTTTTTTAAATTAATGACTTACTAGACTCTCTTTATCATACCAACTTAGTATGAAACATACATTATTAAGTAATAAACCTTTAAAATTTATGATTCGGATATGGATTAAATATATTTTTTACATAAAAAAACACAATACTATTAAAAAAAAGAGAAATATAAAGCCTTCATTTTGTTGAAATCAATAACAATCAGTTACTTTTAATGGAAATAAGAACATCACATGGTGACGTAATTTTCTAAGTTTTGGTTAAAAGGTAATATCATTTCTAAAACCAGTCTAATATTCGTAAAATTATTTTATGAAATTTCTTGAAATACTAACATAAAAAACATAATCTTGAAATATATATTTTTTTATTTCATGGAAATTCATAGTATGTGTTTTTAAAGTTGTCAATAAATATTTTTTTTCTAAAACTCGGAATACTTTTTAAATCTGAAATAATGTTAACATGACATTTTTCTTCGGTTAGTAACATTTTCTTTTGTTGGAGTGGAATGGGATTAAATAACTGCTGGAATGCTACACCCATGATCTTGATTTCTCAAAGAAATATTGTGTCTCCTAATTAGGACTCCTAATGTTTCCATTGAGAATCATTACCTGACATCGTAGAGGTTTGAGACCGACGGCTTAGTGTCCCTCCGAGAGACTGCGTGCTCAGATTTTGTCATGCTAACATCAAAAACTTGGTTTCTATTGTGAGAATCAAACCCAGATTTCCCGGTCAATAGCCGACCGAGCACACAAGCTACTGGGCTACACTTCCTCCCCTTTTGTTAGCAACTCAATATTCGTTTCAAAAATTTTTAATTTATAATTATTGAAAAACGATGTTTTTCTCTTAATTAAAAGCATAAAAGTTGTTATATTACGGTTTCATGATTTCATTATCTGATTCATTAGTTTTTTTGCTATGTTTATGGAATAAAACAATTTAAACTGATAATAATAGGCAATAATAAACAAAATTATTTTAACTGTATTACAAAACTATAAATTTTGTAACTTATGTCATAATTATGATGTTTGGTTTCATTATTCTACATCATGAATTTTCATGTCTTTTTAAAATTGTTTTTGACTCTTGTGAATATATTTTATTAAGCACATTTCCTGTCTGCAAGCAGTAGAAAAGTTAACATTATTTCTTCTGTTATAAATTTGAATATATTTTGTACAATTATTTTATTCAAATAACTAACTGTTATGTCATTTTAGGTGATATGAGTAGAATGTTTGAAAAGGCATAACCACTATTATAGTGAGAGGATTCCAGGGTAAGTCAGATATACTTTACTTTTTCTAGTAACATTTTCACACGAGGTTGCATAATTTTGTCGATGTATGTTAGAAATAGAACTAGATTTCCAGGATAACTATAATATGTCTTCAATTTTTTACAATAAAAATGATTAAATAAAACATTTATATTTTAATATTTCAAATATCATACTGCTCAAAATTGATGGGTTTTATTAATTTATTTAGAGTATTAAGAGTAAAAATCTGGAGTGGCCTACACGCATCTTTACTATAATATCATATCAAACTTCTTGGGTATATGACGTCCAATTTATGCAAAATCTAAATGTCTAAATGGGAGATGTTTATTACTCTTTTATTCCCAGAGGTAGTACAGATAGTGACTACCAATATATGTATATGCACTTACCAATATATATGCTTAATTGTGCATATCACACCACTGATGTATATAATATCATTAGTATAACTAAAACAGTAATAACATTTTAGTAAAGCAAACGTGTAGGTTTCGTGTTACGAAATAAGTCAAAATGTTTACATTCTTTTGAAAAAAAAGTCCTGTTGTTATAAAAATGTAAGTTTTTGTTTATTACTTTTGTAGCCTCAAGGATAATGCAAAAATTTCAAGACTCTAGAATTAGTAGTTAGAAGAAAATAAGTGTTGTCTAAAAACAGGTTTTTGGCAAAAAAATGACTTTCCCATCATGCATAATTTCTCCCAAACAATAGGGCACATCTACATTATGGGCCCAATTTCCTGTAAAATATTAATTTAATCCATCAAATATTCTAGACCATAGCGTCCAAAAAATTTTGGATACACACTCACCCACCCATGCTCACACAGACATCACCGAAAAAACTTCGTAAAACGATTTCTGGGACCTCAAAACATGTTATTCCGTCAAAATCTCGAGATCAAATACATACTTTTAAATTAGAAATCCCCTTCAGGATCAGAATTTTACTGTTCGGAATACAAATAAACTTTTGAAGGATTTTGATTAACTTGATACTTATATTAAACAAGCAAAGAAATATAATAAAGATAATGAACACCTACTGATCCTAATATTGAACTGGTAGATATAAATTATACAGATTAGCTTTGGAAAATAATAAGCCAGCATAATTAGTTGAACTTCTTTGATCTCTTCAAAACATTGTTTTAAATATCTAATTATTTTAACTACTTTACTGGAATTTATAATTGTAAAAGTATTGGTAGTTATAGAACTTAGCGACGTACTTTTTGTAAATGTTTGTCACGTGCATATAAATTGGTTAACCAACATTAATACACAATATGTATAATAGAATAAATCTTTTTATTTGAGCATTTGGCTCAGTAAATTTATATTTATTTTCAAATAATAACAAATAACAAAAACACTTTTAGCAACAGGAATAGAGTAACAAGACAAAAAAAACAAAATATAGTATGTTTGTGTGTACATTTTTCCTTGAAATATGGTTATTAATTTGTTAATTAACCTTAATAAGTGTTTAGTAAACATTGATTAAACAAAACTTATTAATAAATTAAATGTTTATGCATCAGGAACAGCTTAAGTTCTATCATTATGAACCAAATAATAATTGTTATTTTAAATACAAGCGTGGAACTATGCATCATTAAAAATTGTTTTTTTTAATTACTTTATAGCATCATATGAATGATGAATTAATTAATTTGTTTTCATAATAGCTTTTTTAAGCGAAACCTGATTTCAGGATTAAGCAGTCAAGCCGGCTGTCGAATGAGAAGGTGAGTTTATCGCGGCCTGTGTAGGACTGAAAGGCTCTTATTACGATTCCCAATTAAACAACTTTCTTCTTGTATTCAAAGCAGAACAACTATTAAAAAATTAAAATTAAATCTTTAATTATACTTGAACAAAATCTTAAATTGCTTTTTTACAACTTTCGACATCTATATTATTTTCTTTGGTTCGTACTCTAAGTAGTTTATCATGGTTTCAATCATGATGATGTGATTTTATCCCAAGTGATTTCCACTACGCTGTTCTAAATATATACTACTTAAAATGTATGCGTAATATTTATGAATTTGATGCATTTTAAAGGCTGCACAAAAAACCCTGAACTTTAATTATTTGCAGACCAACATCATAGATGTCAGTCGATTAAAGACAGCCTTACTTACTTACGTATATAGTGCTAAAGGTTGGTGCAAATTTTCCCTCCCTGTAACTTTTCTATTCTTCTCTGTTCAGTAGTTTTACCGTAAATAATTGCATCTTAATTTGACTAAATGCTGCTCGATATCTATTTCATTCGAAATTCTGGATATTCCTTTTATATGTAAGGAATGACTGCCCATTAAGTATATAACATTTCCCGGATTCTCTTATTTGTTCATCATATTCCTGAGCTTTTCTTCTATTATAATACAGGTTTTTAGTTTTATTAATAACATGTACTGCCAATGAAATGGCACTATTCTTATTTGTTCTTATGGAATATTAATGCTGACATATTGTATTTTATTAAGATAATAAAATATCTTGTATTATTTTAATAATACATGTTTAAGAGAAGATCAGCTACCTATTTATTTAAAATATATATACAGATATATATGCGGGTATGACTCTAACTAAACCGCTTCTTGTGGTTAAAAGATCTTAGTCTTTTTTCCATATCATATTGTGGTTTGATCATTGATATATATACGAATGAATTCGTTTTTACTTCTAACTTTTTTTAACTGTAAATAAGAATTTTATTATGAATTGTACAAATATTGTAAAAAGATTTCCTTGATAATGGTCAATGTAGACCAAAACATCGGCCCTGTGTAAATATGGAAAATAGAAATATAAACAAATCATTCGGTGAGTTGATTTATATGGTACCGGAAAGATGGATGAATAATATAAGAAAACTCGAGAAGGTATGTAAAAAAAATACTAGACTTAAAGTTGGTAGGTTATTTTATGATATTTATAATATATATATATATATCTATATCAGTTCACAAACGAAGAAAAGCAACACACAGAGAAAGAGACACACTTACAAACTCCGTGGGTTTCCTGCCGTTGTGTTTCCGGCGTGCTTGGTCGCCCATTCTCTCTTTTCTCCTGAAGACGGATCATCCGAAAATTTGAGTTTGTAAGTGTGTCTCTTTCTCTGTGTGTTGCTTTTCTTCGTTTGTGAACTGATTTGCGTCCAGTTTGGATCGTATTTTCGAATTTGAAGTGGATATATATATATACATACAAAAAGGGTGATCAAATCGAGCTATTATCAAACTAACAATTAAACAAAATGTTGAACAAAACTATATGTTAGTTTTGTTTTTTTTGTGATTTTTTTATTTTTATATATGAAATAAAAATATTTAAAATTAATAAAATAAGTAAACCAAATTAATTGATGATAATAGAAGAACTAAAATTGATGTTGTATCTACAGGAAGGGAAAGTAGAAAGGTTAACACCTGCTTTGCTACCTAATGACAGGTCAAATACTACTAAGGCACAGCTGTCCCCTGCGTCCACTCTTAGTCACCGCTGCCAGTCAGCCCCGACTTCTGTATTATTATCTTGTTTACATATCGTTATAACAACTGGATGATAGAAACCTTCACTCCAAATGCAACTCATGATAATATCACCCGAGTTAGACTACAAATCACTTAGAAATAATAGTAGAGAGTTATGCATTGAATATGCGCATACAACAATTTTCTTACAAAATATTTGCGCTTCGAATAATTAATATTTCCTTTTTTGTCTGTACAAATTTTGTTCTTATTATAGTTTATTAAGATTTAAATATGGAATAATAAAAATTATTTAACTTATTTCTTGCATTCGAGAAACAATTTCAAGTAAACAAAAGCAATGTGTAACATGATAATTAAAAAGGACATATCATATTCAATCAAATTGGTTTTATCTTAAATTCGATAAAAAAATAAAAGTAATAATTTACAAGCTCAAAACAGTTTAGTAAATACTATAAAAAATAGTCATGACCACTTCTGTAATGTAGTGCAATGTACAGGGTGAATATAAAGTCCATATATGTTATTGAAAAATTATCACCTTTCCCGTAATTGTGTTAAAAATAATCTGTATTTTTTATTTTTTTTTATTTTTTAAATATTTTGTTTGTTAATATATGTTTTTAACGTTTTACATGCCGTTTATTATTAGTAACACAGTTACTAATTTACAGTTACAATTTAATATAAAAAAAGAATTGTTATAGTTCCCAAACATTATCAAAAAATCTGGAGTAAAAAATCTACACTCAACTTTACCATAAGTAAACATAATATCATACTTCTTCGGTATATAATTAATAATGTTCCATTTAGGTATATTATAAATGTCTAAATGGGAGATGTTTATTAGTCTTTCATTCTTGGAGGTAGTACAGATAGTGATTGATTCACTTATTAATACATATATATGCTAAGAGACCATTCCTCACACATCAGTTTTACCCAATGATACTATAATTCACAAACCAAAGTAATTTATAACTAATATTAAACTCTGTTCAAGAGTACGATACATATATTGATTATAGCATTTTCTGAGACAAATCCATCATACCAACGATAGCAAGAAATATTTATGTTTATTGGGAGTGAATTTTTACATGCAAAAATATATTCCTCTTATATCTCATATAAGTCAATAAATTATTTAACTTTTTTCCATTATGAACATCAATTTTATTCGCTCAAAAAATTTCGAAGTTAATGTAAACAATGTAAAAAAATATCAAAAATTTGACAAGTATAGCAAGTGATGATCCCTTTGTCTAGGATAAATAAACTGTTTTTATAGCTTCATTGCTCTTTACTGTGATTGAAATTTCATGATTTTTTTTTTGTAAATTGTTAATTTTGTGTTTCATTTTTTGTCAAATTTTCATGATTTTTTAATGAGCCGTTCAGCGTCAAAAAACATTTTCTGAAAACAGAAATCGTACATTAACGCCCCTTCGGTGAATGTAATTTTCAAAAAAATTATCTCAAATCATTTTCCATATAATGTTCTATTTTTAAGCATAGTTCCATTTTTATCCGTCGAACAGTATGGCTTGTATCGCTCTCACAAGCTTTGAGATTGAATTATGAGTCAAAATGTTTACATTTTTTTGAAAAAAAAAAAGATTTTCCGTTGTTTTAAAATTCTGAATATATTTTTCATTTATTCCATTTGTGATCTTAAAGATAATGCCAAAATTTCAAAACTCTAGAGTTAACAGTTTAAGAGAAATAAATGTTTTCTAAAAACCGGTTTTTGGCAAAAAAAGTGACTTTTTCGTCATGCAAAATTCTTCTCAAACAATAGAAATCATCTACAATATGTTGCCCATTGTCGTGCAAAATATTATCTCCACTATGGGGCCTGTTTTTTGTAAAATATCAACTTAATCCATCAAAGATTCTGGACCGTAGCGTGGTAACAAGGAATGCTAACACACTCACCCACCCACCCACGCACCCACCCACACACATAGAGACATCATCGAGAAAACATCATAAAACGACTTATAAGACCTAAAAACATCTCGAGACCAAATTTTTTCACGATCATTATACTTTACTTATAGTAAAGTAAAAATATTAATTGGAATGATTACTAATTAATTTCCTATTAAAAGTAGGTGAATAAAATTGTGTTATTGTATTATCACAAATGTTGATTACATGTTTATAATGGCAGTATTATTATCCTCTGAAGTACTAACTGATGAGGTGAATCACTTTGTTGATCACAGGTAATATGGGTAAGTGCATAATGAAAATGTGCGAGGTAAGACAGTATAATATTAAAACAAGTTTTTAACTTTAAAAAATTTAGAGTTGTAGGTAACTAAAAATCTAACAAGTAATTCTATATATTAGTAGCATATATACAAATATTCTACATTATTTTTTAAACAACAGTATTAAAATTTTATAAAGAACTGGTCAATAAATTTGGATGAAACATCAAAAAGACTAGTGTTGCCACACTATGGGAAGTTAATGAGAACATTGTGTTTTATTGGCATTAGCAGGCATTATTTTCGTTATTTTTACTGACTCTTACTAGTGCAATAATAAATAGCTTTCCTAAAGTGAACATAACCTTTAACTTTTTTTGTCTAGCATTGCCAAGACGTGAAACTTTAAAAAATTGCCTCTTTTCAATGTAACGTTTTTTGTTTTCTTTTTTTTTTTAATGTATAAGAAGACAATGTTCAGTAGTTGTGTATTAGAACTGAGACATATTTAGCCTTGTGAGATAATGAAATACGTTAAGTAAATATGTTTCATTAACTAATGCTGCTTATGCTATCGTCATTGAGCTCGCGGTCCTTTCATGCTGCTCCATTGTCTAACGTGCTTTCAGTTTTGAATAAAAAACTGTGTATCATAAGAACCAATCTCCTTCATTGGATCAACTCTCCAGAAAGAAAATCTAGCGTACACATATAGAAGTATTCTTACGTTTACTAGTAACCTTTCAAGTCACCTAATTTAAATTTTTTTAACTAAGAATGGATCTTAACAACTATATAATCATTAGCCGCAATATACAGATAATTGTTATATAGTTCCAGTTGATATGTTCATGAATTCGTCATGAGAATGTAAGAGATATTTTCTAATAACAAAGCAGTAAGTTTTTGACTCATTTTCATATACATTTCAAGAGTTAAATGAATAAATTCAATCAAAAGTCTAGACAATCTAAAAAAATCGGGAAACTCGTATTTATATAAATGTTTCATTATTGAAATGTAAAGGAAATTGTAAAATTACCTATCATCATTAACTTATTACTTATCTCAGTACCGTTTAGTACTATAATTTTATTAATATCAAAAACATGCTTAAAACAAGCTAGTATATTTATTTGAAAATTTTGTCATCATTCTTTTTGGAATGTACCACCAGTTTGTTCAACAATTATTTCTACTTGATGATGTCAAAAGAAAAAAAGAAAATAAAATCAGCTATTAGTACCTAGGAATTTTTGAATTTCCTTTTTTAATATCTTTTAATATTTCTTTTTCACTCAATAAGTTGTGTGATCTCAAATTTAATGTCAATGTTTATTGATTAATACTAAACATTGATTAATAAAATGAGTAATAAAAAGTATATTTTTTTGTTTTTTAATGACTTTGTAAGTTTCCAACTATATTCATGTACTTGAGATTCCTTGTTTTAAATCATGACGGAAAGAAAAACTCTGAAATTAGTTTTGTTGTTCACACGAAGAGTTTTGGTGTAGCAATGAAGGTTTCTTAATCAAACCAAAAAAACATGGTTTAATCATTTTTGTTGACTCCATGGCAATTCGTGGTCATGTTTGCACGTATATCCTGTTTTTACCTCATGCAGAGAATGAGTGAGCAATTTGGTCAGTCATGATTTCAGTGTAGTCCTTGAATGGAGCTTTAGCCATCTAGATATTAGTGAAAACCAGGTCGGGAGACGGCGCAACCAGAATGACTCCTCCAATTAGTGACGTCAGTTGGGAAGAGCCGGTCCCAGCTGTATGACCGAAGCCTGCACTCTCAACCTGGCCTGCAGTCAGATTGGCGAGATTCGACATTTTCACGGGGAAAGATTATCTTCAGGCGGTACTTCACCGGTTGAGGCTGGCTCACAATCGTTGCTTGGGCGGCAGGTGCCCACGTCATTGTTTGGCTGCACAATTACCAGTAGCAGTTATTTCTCTATAGACTAATGCAGTTCAGTTCTAGACAGCAAAATATTTCATGAAAAATTACTAAGGGCACGATTTTATTAAATGCAAATAAAGCATCATCTAACTCCATTGTTGGTTAATATACTTTCAATTAGGGTCCGTTGTCCCTCGAAAAAGACGTCAAGCCATTCGGTCCGAGCCTGTATGAAAATAGGTGCTCTTTAAAGATTGCTACTCTAAATACACTTGGAGAGGACAAAATTTAGGGCTTCCGGCGTACATAGAATGAACTCGGTAACGTGTCTTATTCAGGACTGCAGTTGATGTCGAATGATAAATGAGCCAAACTTCCAGCTTCTAGAACAGCATTAAATGGTGAAAGGCTATAAGTGTGGGAATTGGCAATCAATCAAGATTAAATGAAAACTAACTTGATTGACAGTTTGTTAATTGAATCTTATGTTTTAAAGTTTTGTACATGGACGCAAGAGTTGATTGAAGTATATTTAATAACAATGAATGATGAAAGTAGGAAGTTTCAAGGAATAAGTGCGTGATCCCCAGGATTGGTTTTGCTCAGAATATTGGTAAATGCTCAGAATATCAAATACTCTTTGCTGAAAAAATGGTAGCATATTTGGTTGATTTCTTAGACAGTAGCAAGAAAAATTATCCATAATGGATAACTGTATATACGCCTTAATGCAATTTGTAGATGGTAACACAAATAAAAAAAAAAAAATGTGTGCTTATTATGGAAATCTGAGAATTCTTGAATAGCCTATAATTAGGGAACCACTTCAGAGTGATGAATAGCTCATGTCAGTGGAGTTCAAACTTGTAACGGCTCCGTAGTCATCTTGGTTTTAAAGCTCTAAATCAAACTGTTCCTGGCTTACATACTAATATTAATACAAGTTCACTTCGATCATTGTCTCTTCATCATTGATGCACCGACTCTTCAATTACCCAGAATGGCTTTCTGAATCTTGATTCTACAATCATGGAGATTCAGAAACAACTTTTTACCATCCGCTCTTTGAATTCTGCTCTATTACTCTTTCATCTTTGCAATATAATTGGTGATTTAGTAGCGATCGACCTTATTTTGATAACTGTCTTACAGAATCTCTTCTCCATCCTAATTACTTAAACAGAGTGTGATTACATATACATATTTCTTCTCATGATATGCATGCAGTCTTTAAATTGTGATCATTTTAATACACATTTTACATTGATAAGTAAAGACGGTCGTACAAAAGGTGTCAATACTTCCAACTGAAATCAATAATTTTGAGTAGATGAACTCTGTAGCATGTCTAATATATTCTAATTTGTTCATTAAATTCTATACCTATCACTAAATTTAATAGTAATACAAACAAGTTAGGTACTCACATGTTAAATTTATTTATAAATGGTAATCACATTGTTAAATTTATTTATAAATTTTGAAATTCCTCTATTTTTGTAATAATTTTTTTTCTACCAGGAAATAATCATCTTATTTTTCCTCTTTTTTGTGAAGAATGTAATGCCTATGTTTCAATCTAGGGTCATGTCAAGATAGCTATTTCCGTAAACCAGGGAATAATATCTTATACTGAAAAATTTAACTCCAAAAAACATGTTTTCTTTGTATTAACTTTTTAAATATAGAACTAGTAACTATTGTATTGAACGTTAATTTAATATGTGATGTGTTTCGTTCTTAAATGAAAATTATTAATCAATATTTTGTCTAAAAGAAAATTCAATTTAGCATCCATCCATCATGAATATTTACATTCTGCAGTGATAACTTTTAAATGATCCAGACAGATTATTATCAATGTGAGTCAGTGATTTCGTTAGTGGCAGTGATAAGACAAACTAATGAAAGAGGCATGACGAGGTCAAGGTGACGGTCCTTATCATAGCGAGATGCATCCAGTCCATTGAGCGAACTCCCCTAGGCATCCCCCTACAACCTCAATGTGCTTTTCCCCTGTCTCCTTTCGAGTGCATTCACCGTCCTACATATTACCACGAAATGTGCCTATTTAATTTACATTAATCTTAACACATGTAACGAAATTATTAATTCTTTAACTTATCATTTTATATAACAATATAAATTAGTCATGTTCTACCTAAATTCAAAAACTTTTCTAAACACCATATTACAACTTCAATGCTGTTCCAAAGGAGTAAAATGTGATTTATTTCATATTTTGCTCTCATTTTGGTTATTTATTTCTATTGCTGGTTTGATTTGGGTACCTTACCCAATGGTATTAGAATTCTTTAAAGAATACTTAATATAATACAGTTACAGTACAAATTTAGTGCATGTATAATATGAAGTTGTACTATCTGCAAATTAATGTATGCAAGCTTTTCCATCTTCCACATGAAAAATTTAGATATTGTATAATACAAACGGTTTTGTTTTTAAACGTCTTTCTTAAAGACAAAAATTTTAATACAAAACTGTACCTGACCCCAGAACAAAATCTAAGATAATCATTGGTAATTGGTGATAAGATAAGCATTGTGAAAATTATAAAATCAAAAATAATAATAATAAATTATGTCCATTTAAAATTTTATTTTAAAAAATCTCGTTATAATTGAAAACAACATTAAATGACGTTAAAAAATTAAATTCTTTTGAAGAATGACGAGTTTTATTCAAAATACACAGTTCACTATAACACGCAGTTTCAACAATACTTTTGAATATTCCATTGCTAAACAATAAAATTGAATAATTTTTTCATTATCTACGTTTATGAATAATGCTTATTCTTATTTTATAAGATGACCATACAACTTATACGAAATAACTTAATTATACTTATAATTTAAAATTATACTAAACCTTGTTTTTGAAAGCTTCATATTATTTATGAAATTCTTGCAAGATTTATCCCTATATTTTTTTTCAAGTTTTTACTGTATGTATAGTTTTCAAATTTCCCTTGACATTAGATCATGTGATAATTACTTTTTATTTACTTTTAAATTTTATTAAAATATTGATAGTTAGTTACTTTTAATTTAGTTAATTAAGTCATAATAAAAAGTAAAAAATAATGTATCCTTATAAAAATTGGCAGCACCAAACTCAAAGGACCAGTAGTAAAGTTAAATTTTTCATTTTCTACATTACCATAGTTATAATATTTTTGCCATTGTTTTAAATTGTGCTGGTGAGATAATTTTAAATGTAAATTAAAGGAGTAAATTACGTTTTCCAGAAAAATTGTCAAGATTGATAATAGTGACGTTACTATAGAAATCCCCTTTTTCGTTTTTGTTCTCCTTACCCAACTCTTCAGACTTCTACCATATGTTTACTTTTCACTCAGCTCAGGTTACAAAACCTTTAGTCGTAGAGAATCAAACTTCTTCCCTCGTAATTCGATGCCAGTTGAAGTTGTTCCAATCGATACCAGTCTGTGCATTACAAAGAAGAAAATAAGAACTGATCCTGACTTCAATGCGACGCAAGTATTTTGAAGAAAATTGCCACCCGTTCTCAATCTTAATTTGCAATTTTCTTAATGGAAATTTTGCAACTTTTGATTCTTTTAATACTTCAACTACTCTAACAATTTTTTGTTTCACTTATTCTTGTTAAGGACTCCTTTGCAATCTTTCATGTTTATACATTTTTCCTCTAATTTCTCTCTTTGCGTCGGAAATAGTTGACATTTTTCAAGACTAATCCATATCAGCTGCTTGACGTATCAGCCATTTTTTCCCCAGTTATATTGAGTAGCCTGCTACCAGGCTGGCTATACCTGAGCAACACGTTTTTTTTTAAACTTATAAATTTTTGAATTTGAGTTGAACTATAGTTTTTAATTTAAACTGTGTCCTCAGACAACTATCATCCAATATTGACATCTAAATGAACTGCCGTATAAAATTTTATTTAGTCCTGTTTCTGATGAACTAGTTTGAACTAACATAGATACCAAAATAAAAAAGTATGTAGAACACTAGTCTAAAATTCAGTACAATATTCTTGAATAAAACGATTAAATAAATTCCTCGTGTCTGGTAACCTGGTCATAGCCACATTATATTTATTTAATTATGTAATTATAATTATCTAGTTATATTTAATTGTAGTTATTGAATTCAATTATATTCAGCATATTAATATAATACTTCGCACAAATTAAAAGAGTTAATTTAATTTTTTTTGCCTTTTTTTTATTCTGTTTGGATAAAAAATTGCTCAGCATAATGAATAAGGCAGACATGAAACAAGTATATTAAAATAACTTATTAATTCTGGAAGCTTTAATGCTATTTATTAATATATGCTGTTTTCCTACCTTCAAGCTATATATGTTTTTATAAAGTGCCCTCTTATTTGACAGGAATCTAAATAATCCCACTTTATGTATTTACTACAGTTATATTAGTAAAACTAAAAGTTTCACATTTCATCGGTAGACAGAAAATCTACTTTCTATTATGCTTTCTACTTTCACGTCTGTGTAGTTGTGATACTTTCATGAAAAAAACCAACGTCTCAAGAATTCATTAGGTTATTCCTTTCAATGATTCAGAAACCGATACTATTCACGTATTGCAACTAATCTAGCCTACCGTCTCATAAAGTCTTTTTCATAATGCACCAGACACAAAGATAGAGTCCTCAACCATTTCATATGATACAGTCACTAAAGTCATTAATAATGTTATCTGACTGCCAAATTTGTAAGTTTTTTACATCTTTCTTGTTGTTTTGTAGCAGGGGAAAGAATTGCTTATTTGTTATTTAAAATATATTCTAATAATGGGTAAGCCACAAGGCCTGCCATCATCAAGAACTAAATGCCACGATGCCTACATCAGAAGAACTCAATACAGTCACTGACGACTTTACTAAATTAGGGATCTTTAAGAGGCACAAGGTATTGGACACAACCATCACCTACGGTTTCATGTTTTCGTAGAGGAATGGAGTACATAAGTTGTTCATCTAGGGCAAGAATATATGTCGCAGCTAGAATTTATCGGCATTCAGTCAGTCTGTAAGAACTGATGTCGTTCTGTCCGTTCTGTAAGAACGGAATCGGCAGTCAGTCTGTAAGAACTTTAAGAACTAGATTCAAGTAAACTGTAAATGACTTCAATACATTAAATAGAAAGTGCAAGAGAAGTAAGTGAGAGAGAGAGAGAGAGAGAGATAGATAGATAGAGAGAGAGAGAGAGAGAGAGAGTGAGAGAGAGAGTTAGTGAGCCTAAGAGAAGACAGGGTCTAGCTATTTTTCTTCTCCTATATCAGTACTCCTAGTACTGTCAAATTACAGAAATGGGTTATATTCGTTAGTTATATTCGTTAGTGTTATTTCTTTGATACATAACAACGTCAAAATAAAAGTATGATGTTTTAAAATAATATTGAGGTCTTAAGTCCAATAACTTTTACCTGTTGGAAGAATGGGGTTGTTCTTTAAAATTTTGTAATAGGTTTAGTAGTTGATATTATGTCGTGTTATTTGTGAAATTGTTTTATATATATACTAGGTTTTACATCGTTTTACACGATGACGACAGAATCAAAATATAGTAGAAATTAGGGTGAGTACATAGAAAACAATAAAGGATTGCATAGCTCGTGAGATATAGTAATGAGTTTTGATCTCTTATATGTATTTTCTTTCAATGAATATAGTTCATATAAATATATTTCCCGGTCTTTTATTCCATGTATAATAACTGTTTACCCACCTTCTTAATAAATATTGCAGGTTTTTCTTTTTCACTTCTTTCTTTTCATTGCTGAAATTTTTGGATCCATTTTAAAATGTCGTACTGCATTTGAGACATTTCATTGACAATCGTAATTGAAAACGATTCAATTTACATAGAAGGCAAAGATTGAAAAACCAACTGATACTCTGGACCCACTGGCTATTAGGCAAAGACGGACAAGCAGAAACTGTACCAGATTAAACAGTGCTGCCACCAAGTAGTCATGGAGAAAAGGATTAGACGAAGAAAGACAAAGCGTAAAAAAAGTATAAAAATATATAAAATAAATTATCAATCGCAATACATAAGTAATAAATAAATTATAAGTAGTAGCAAAAATTAAAATACAATATTATATCTGATTGAGACAAAGGAGGTAAATTACCGCCAGGGTTTCAAATTTATGCCTCTTTTGAAGACAACATTTCGGAAACATGAGAGTCAGAGTCAGCGATCTGGGTTTTCTAATCACTGTTTACGTGTTTAAATCCTCAGTCGAATCCCTGACATATATGATAGTTAACTTTAGAAAAGACATTGCTAATTTAAACAGTATTTATTCAGGTGTTTTAAGATGTAATTTAATATTGTTTAGTACAATTATGTTTTTATTATTATAGTCTTATTGTGACAGTTATATTCTTTACGGTGACAGTTATGTTAAAGTTCTCATTCATAAACGCATTCACCTTAAACTTCTAATGCAATATTTGATTGTTTTTCCATTTCAAAATTTCATATTTATATAAGTTTTTTCACTTCTTAGTTCAGAATAGTTTTATTTATAACTATTCTGCCTGTTGTAAAACATCGTTAACTGCAGAAAATTATCAATCCTTTCTATACAATAAAACATCAATTAAACAAATATGATAGTAATAAAAAATATAAATAGTAATAATGCAATGACCATGAACTAATCAAATGAAACATTATATCTATAGATTAAGGCCAGGTGCACTACGCGCATTTAGCAACCAATATGAGCTTCTTCGGAAGCTTGTAGAGTGAGCTCTCATATCTCACAAAGAAGCTTCCGAAGAAGCTCACCATTGGTCACCATTGTAACGAATATATATATACGAGGTGTATAAATAAAGTAGTGAGACTGGCAACGTCGCTTTCGATCTGGCAACGCTGGAGACGCGTGGCCTTGAGTAGCGTCAGGTGCACGTGTGATGCGCCTCCAGTATGAATCTGAACTCGCCACAGTCATTTGTTTGTCCGTAGCGTTGGTTTTCGTGAAATGGTTTTTTCTTGAGCGTTTTAAAAATGAGTGACCTCAAAGTTGAGCAGCGGTGTGCAATCAAATTTTGCTTCAGACTTGGACATAATGCAACCGAAACCGGCCTATGGAGAACGTGTTTTATCAAGGGCACAGGTTTTTCGGTGGTTTAAGGAATTTTCAGAAGGAAGAGAGTCGATTGAAGATGAACCACGAAGCGGAAGGCCTTCAAGTGCAAACACCGATGAAAATGTCAACAGAGTACGGAACCTTGTGCGTTCAGATCGACGCTTGACAATCAGAATGATCGGGGAACAGTTGAATTTGAATCACACCTCCGTTCATCACATTTTGACCAATGAATTGGAGATGAGAAAAATTTGTGCGAAAATGGTTCCGAAAATTCCGAAAAGAAAACGAGTTTTTGGCCAGTAAAAACATTCCTGTTGCTCCTCAGCCTCCTTATTCACCAGACTTGAGTCTTTATCACTTTTTCCTCTTCCCGAGATTGAAAAATCACCTCAAGGGAACTCATTTCGGGACACTACAAAACATATAAACTGCTGTAACCGACCAGCTGAAGGCCATTCCAGAATCCGAGTTCCAGCAATGCTACAATGATTGGAAGGACCGTCTCCAGCGCTGTGTGGCTTCCGAAGGGAACTATTTTGAAGGTGACAATATCACATTGTAATTATTATTTGAATAGAAAATTTAAAAAAAATCAGTCTCACTACTTTATTTACACACCTCGTATATATATATATATATATATATATATATAAAGGTATTGTTTTTTTGACCACAATTACTAATAAGTACTTTTCTTCTTCTCGGATTCGGTCAGCGTTAAATATTTGAAATCACCTCTTTGCCAACGTTTCGTCTTTATTTTAAAACATCCTCAGGGCTAGAACCCAAAAACAGTGGACATTTATCTTACCTATATCACATTCATCATAAAAATTGAAAAATTTCACTTAATTAAGGCCTACCACCATTGGTGCACTTACAAATAAGTGCACTTTTTCCCATATTTCTCCCATAGGAGATTGTTGGTATGCATCAGTTTTGACGTCGTAACTGCCAGGCTTGCCTCATAATATTTCCTGACTTCAATTCCTACCTCCACCATTACAACTACCTTATAAATGTTAAGACTTCCTGTATTTATCAAAACTGTTTTTACCAATAGGGCTGCACGCACTGTGATGTTTTTCTTAAAATTGGGCCTCCACTAAGCTGAGTCTCCGTATGAATTGTCATAGGGCTTCCGTTGTCCAGCACAGCAACCTTCCGATTGCTATACAAGCAAACTTTTACAGACTTAAATTCAAATACTGTTTGCATGTACGAACGTTTAAACATATACCCGATTCCAACAGCATTGCTACCTTGAGGACTTCTGAGGAGGCACATATCAGTCTCCTAAGTGCTACAATAACTCCAGGACTCAATCTCAATCACTTTTTTGATTGAGATTGAGTAAAAATTAACTCTTTATTAATTATTCTTTTACCATGAATACTTCAAGAGTTTACAATTTTTGGTTGTGATATTACACTCAATATGACAAATTTCTATCTGTAGTAATATGAGAAATTCTACATAAATAATCATAATTAGAAGGGACAACATACCCATCATACGTACAAATTAATAGAACTACCTTCAATAATTTTGGTTAACAAAATGCAAAACTGTATTTAAACCTTAAATTAATTACGCTAGAATCATTCTTGGCTATAAAATGATTTTTTGACAACACATTCTTGATTTTTTTTGAATCAGCACTGATAAGAGATATACTAACCAATGACTTCATAATGAATGAATACAATGATAGCGCAAAAAATAGTTAATCTGTGTTCATTGTCTACTACAACTGAAATATGATCACTGAAGTTTGTACTTAGGCACGTATGCCAAGGATATTGTGGTCATTAGTTGTGAATCTAATCATTCTTAGAATGTCTAGTCATTACTAGGTATCTAAATAAACAAATTTACAAAACACGAATATATTTAGATGGCCTGATTATTATTAGAAAATGATTATTTGCTAGTACGGTCTGTTGAACTTACGCAGCATGCTCTTCAAATTCTTAAAAGATGGTTAGAGGTGGTTAAGATTGTGTGAAGGACACCCTACTTCACACAATAGAATAATTAATTAATTTAGCCAACAAATAGCCAATCATATTTATATGTATGGCTATTAACATTCTCTTAATATTTAAATGCCATCGTATTTTTTTTTAAAATCAATGTTAAAGCATCTTAGATTTTAGTGGTATTTATTATTCGAAGAATGTAATTAATACATTTTTTTTATTCAAATTAATATTTGGATTCAAATAACAATTGTTCACTGTTGTTACCAGTATTGTATGGACTATTGTTTGTAGCTACCATATTGCAAAGCTTTTATGAATATATTTTATGTACACTGATGGTCAGCAGTTGTTTTCAAGATGAATTCATTATAAACATGTACAGATAAGTTAATACAAGGGTGGTTGATGCTTGTTTGTAGGGTGGTAAGATACATTAATCACTGTGCTTGTCATTCCACCTTATCTCTCAATTGGTTTCCCATAAGCTTAGGGGTGGAAGCATGCTATTCCCACCCCCTTGCTACCCTTCTTTATAATACCTATTAGGGCCAGTAGATCGGTTCTATTGGGCTCCCTTTGATGGATTAGCTCCCGTAAAGGACTTTGTTTTATATTGTAAACCCAGCGAGCTTGTTGCTGCCTTCACAATAACTCCTTTAATGGAACAGTGTGGTGGGTGGGAGGGGGGGGGGGGTGGCTAATTCACACAACCCTGCTTTTTCTTTCCCCCTTCTCTTCACTTTCCATCTCAAATCACTCTTTTCAAATTACTTCTTCTTTATCAAAATATATTAATAACAATTTCCTGCTCACCTTATCAAGTTTATTTTTGAACAAAACAAAATATCAATACCATATACTTTCTTTTGAGAAGTGAAAGTTGTCCTTGAATATAAAGGCAGAAGCAAACCCAAAAAACAAGTATTAACCACATTTTTTAAATAAAATCTGAAAGCGTGCACGTTCTGATATTTAATATTAGTTTTAAACAAAGGAAAAGGTTTCATTATTCCAGATTTAATTCATTATGTTCTATAAAAAAGAATCTTTATAGTTATGATTTTGTTAGAGTGATCGTATGTTACAATTTATTTCAAACTTTTACTTTTACTTCAATATTTAACGCACTATATATATCTAGAGATAAGTTGTAGGTTTAATTCCCTTTTCAACGATTGTGTTCTCGAA